>WNNJ02001213.1:0-597007 GCA_012934845.2 Pomphorhynchus laevis | reverse complement strand
CGGATAGAAGAGGATTCCCTGTTTCGTAGAAGATTCCACTTTGATCCCATCAGGGTGGCTTTCTTCCGAGCAGCTATCCAACGCTTCCCCCGAATTAACAATGAGAGTTTATCCGGATTTAATTCCTATCTCCCTTCGCAAGCCACCGCGTTTTTATCGACTACCTATAAAGGTAGCATTTTCAGCCCCACTCCGACAAAACTCAAGGTCCTAGCTAAACTGCTGCATCTCCCTGACCTCTCTCCTTCCGCCAAACGGACGCTCTCGAATGAATACTGGCGTACCAGATACTGGTTCCAGCTGAGTAAGGATAAGACAAACATTGCTCGTCTTAGCCCTTCTCAGTCTTACTTCTGGAAGATATTCAAGAGAGAGAAGTTTGTTTGCTGGAGGGATAGAGCATCTGGGTAGATTGGTAGTATAGGCCTAGACGGAGTCTTAGAGAAGTCACTATCCCTACACAATTATGGAGCCACTCAATCACCGCGACCAATCCCGGCTTGGGGAGACTTCAGGAGTAGAGATGTATCTGTTCCGGATATACTTAATGCCTGGGGGCCTCTTCCGGGCACCTCCAAAACCGTCGCTCCACTCTCTTCTCGTGTCTGTCAGCTTTTGACAGCCGAACAAAGAAGGGAGGTGGCCGTCACAATGCTATTAGCCACCCCATCCGATGTGGCCAGCATCAACATTAGTAGAAGAATTTTTTTACCTAAAAAATATCCGGTCTCATGTCCTAAAGACCTGCGGCCCATCTCGATTCAAAATTCCCTAGTATCCATCTACGAAAAAGCGCTTGCGCGCAGAATCCGCGATCATTTAAGTAGGCGTAATTTAATCCCACCTGGGTTCCATGGGTTTGTCAAAGGTCGCTCGGTTCATTCAGCAGTAGCTGAAATGCATCAGTTCTGTAGGGAGAATAGCCATCAACTTGCTGTGGCTGTTTTCATTGACTTTTCTGCTGTTTTTACCGCATCTCCATAACTTTTATTATCTCTTCTCTCAGGTCCCTCGGGCTGCCTGCGAGAATTGTTAACAGGGTGGAGATACTGTTGTACACCAAGCGATTTTACTTCGAAGACGACCCTGATGCGCGTCAGTTCTACCCTATTACTGGTGTGCCTCAAAGTTCCCCTCTTTCTCCTATCCTGTATCTTGTTGCTTCCATAAATCTTTTCAAAATATTTAAACGCGATCAACGTCTAGTGATGTACGCTGATGACACCTCAGCCCTGTTCTCTGGACGCAGGTGTAAGGACGTAGTCTCTAACATCAGCCGTTTCTTTTAAAGATTTAAAGACCAGTTACCCATATCCAATCTTGTTCTAAACTCCGCCAAATCGCAGGTGGTTGTCTTTCATGGCTCCCCTGCGACAAAGCAAAAACTTAAGAGACTAGCACTCTCTGCTCTAGCCTCCATTTTTGCCTCTGATCCTCTCCCTACCTTCACAAGTCGAGTAAAATACCGGGGGTTCACCGTTTCGGTGAACTGGTCGGCGAAAGCTGATCTGGATAGACTAAAACGTTTCCTGAAGAGAGCTAGTTGGGCTCTGAAACGGGCCCAGCATCTGTCGTTGAATGGGAAAACTCAGGTGCGCCTCTGGGGCACCTGGGCTATCTCAGAATTAGTCTTCTTCTCTAGAGACGTCCCCCAGAGCAAATACTAAGGTTTCTTAAGCTCCTCGTCTCTCGCTTACCCAACATAGTCCGCGCCGACTGGTCTCTTCGGGGGGGGGTGAAAGACCCCGGGTGTTCAGTCGGAGAGCGGCGTGTTGGATTGGTTAGATGGCTCAGATCCCACTGGATTTGAGATTTCAATGGGTTGGAGAAGACGGACGAAGATTGAGAAGATTTTCGAATAACGTTTTGTTCTTGTGACTGATCTTATTACCATGTATTATTTATTTAACCTGTTTTTCTTATATATTAATAAAATCTTTATTATTATAAAGCATTTTCTTTCAAACACTGTTTGTTAAATATTATTGTTCAATACACATTTAGCCTAATATTAAATTAAAAATAGATTTACTGTTGAAATCTTTTAAATGATATCATTATTCATGCTATGTTAAAAGCTTGATAAGCATGTGTCTCTATAACAACATTTATTAACGTAATTTTCCGAACCATTACCGTGATTGATATACTAGAATAACCCGAAAAGCAATTTGCTGCCGAAATGTTGCTTAAAATTTCTTGTTCATGAAGCAATGCTGACTTTACATTACTGCTTAACATTCACAGCCTATATATTTTTAATTAAATACAACAAAGTCGTTTCTTCTTTCTCTGGTTAACTTATCCAGATAGTAAAATATTACTAATTTTAAAAATCGAGAATAAGCGGTAATTGCGTAAATTAACATCCACAATAATTAGACATGAATAAAAATATTTTTTTCTGATTTTCCATTGAATCTGTACTTATATCTGAACTAATAATTACTGTATGGTTATAAAATCATATAGTTGCCAAGTTCATCTGAATATTTAACATACCGGTTTACAAGCAAATTGTCAAATCAGCTAAATATTGATTTTAAAACATACTGACAGATTTACGGACAAACAGACCAGATATAACAATCTAGCTTTTGCTAATTATGTTTCGAAAGACTACAGATGCTAATTCCATGAGCAACCAAGTCTAACGACTCTTTACATTTTGACAAGCAATCCTTAAATTAATAATATGATCTAATATTACTTAAACGTATACTTTGTTATCAAATTATACTATGGTTTATCGATGTAAAGATAATATAAGTATCGTGACAATACGAATCGCAATTTGGTGTGAAAGAATATTAAGTCCGGTAATTTTAAGCATTGGATGGTCGGGAAATTTTATGCTGTATCGAACAATGCAAAACAAGCTTTACAGATCTACACACATGTCCGTATTCTTTAAAGCCCTAGCCATAGTTCATAGTATCTTACTTTTGATCGATCTTGGGCGATGGCTAGAAGCGTTGGGTTTAATAAATATCTATAAAGTCACGGATTGTGGATGGCTGTTTTTTGTTAAGAAGTCAGCTCAGCAAATATCAAATTATATAATGTTACTTCATAATCTTGATAGATCGGTTTTTGTAATGTGTCCAGACATTAGTCTCAAATACTTTGATCAAAAGTGCTGTAAGATTTATTGTATTTTGATTGCAATCATCACGATTTTAATCATGTCCCATTGGCCATATATATTACACTTCAGTAGCACTTACTACTTAGTTTCAGGAACACCTTGTAAATACCATCATCACTCAGAAATGTGGGGTAATGTCGGTTGGCCTATATTCTATAATTTATTCGGAATAGCTATTCCTTTCATTGGTATTTTAGTTTGTACAAGCTTACTTATTCGATTCGTTAGGAGAAGTCGTAAGAGGATAGGCCGAAGACTCTCTCATAATCAACGTAAGGGCCTAAGAAATACGATAATATTGTCTTTATTTTACATAGTTTGTTCTTTTCCATTTGCATTGCTTCAATGCTTGACACGATTAGTAAATTTTAGTAAATCGTGTCGTATTCACACATTGTGGTTTCTTACTAACTCTATACTTTTCCAACTTTTGTGTTTTGGCTATTCCGTGACGTTTTATTTGTTGGCTTCTCAATCTTCCATCATTCGTGAAAATTTGCTAATGATACTACGAAACGAAAATATTGAGATGATAATTAGACAAGCTAAAGTTTGCGAATCTCCAACAGAAGCAATTTAATTACAAATTTTATCCTTTCGATCTAAAATAAATTCAGCCTTTTTTGTTTTAACTAAATCAAATGAGATTCAGATATTAAAGTTACTATTGTTTTTGAATTGTATAAAGTCGTAGTTTCATGATACATATCTCACCGCGGCTACCAGTGTTACACTATGGGCATTGAAAAATATAAGAATAATTATTAACACAACACCCCAGGATGTTTACAATAAAATAATATTCGCACTGGTATTTATTGTTTTTAACACGTTGCTAACGATCTAAGGCTCGAAAATATCTGATTAGAACAATTTGATTTGGATATGCGTTGATTTTTAGTATGAAATAGATTTTTGTTTTTGATTTTTAATTTATAAAATTTGTCATTTCTAAAATTTTTGTTTTAATTTTATAATAAATTAATTTATTTTATATTGTGGATATTTTTATTTAATACATATTGTTTGCAGGTTTGAATGTAGTGTATATCCCAAGTGCATGATTTGATGTATTGGTTTGTTCCTCCGTACAATATAAAACTTATCATAATTTATTAGATAATAAATATAAAATAAATATATTATATATATTTATATTTATTTATATAATAAATATAAATATACAATATAAAACTTATCATAATTTATTAGATAATAAATTTATCATAATTTATCATAACTTATTAGAAATAATGTATAATTAAAGCATTTACAATAAAATGTTTCATTGCCTATGATAGTATAGATTGTGCACTATATAGTTTGCTAAGAATCAGTTTGATCACATCTACTATTTAATAAGTATAAGGTTCCGTTAATTGAAGTAACTTGCAGATTTGATTATGCATATTTACTTAGTCAAATATATTGAATGTAAAATCGTTTGCTTAAAAATAAGTGTCATATAAGAGTCATATACTGATAAGAGTCATTTACTAAGTTTTAGAAAAATAAAACTGAAATCAAGACTCTGGCAAGTATCTGATAGTTGACTTAAATAATTTATCAATATACGAGACAAAATGTATTTAATTGAAATTATATTTTAGGAAATATTTTATTTTATTAAATATGATCTTTCTATTTGTTCTTAGATGTCGTTAAGCTTTAGTAATTAGTTACCTCATCAAAGTGACTATTTAGTGCCTATATATTTATAATTTTTGATAGCATTTTTTAATACGTAATTTTCAATTAATGTTATATTATGGTAATAATATGTTATATATGGTAATGTTATACTTAAAAATATATGTGCTTTAATAAACATTCACACTAGATTTCGAACGCTACATGACAACCTGCTTAATCCTGAAGTTGCACGATTGATGCAACTCCGGGATTTTGTTTATTTTTTTTATTAAAAACGAATTAGACTTTAATTTTGTTGTTATCATTTAAGACCTGCAATTGCATTCTGTTTCCATTATGTTTCTAATATTATCGTTACATATTGATTTTAATTCTTTATTATAATTACAAATTGTTCGTCCTAATTATGGTAGGAGTTTATACCTTATTTTAGGAATATATTTACTTAAATCTGACCCTATTATTTCTTTACTTTTAGAATTATTTAAAAGTCCGGCTATATTTATGTTATCTATACATTTATTAATGAAGTTTATGGCTAATGTATATTTTCTATTGTTATTATTAACATTTATTGTACGATTATAGTATTTTGTATTACAATAACTGTCTATTATACAACTTAGCATATCATAGTCGTTAATTAATTTTTGATTTATTGAACATATGATATCTTTAGAAAAACTTCTTATATTTACATAAAAATCTTTTACTTTATTATCTCATAAAAGTTGTTTTAATATTTCTAATTGTTCATTTATATACATATCTTTTTTAATATTTTTAACTCTATTTTTCCTATTCCTTTTATCACCATGACTTCTTGGTTTGCGTTTAACTGGATTATTATAATATAGTTGTTTATTATGTATTATACTACTTCTGCCAATTCCTTGTACCACGTCATTCAATCCTAATGGGTACATGGAATTAAGCGTTTTAATCCAAAAATCTCCTTTTTCTAATATTTTTTGATTTAATATTGTCTTATTTTCTTCAATATTATGTTCTAAAATAAATAATTTACAATATCCTATATCATGTCTTATTAATCTCATAAGTTTATGAAATATAGTTTGACTATTATGCTGTATATTATATATGTGCTGCCTAAACCTAGTTTTTAACATTTGATAGGTTTTTCCTATATATTGCAATCCAAATGTGCATTGTATAAGATACACTAAACCTGCGGTATTGCAGTTACAATTATTATTAATAGTTAATGTCTGTCCATTTCTTGTACAACGTCATTCAATCCTAATGGGAACATAGAATTGAGCATTCTAATGGACATTCAGAGAATTCTGATGCATCACCGATTTGCAACTATAACAATCAATAATTGGAATAGGTTGCAGCTGTTTAATAACTATCTACGAGATCTTCATAATTTAAAGCAGAAATCAATAAGAAATTAAACGATCTTTTTTCTTACGACTAATTTATGTTTTTATGTTTATTTTTTATTATTATTGCTGTTAGTGTTATGAGCTTATGCTTCGTCGCTGCGGTAAACATAATAATAATTCAAAATTTGTATTTTTTGTAATAGTTTTTGATTTAAAAAAAACAGATTTCCTTTTTTATTAATGTGCTCTATTATAAGTAATTTTCAATATTTTCTATTAATATCAACGTAATATTCAAACAATATAATTTGTAAATACATATTATATATGTGGTGCCTAAATCTGTATTGCCTAAATTGCCAAATCAATTTCCTAAATACAAATCGCAGTCCATTATGTATTTCACGATTAAATTGTAATAGGTTTCCTCTATCTTTATATTTGAAATAAATGATCAAAACTAAAAATCTAGAGATAATAGAAAATTTGAGGAAATTATTTCAATAACAAATTTATTTGAAAACTACACTAGCAATTTTCTATTAATTTTAATATAGCACTGTATTATTAAAAAATCATTCAATGTGGCGATTTTCACATGCATTTTATTAATTCTTCTTACAAACTTTGCTTTTAGTTTTGACTTTCTAATGAGTGAATATCGAACATATAATGGTGTTCACCGTTTTATAACCACTATTTTGCGAATCTGAATTGTATACAATGGAGCCAACCAATCAACAAAAATAGTCAAGGCTTATAACGCTAATATGAACATGTGCAGACGAATTCTGAAGAACCCAACGAAAACGAATAAAGAGAGCTATTATATTTCCACACACCAAATTCATGGATATAAAATAAGTCACCAAGTACGAGAAAATACAAACCAGGCAGATAAGTCGACTAATACAACACATGTTAAAAATTCTTATCTTTATTTAATTAGTCCTGTTAAAATTTTCTCGAGAATTGACGGCATTACACTTAAACATGAAATTAACACAAATAAGCTGATAGTGATAATGTTGGATGATTCTTCAGAATTATTTGATTTTGACGTTAGTTAATTCCAAAATTTCCTTTAATATTACACTACCTTCACTTTCGTTTAAAGATAAACGATAATGTCGGTAAGGTGTTCGTTCGGATTTGTGAATACCTAGAGCTAACTGAAATGGATTATTTTGGCCTACAATTTATCGATATGAATAACTGTAAGGTAAAGTATAAGATAAAGATATTTATGTAAATCAATAATACTTTGAAGTACAATCTTTATATACTTGCTGTACAGAATTAAAATGGAATAAGGAGATTAACAATTAAATTAAAAAGATATATATTTTACAGTTAAAATTAAACTAAGAAGATTAACTTTACTTATCTGAAAATTTTTAATAAACTTTTATATTATGCTATTTTTAAAATATTTAAAATATGTAATTTGCGTGAAAAGGTTTCTGGTTAAAAATCTAAATAGAAATAGATCAACTAACATAAATGTTTTTGAATAGAAAAATAAAGGTTTGTTGTTTTCATAGTATGACTTCACTAGGATAAAGAATTATTAAGAAGAAAATTTTACTCATTGATCCAATATGAACACATTGATCACTGATGCAGTAATATTCGGTAAACTAGAATCTTTGAGCAATTGTTTTGGAATTGAGTATATTCCTATTTTATGCTGAAATCATCATTTTTTAACAATTGGTCATCAATATGTGATTAAAAAAGGCTATAAGGAGAAACTTTAAATTGATTTCAGTTAAAATTCGAGCTTTTCTAACCTACCGCTTATTAGCATCGAATATTTGGAAATATTAAATATTATAAAATTACTATTTATATTTTTGATTTAATTTTATAATTTTTTCATTTTTAAATTATAAATACTGAATATTTATATTTTATAAATATTCGTATAATAAATAATTGTTTAAGTTTAAGTTTTTTATCTTAAAATTAACAATTGAAATAGTTGAAAATAAATAATTAAAAATTATTAAAAATTGATAATTTTTATATTGTATTTATTGTTTTTTGCCGAAGCAAAACCGAGAATTTATAACCAAATCAAAACAAATATATTACAAAAAATGTAATGCCAAAAAGATGCTTCGCTACGAAACAATTTCTCTGTTGACCGGAATGCAATTCGATATTCTATTATATTATAACAAAATTTATATATTTTTCAAATAAAATTTAAGTTTTTTTTTAATTTAAAATTTTAATAAATTTTAAAATTTATATATTTTAAATTCTAAATTTAAAATATATAATTTAATTCATTTGATGGATACTATAACTTTTGTAATAAAATAGTTTGTTTTCAGCAATGGCTTTTATTGGATAAGCCTGTGGTGAACCAGTTAAAAGGTCAGTTTGCTTATCAAGTAGTTAAAATATCAGTTTACTTTTTACATACATATGTTCCCATTGTTTATTTTGTTAACTAGGATTTCTCAATTGCGTCTTTCTAGCAGTAAAATTCTACCCACCTAGTGTAAAAAGTATAAAATGTGATTTTACAAGGTGAGCATTTGCATAATTATCTGTTTAAAAAACCATTAATTAGATATTATTTTCATAATGCTTATTTGAAATTTATTATTTAATGCTTATTTGTTATTTTTATTCTAAATTTATGTTCAATGCTTCCTTCTAATGTGAACAATGCTAATATTCTTATGGCCTTTATTGTTTTATGCGTATTTTGGCTATTTCAATGTTTTTGCTAGTATGTAAATGCAGCATATACGAATGGCTATGGATTTTATTCTCTCTAAAAGCATCATTTTTTCTGATTTAATCGTTATTTATTTTGTTTTATTCCGATAAAATATATAGCTTTTTTGTTTGAAAGAAATAAACAATTTCCTTTCGTTTATTTGATTTGCTCTCGCAGATTTTATTACCTTCTTTTATTTTACTCAGATGAAAAATGTAGGTGTTGAAACATATATAAATATATATTTTTATTCTCTATAATTGCATCGCTTAATCATATAAAACAATTCTTTATTTATCGTTTATTAGGTAGAAGTAACTGCCTCGAAATATTCTATTTACTTTATTTTTGTAAAGATTCAAAATCATTCCTAGCAAATAAAATTTGAAATTATTTTCAATTTTTCTATATTTCTAAACCAAACAAATATCAATCATAACCATGATTGATATTGGATTTATAATAAGTAGATTAGAAAGAGCTTATATCCATCTACCATGAGGTAAATACCATCTACCAAAAGGTAAATCATTTGACAGAGAGCATGCAGATCTCTGAACGATAATACAGACAAAAAGCTTTGCCCCTATATTCATACAGATGTTAAAGATTCAAACGTAAACCGAAGAGAAACCTCTGGTGTAGTTTATGAAATATCTTGTTCGTCTTGGAACAAGACCTACTTATGACAAACCGGTAGACCACTGCGTCAAAGATTGTTAGAACATGCCCGCAATGTAAAGATCCGAAAAACATAAAGTACGCTGTAGTACAGCATGTTCGAGAAACAGTACATCTATTGGATCTAGACGATTTAATCATTACCACATATTGTATTTATCCTTTTTAATCCTATTTTTCAATAAATTAAGACCAACTATTAACTTTATTTTCTTAAACTTACTTTTGAAAAATAATCACCTTCTTAACTTACTTTTTGTTCCAGAATGAAAATTATTACTTTTTAACTTCTGGTAAATAAACTACTTGATTATAATTATTAATGATGGTACCTATCTAATATCGAAATATTAAAATATAATTTCATATTTTATCTGCTGAGAATGTCTTTTAGTGTAAACTGTATTTACATGAATCATCTATTGATTTACAATATCTTTAATTTCATTATCCGCATAATGAAATTAAATGTACACTTTTTCAACTTATGAATTTATTATATTAATATGCAAATGTTATTGTAAACAAATTGTATGAACATTTAAAAATTTAAAAAGATCTACAGGCTAATCAGCACATTTAAATTTAAAAATTTTAATTTAAAAATTAAATATTTAAAATTAAATAATTTCATTATATTCCACAAAATTTGAATATTTTTTCAGCAACAATAACTTTGGGAGTGAGTTGAATCCCCATGATAAATTTATAGTGTGCTTATGGCATAATAAAAAATGACTTTGAAGTGTTATCATAACAAAATGCTTTGTAGATATCATGATGTATGCTTTTTTAATTTCTATATCATTCGTAATGCAATAATTTTTATTATCATTCGTAATGCAAGGCTTTAATTTAAGTTTTCAAATTAAATAATAATTTACCAATTCAAATGTAATAATTTATCAATTTATCATTTAAACAATGTTAAATTAGCTAATATTTTTCATTTTATAAAATGCACTGTCGTATGTAGTTAATGATAAGTTAGTTTTAATTTTAATATTTAATTTTTCTGGTAATATTAATTATTATTTTTTATATTTTTTAATTTTTTCAAATTGTTTTTTTTTTGAATATTATTGTTATTATTTTGTTTCTAAACTATTTTAATAATAATAAAGATTTTATTAAATCACAAAACATAAATGAAAAGAAGTAATAACAGTCAGTTAATGAGTGTCAGTTAAAGACGGAAACCACAGTTAATTTCTTTCTTGCAGTCTTCCCTTTCTTCATGGAATCAAATCCAGGGAAATCTGAGCCCCCCAACCGATCCAACACGCCGCCTTCCGACTGAACCACCCGGGGTCTTTCACCCCCCGAAGAATCCAATCGGCGCGGACTATGCTGGGTAAACGAGAGACGAGGAGCTTAAGAAACCTTAGCCTTTGCTCTGGGGGACGTCCTCTCGAAAAGAAGACTAATCCCGAGATAGCCCAGGTGCCCCAAAGGCGCACCTGGGTTTTCCCTTTCAACGACAGATGCTGAGCCCGTTTCAGGGCCCACCTAGCTTTCTTCAGGATACGTTTAAGTCTATCCAGGTCTGTTTTCGAGACCAATTCACCGTAACGGTGAACTTCAGGTATTTTACTCGACTTGTGAAGGTAGGGATTGGTTTAGAGGCAAATATGGAGGAGAACGCAGAGAGTGCTAATCTCTTAAGTTTTTGCTTTGTAGAAGGGGTGCCATGAAATACAACCACCTGCGATTTAGCGGAGTTTAAAATAAGATTAGATTGGGGTAACTGGTCTTTTAATCTTAAAAAGAAACGGCTGATGTCAGAAACTACGTCGTTGCACCTGAGTCCAGAGAACAGGGCTGTGGTGTCATCAGCATACATCACAAGACGTTGTTCGCGTTTAAATATTTTGAATCGGTTAATAGAGGCTGCAAGATACACGATAGGAGAAAGTGGAGAACCCTGAGGCACACATGTAATAGGGTAGAACTGACGCGCATCAGGGTCGTCTTCATAGTACAATCGCTTGGTGTCCAGCAGAATCTCCACCCTGTTTACAATTCTCGCAGGCAACCCGAAGGACCTGAGAGAAGAGATCACAAAGGAAATGGAGATGCTATTAAATGCAGCAGAAAAGTCAAGGAAAACAGCCACAGCTAAACGATGGATATTCTCTCGACAAAACTATTCCACTTCACCTACTGCTGAATGGACCGAGCGACCTTTAACGAACCCATGAAAACCTGCAGGGATCAAATTACGTCCTACTCAGATGGTCGCGGATTTTACGCGCAAGCGCTTTTTCGTAAATCGACACGAGGGCATTTTGAATCGAAATGGGTCGCAGATCTTTAGGGCATGAGCAGGATTTTTTCTTAGGAATAAAAACACGCTTACTAATATTGATGCCTGCTACATCGGATGGAGAGGCTAAAAGCATTGATACAGCCACCTCTCTTCTCTGATCAGCTGTCAAAAGCTGACAGACCCTCGAAGAAAGTGGAACGACGGATTTGGAGGTGCCCGGGAGTGGACTCCAGGAGTAAAGGATATCCGTAACAGATAGATCCCTACTCCTGAAGTTACACCAAGACGGGATTGGTTGAGGTGATTTAGTGGCTCCATAGTTGTGTCGGGCTAGTGACTCTTCCAAAACTTTATCAAGGCCTACATGCCCTATCTAACCCAATGCTCTATCCTTCCAGCAAACAAACTTCTCCTTCTTGAAAATCTTCCAAAAGGAAGACTGAGAAGGATTAAGTCTAGCAATACTCGTCATATCCATACTCAGCTGGAGCCTATATCTAGTGCTCCAGTATTCATTCGAGAGAGCCTGTCTGGCGGAAACAGAGAGATTAGGGAGGTTAAGCAATTTAGCTAGGACCTTGAGTTTCGTCGGAGTGGCATTGTATAAGCGACATTTAAGGTAGTCGAAAAAATCGCGGTAGCTTGCGAAGAGAGGTAGGTATTAAATTCGGTAAGACTCTCATTTCCTATTCGGGGAAAGAGTGGGATAGCCGCCTGAAAGGGGGCCACTTTGACCGGATCCAAGTTAAACCTCCTTCTAAGCAACTTATCATCCTCAATTCTCCAACGAATTAGGTCATGAGAGGTGGACAATTGTTGGCGCGACTGCTCCGTACAGAGGGGTTTAAGCAACCACCTCGAGTGAAGCAGTAGAATGTCGAGGATTGAATTTGTTGTTGTGCAATGAAAGGTGGGTGCCGGTGGTTTGTGAATAAAGTAATCGTTCCTGGCTCTGCGAAGTGCTGCGTTGATCCAACGACCAGTTCTGTCGTTGAAGTCTCCAAGTATCATGTCATAGCCGTTATCAATAATACCATCCAGGAGGTCACGGTTTTGTGAATCTTCCCAGGACGTATGTAGACATTGACTAGACTGAGGCGTTTACCGTTCTTACAGAGTGAAACTACCAAACAAGACATGGCTGGACACTAGTAGTTAAATAGGAAGGAGGACCTTAATGATCACTTAACTAAGGTCAAGAGTCCTTGAGAAGAAGAGGAGTAAGGTGGGGTTATGTACAGAGTATAGTGTGAACTGATATGCTTTGGGATAAATCCAGTAATGTCCTGGGGGAGACGGATAGACCGCGTCTCCTGAAGGACTATAACATCTGCATCTCTACCAGATAAAAGTCTAAGGGCAGAAGCACTTCCCGAATTCCACTGAAGGACATTCAGTGAAAAAGGCTCACGAGTTCTCTGCATTGTGATGGATTAGTTGGATGGAGGATTGCCTACCTAGACAGAGCTAGGTGCAGGAAGGTTATCCTTCCCGCTACTAGCCCTACAAGGGGTCGGTACTTGCCCTTTGGCAATATCTTCATTTCCCCCTTTCTTGCTCTTGAGGAGCTTCCCGATCTTGATTGGGGGGACGGGATTGGCCGAGCCTCCTCTTTTCTTCGATACAGGAATAATCGGTGGTGCTGGCACTGTAGGATTCGTGTTAACAGCTCCAATGGCCATCAGGATGAAATTTTCTAGCCTCTTGTGTGATGCTTATATTTTTAGGTCCATCAATTTTGTGATCTCAGAATCGTCCATCCGCTGTGGACCTGCGATGTATGTATAGGAGGTGGATGTTTTTTTTAAACGGTCGAACAAATTGAGCTTTGTACTCCTTAAACTTAAGGCAGGACCTCGCCAAGCCGGATGGCTTCCTCCGCAGTTTGTACACGATGGAATGGCCTTGCATGAGTCGTTGGAAGAAAGGGTAGAACATGTGGCAGATCCATACGAACCACATTTGAGCGTCCCACTGCAGCTAGAGGCCCAGTGCCCCCATTTGTGACACCGGCTGCAGTGTGGGTAGGTGAACTCGTTAATGTCCACAATCGAAAAGTGTAGATTAAATCCCATGAAAGGGTTTGATGCTGACTTAGAGAAAATTTCCGCTCTGTCGACAGAGGCGGAACAGAATCCTACATGTAGGGGGTTACCATCTCTACCTAGTAATTGTCGTAGATTTGAAACCTGGAATCTGTCCATAAGTACTTTTTTATCTTCGTCTTCTAACAAGCAAGGAAGGTTATTTATTTTTAATGACGCCATAATAGGCTTAATAATTATATCCCCTTGTTCTTTGAGATTATTTGAGAAGAAGTCAGAATAAGTACTTAGTAGGTCTGAAAATACAAAGGAGATTTTAATCTCCCCTGGAAAAAGTTTAACTTTGTTGAAAAGAACTCTGTTTTTGTAAATTTTAGCAAAATCTCGTACAAAAGTGTTGTATAATTGATCTTTAGCTATAGGTTTCGTAGGCTTAATAATGATAAAGTTCTTCATTTTCGAGATGGGGGTAAGTTTCTCCCCATCATTTGATGAACACAAAACGTTACTGACCTTAGAAGTTGGAGTTATCGTTGTAGAAGTATCAAAACTCACAATATTCTCTCCTTGGAAATTGTGAAAATATTCATTGGAAATTGTAACCTTTGAAGGCTCCTACTGCATGTTTTGTTCGCTAAATTTTCTAAACTATTTTGAATCATCCCTTTGTATTGTGTTTTGTGTACCTTCAAAACTTGCAGAAATCATTCCAACAATTCAAACAACACTGAAAGCAGCTGTTTATCGCCAATAACAGCATCAGTTGCTCAAAGAAAATGGCGGCGATCGTTTTGAATTTTTTTATAAACGCATGTACATTTTAAAAAACATTGTAATTTTCTGAAGATGCTAACAGAAGTTAGCGAAATATCAAATAAAATTTTCCTCTCTTCTTTGATCCTGTTCCAATAATTCTTTATCAATAACGGATCATTATTAACTATTTAAAGTTTTTTCGAAATTGATGTAACATATCCGGTATCGTTTGCTTAATGGCAATAAACAAATAATTATTGACAATTTATTGTTTAATCGTAATAAACGAAATTATAATTATCGTAATTTGATATTGCATTTTCGTTTATTTAATTTACTTACTATTATCTTATTTTTATTTATTTAAAACCGATATAAAATTTAAAATATGTCGTCATTTTTAAATTAATAATGAGTTTTAAAACTATTTTGTTATCTTGTCATTATAGCAATTGCATTTTTTATTATTCAGATATCTATTTTGTCTTCAAATTCGTCATGATATACTAGAATCACGGTAAATGCTATTATCAAACTGCTTTTTAAATATCTTAACGAAGTCTTTTTTAACATTTAAGTCTTCCTTGCAGTAAACATGTTGCTAAAATACTAGCATCTTACGTATTACAGTCGGAACTGGGAAATATTAGTAATTATACTGATGTGCCACTTAAAGAATTTGCATTCTATCCAGATCAAGATGATCAATTCCTCAACGATATCATTCCAATGTATACTAAATTAAGGTGACGAAAATAATCA
Source organism: Pomphorhynchus laevis (assembly GCA_012934845.2). NCBI lineage: Eukaryota > Metazoa > Acanthocephala > Palaeacanthocephala > Echinorhynchida > Pomphorhynchidae > Pomphorhynchus > Pomphorhynchus laevis. The sequence goes on along the minus strand of WNNJ02001213.1, from coordinate 581,604 downwards.
AATTTATAGATATCTCAATTAGTGTTCATTGCTTTTAAGTGGAATGAGCCCACAAATGGCAGATTTCAATTACATTATGGTTGCAGAGATGCTTAGCATGTATGGGGTACACATGTATATCGCCAAAGTAAGTAACAAACATTCAATTTACAAATCCTCTCTTATAAGGATAAATGATGCAAGATATATTATTTAAAGATGCATATTAACGTACCTATCTTACAAAATTAATAATTATGTACATTGTTTGAAATAAATATTGACGTAATTTCTTAATGATATTTAGTATCTTATCATTAAAAATATAAAAATAATTCTTTTATTAAACGGATTATTAATTATTTTAATCCTTTAATTATTAAAGGGATTAAAATAATAGAATTAAAGCAAAGTGCAGAATAAAAATAGTCATCAAAATTTTGATTACAGCAATGATTGCAGGTCAATGATTTCGGTTGCCTGTGTGACATTGTGAATAAAGGCGTTTCCGACACTTTGCGACACTTTCCGACACGTCGGAAACGCCTTTATTCACAATGTCACACAGGCAAACGAAACGACCAGTGTGTACCTCATTCTACTGATGAGTGTTGCCGGGTACTCATCATTTCGATGCTGAAGTGGTCGTCTAGAAGTGACATGGTGATTGAAAGTCGTGAATCGAAGTCCAGTATATCAAGCAACACCATTTAGTATAAATGCCGTATTTCGTAAGAAATCCTGGACCGTTGTTTACTAAGCACATCTGTGCACTACTATATATATATATATATATATATATATATATATATATATATATATATATATATATATATATATATATATATATATATAATTTTGCATCAGATAGTGTTAAGCTGTGCTCCGAGCCGAGAGCTAATAAGCTTCAGTTTCATAATTGTAGATGTTGCCAAAAACCGGAGTTTGATTACATGCAGGGCAGACTTCTTTATCACTCCTAGACGAGGTGATGGTATCCGGCAGCACTCATCAGTGGGGTGAACTACTATCAGTTATTTCAGCTGCCTTGTGATATATTTAAAAGATATCTCCGAGAATTTGCTAACGTGGTAGCATGGTCCTAGCTTCTTTAAACTAATCATGTGCTTTCCGGATCATCCTTATTTTATTCAGTGTTGGTGGTGGAAGGTTCTATCTTCAATTTTACCCGGATCTAATTGAACCGGATCTTCAATATGTTTTTCCGAATCTAATTGCCAATAAAGCAGACGAGTCGAGATGGATCAGTACTGATGGGGTCTCTTAATACTGACATGTACTGCTGCTGGCTTATAGATAGAATAAAAGCAATGTGCAGTGTCATCAAAATTTTTAATTTAATCAATGACTGCATAATTATATTAACTTAAAATTATGTATATTTGATTTTAATTTTTGGCTATTGTCCGCATCACATAGTGCTAAGGATATATATTCATGCAGACCTTATTTATCTAAGCTTTATATGTCTAATGTACATTAGCTAATGTATAAGTTCTTCAATTATAATAAAACTAGCACATTTTTGTAAACAATTTGAGTAATGCTTTGTATAAAATTTTGTTTAATTTGAGTAAAATTATATCTTAAAATAACTGACGATATAAATTATACCTCAATACATTTGAGATATCTGTTCAGCTGTGGTAACCAATTTGTATCTGAAATATTAGCCTTTGAATAGTTCGAATTTGGAATAAACTCTTTGACTATTACTTTTACAGCATTAAAAAGACTGGTTCGTGAATTTTACTTAAAAATAATATTATTGTTAATATTATTTTTTAATATTACTTGAAATCAATAATATTATTGATTTAATCGTGGATTAAAATTATTGAAAATATTAAATAATTTATGAATTTAAGTACTTGAAAAATGATATTGAAATACAAAATTACAAGGGAGAAAGGAATGAATATATTTAATGTTAAACCAAATTTTTAATGTTATTTTTATATGCTATATACTATAATATATATTATATTATATATTATATTATATATTATACACTAATACTTTTAAATATTATATTATGCATTTATGTACAATTGAATATCAAATATTCAATTTGTAATTTTCTGAAGATAATAGCAAGAAACATAATATTGTTAATATAATATAATATTGAAATATTAATATTTGATATTAATATTAATATTTCAATATTACATCATAATATTGAAACATTGTAAATATTAAAATTAAGTTGATATACCTGTGCAGTCATAGTTACTATTGAAATTGTAATAACTTTTTTTTATCCTGCACGCTGCTTTAATCATATCTATAAAATATCTATAAAATTATCTTTTATGAAATCTAAACGCCAATAAGGCAGACGAGTTGAATGATCGTCAGTCAACATTAAACAAACCCGAGCGTGAAACGTAGATATTGGATCGGCAGCTAATTACGTCCATTAATATTGCAGTGTAGCGTACTGCTGTTGGCTTAAAAGTAGAATTAAATTAGCGTGCAGAATACAAAAATCATCAAAAGTTTTATTGCAACAATGAATTCACAGTATTATAAACTTATCAAATAATTATTGTAATCATATATGTAGTTTCAGTTTACTGATTCAATTTTAGTGTCGAAAACATTTTTATCTAAAAATACATAATATTAGTAATATTCAAGTCGACAACGGTGAATGTCGTCGACACTCTCTACGTAATATAAAAGCATCACGATTCGCTTGTCTTGATTAGGATGGTCAATTTAGATTAATTTACTTTGAGTAATTTTTACAAATAGATGAGAATAAAGATAAAAATGAAGAAACAACATCAATGAAGATTAATATATTTTTAATTTCTTACAGATGAAAATATTCCTTCTTATAATTTCGTTTTTAACGGCTTAGATAAATACTAAAATCCGGCACAGTCGTCATTCCTAGTGTTTTAAAATAAATGTCAAATTTGATAATAAAATTAAATTTGAAATTTAATAGGATCGAGATCATTTGACTGTCAATGTTGGTGTATCTTCTTCTGGCATTTGTGTTTACAAAGATAAATTACGATTGAATCGTTTTTACTGGGCCAAAATAATTAGACTTTCATATCAGCGTTGTCGATTCACAATTCGTGTTAGCAATGATATTGTAAGTTGTGAAAAAACTTTAGTTTTCAATCAAAGCAACTAAATCTGTTTAATGGAAAATGTTTTGCAGTAAGAGATAATTGCAATTAATAATTAGCCCATAATAAAAATAAAATGAAATATTTAAATCTGTATTTTTATTATCACATTAATATGTAATTATATGAAACATTTTTCAAATGTAGTTTGATAATAACAGTTTTTATTGTTATTTTTATTAACATATTTTTGTTTTCTTTGTGGATATTATTTGATATCATCTGAAGTTTAACATCTCTTGATAAAAAGGCATGTTTGATATAGATATTTTTGTCCCTTTATTAATTATAGACAACCAATACTTGACGTTCACTTACCAAATATTCATTTGTGTAAATATTTGAAAACGAGGATTAATCATTTTACCGCTTTTTAAAAAAATAAAATGAGATATTTAAATCTGTATTTTTATTATCACATTAATATGTAATTATATAACGACAATTTTCAAATGTAGTTTGATAATAACAGTTTTTATTGTTATTTTTATTAACATATTTTTGTTTTCTTTGTGGATATTATTTGATATCATCTGAAGTTTAACATCTCTTGATAAAAATGCATGTTTGATATAGATATTTTTGTCCCTTTATTAATTATAGACAACCAATACTTGACGTTCACTTACCAAATATTCATTTGTGTAAATATTTGAAAACGAGGATTAATCATTTTACCGCTTTTTAAAAAAATAAAATGAGATATTTAAATCTGTATTTTTATTATCACATTAATATGTAATTATATAACGACAATTTTCAAATGTAGTTTGATAATAACAGTTTTTATTGTTATTTTTATTAACATATTTTTGTTTTCTTTGTGGATATTATTTGATATCATCTGAAGTTTAACATCTCTTGATAAAAAGGCATGTTTGATATAGATATTTTTGTCCCTTTATTAATTATAGACAACCAATACTTGACGTTCACTTACCAAATATTCATTTGTGTAAATATTTAAAAACGAGGATTTTACCGCTTTTAATTTGCTGCCTAGTCGTATTCGTGTTTGCCTGGTCGAATTCTTTTCTGCATGGTCGTATCAGCTTGTTACTTGTCATATCCCCTTCTGCATCTTCACATCCGTTTCTGCATGATAGTATATATTTCTAGCTAGTAGTATATGTTTCTGCCTGTTCATATCAACTTCTGCCTGTTTGTATCCGCTTATGCCTGGTCGTATTATCTTCGTCATGTTAGTATCCACTTCTCTCTGTTCATATCCGCTTTCATCTGGTCGTATATGTTTCTGCACCGTCATATTTGTCTCTGCCTGGTCATATCGCTTTATCATTCAGTTATAATAACACCTATCTTTAAAGCTTGTATCATTATCGTCAACTGTGTGTTTTATTAGGATGGCGATTTTAAATGTATTTTAATTATATATAATAATTATGTATAATTATATAATTAAATAATTATACAAAAAATAATAATTGTAATCTTACAATATTTTGAAATTGACAGTCAATGCTTTATGCAATATTCTATGTTGATTAAAATGTCAATTAAGTTATTGATAATCAAAATCAATATTTTATGTAATCAATATTTAATTAATCAATATTTTTATTTATTTAATCAACATAAAATCAATATTTTATAAAAATCTCAATTACGTCATTGATAATCAAAATCAAATTTATTTGAATTTTGCTATTTTATTAATCATTCCATTTGTCTAAGTACACACCTTTTAGACCCGCTGAACCGCGTGTTTTCTTCGCTGCTTTAATGATATCGTCAGGACATATATTCAAAAACCTTAAGGTGTGATGTTCAGCCCAGCCTCTCATGAGATATCTCAATACATATTTGCTATTTGTCGGCGATGCACTTGGTTGCATATCCTTCAAGTGTTGCAGTACCGTCATATCATTAAGCGTGGTATCCAACGACAAAACTCCACTCTGCGTTTATCCATTGCACATACGCAAAGCTTTATTTATTCTTCCCATTCTTACATGGCTAACAATTTTACGTTCATCTATTGAATGTTTGTTAAGGGAGTGTACAATGTCTTCGATTCTCCGCTTTTGTAAAAATATTGCCTATGATACAAAGTCACTTAATTTGCCACAGTTCTACATTTGAATTCTCTGCTCAATTGTCTTGCGAACATAGCTAATCTTACGTGTTTCTATTCGCTGCAATATTAGTTGACACAATACCGTTGATCTCTTTAATTCAATAGCTTCTACAAATTCTTTTTTTATGAAAGATTCAAAGCAGACCGAAATGATCGATATAAACTCACTACTTGCATTACACAAGAAGATTAAACGATTGAGAATTCAATAAATTACCTCCTGGTATATAACTTCTATACCACACTCTAACTCTTGAACATTTGGTAACAATAAAGTGAGAGAATCAACTAGAGGAGCTGCATTGTATACACAATTTGTAATCGATGCATTGATATTTGACTCTGCACTCTTCATGAAACCGCATATACCACTGTTTCTACTGTTTGAAGCAATGAGTCCATACAAGGATTACCAGCTTTCGCGCATTTGCACATAAAACTCCACTCTGCCTTTCTCCATTGCACGTACGCGAAGTTTAATTTATTCTTCCCATCCTTACATGGCTAACAATTTTACGTTCATCTATTGAATGTTTGTTATCGGAGTGTTCAATGCCTTCGATTCTCCGCTTTTGTTAAAATCTTTCCTCTGAATTTTATTAATCATTTTTTAATTAATTAACAAAATAATTGCATTTGTTAGCTGCAAAGCTAAATTGAGACTTTTAATTACATCGTTTAGTTAGAAACAAGAGAAAAAAACATTCACTTTCGACTATCAGATCATCATTCAGCGAAGCGCTTATGGAAAATGGCGACGGAACATCATGCGTTTTTTCAGTTAGTTGTAAATATTATTGTTGGTTAATACTACATTTGGATTTAAAAAGATTAAAGCAACATGAAGATGCAAGATATAGATCCAATCTCGTGTGCTTTACTGCACCATCACAATTTAATTTTGCTAGAACTTTATATGAATTAGAAAAATTAGAAAGCAACTTTACGAATTTTTCAAGGTCAAACATCAAGCGGATTGTCAATACATGCAGTGTTGGTAAGTTATCCTTGTATAGTTTTTTATCTAAATTCATATATTTGCTCACGATTTCGTTTTTCTAATAAAGTTACTTATATTTTATATGATTATTACGTTAATCATAGAAACGGGCAACGTTGTTAATAACACTCGTCAATCGACCCTCGCAATTTTATTTTTTATTTTTTAACAAAATAAAAAATAAAATGATTTTTTTTAATTTTTATTTTTTTTTATATTTAAATTCGTAAGGATCTTTTAAAGGATTACTTTTCTTATGAAAAGTAATGTTTGAATGTATTACCGTGTTTTTCAAGTATTCATAAATTGTTATATGCACATCTTGAAGTCGGTGTGCCGTAAGGATACATTTTGTATATCATAATCATATGTTGCATAAAATAATCTCCTTCTGTAGTAATTACGAGAACATTTGCAAAAACTTGATTTCGAATTGGTGTTGTTCTACATATATCCATTTTTGCTTGATATACACGATGATAATTCAATTGACGTTTACTATGGTGGGCAACTAGCTGCCAGTCGATTAAGTATCAAGCTGTCACCTATTGCCAATTATCCTCTTCGTGGGGCGGGACAGACAACGTATATTCGACATTCGTCGATCAACGGCTAATTAATTGGCCAGCTTGCATCAGCCGCAGATATATTTCTTTCATAGACTATCTCAGATCCCTCCGATGACTCCAACGGCGGATTGAACAATGAACGAAAAGACGGAGGAGAATAACGAAGGCCTTTTTCCTTACAGTAGCGATGTTGGATCATCAAAGGATATCGGGAATTGTAGATAGCCGAACAAACAATATCACTTCGATGACTCCAACGGCATATTGGACAATGGACGAAAAGGTGGAAGAGAGTCTTGGAGACCAGTTTTCTTACAGTAGCGATGCTGGATCATCAAATGATATCGGGAACGGGAGATAGCCGAACAGACAAAGTCAAGGTAATGAAAATGACAAGCAAAAAAGGTACAAAATTTAACTTACCACTGATGGTCAACTTACCACTGATCGGAGGAGTTTTCATTGTCGGGTACCGTGTGACCAGGTAGTTGTACTGAGACAGCGATAGAGGCATCAACATCCAAAGCGGACTAGCCTTCATGTGGGAACATGAAATGTTATATCGCTGGGAAAAGGAACCAGAATTAGTTAACGCGATGGTTCGCTTTGGTCTAGAAATAGTCGGAGTGACTTCTCTCCACTATTCTAAACTGGAACTAAACTTTTGGATCAAGGTTAGACCTTGAACTATTCGGGAGTTACCAACGGAAAGCGACGACATGCGGGTGTAGGGATACTTACAAGTTCCTTGTTGTCGTTCGTGATAGGGAGAGGTTTAACCCTTATGAACGAAATATTGGTGTCTCTGAGACTTAGTTAAAGAGGTAAAGGAGATAACTGTGTGTATATGCTCCCATCATTATCTCGGAATACGCAGCCTTCGTGGAAGATCTTCAGGTTCTGCTTGATAGTACTCTTGTTGGAGATTCCCTCGTTCTATTGGGTGACTTCAATGCTCATGTTAGTAGTGACAGTAGCACTTGGAATGGATTCCAATTGAGTGAGTTGTGCTCTAGGTAGGAAGTCTGAATCATTTCTAGTAGCCGTTGGGCTTCGTCAGAGTTCTTATTTGCCTCCACTTTTGTTCCTTGTTTACATGGACAAAATTACGAAGGGGGCTGCTCTGACGGATGTCGGTCTTCAGATCGGTTCCATTAGGATACCACATCTGCTTTTTGCAGATGATGATGTCTTATTGGCTTCTTGTCCTAAGGACTTACAATGCCTACTTGGTCGATTTAGGATGGAATGACAAGCGACAGGGATGTTAGTTAGTACCTTCAAGATTGTCTTTATGTGCTCGTCTCAGATTCAGGTGCCAATGTCAATCCTGATTGGGGAAAATGTTCTTCCTTATGTCGAGGATTTCAAGTATATTGGGGCATTGTTCTCGAGGGACGGCTGGAACATCAGGGAGATTGAGAAACAGATTTGTGCAGCTAACGCAGCAATGTGTTATTTATACAGGTATGTCGCGGTGAAGCGGTAGTTGAGTTTTCGGGAGAAGCTTTCGGTTTACTACGCAATCTTCGTTCCTATCTTAACCTATGGTTATGAGTTTTGGGTTATGACCGAAAGGATAATATCTCGAATACAGGCGACCGAAATGAGGTTCCTTAGCGGTGTGGCCGGTCTTAGCCTTAGAGATAAAGTTGGAAATTCGGTCACCTGGAATGTACTCGGAGTAAAGTCGCTGCTTCTTCAAATCGAAAAAAGTCAGTTGAGGTGGCTAGGACACGTTTTGAGAATGTCTAGGGATCGCCTTTATCTCATGGTTTTCCAGGCCGGATTCTCTGAAAAGATACCTCGAGGTAGACCTCGATATCGGTGGAGAGATCAAATTTCGAAACTGGCCGAAGACCGCCTTGGGCTATCTGAAAGAGAACTCTGGTCCGTCGCCCAGGATTGCGATGTTTGGAGTAGTTTGGTTCGTGCAACTGTCTCCACGAACCGACACTCAGACTATTAGTTGACAGGAAAAATCTTATTTATTATTTGTTTTGTCTTGTCAAGAAATTGTTGTTGTTTACAATGGAATATTATTTCCTTTGTCAGTTACTGGTTTAAATTCGAGGATATAGAAGTGTTTATTCATATGAGTGTTTTATTCAGCGTTTTGCAGATCTGATATTTATAAAGCAGCTGTTACTTTATTTCTTAAAGCAGCTTTTAATGCGGAACTACCCAATTCCGCATGTGAATTGTCGCTCTAATAATTCTACGATGTTGATTAAAGGATGAATGTAATACGCTTGGAACTTTGCCAGCTTATTTTGCTGTTCCTGCATTCATTCGCCAAAAATATTTAAATCATGCACCTGTTTAATGCTAGTAATTCACTCTCCAAGAAATTTAGGAATTTCTTGGTGATATTTTCTTTATAGTGAATATGAGAGAGCCAAAAATCCCATTACAAATGGAATATGAAAATCCCATTAAAACTGATATCTAATCTCGCATTGTAACCTTTTTTTATTGTTGTGAGGGCAAATACAATGTTCTCAGATATTAGCTCCAGTGTGGACTGAGTTGTTACATGCGTTATTATGTTCGTCAGAATGACCCATGATCAGATAAGAATGGATAATAGTTTATCTATCGTCCTTGGCACATATAGCGCACTACAATATTGCGTTGAAAGTAATGTTTTCTAGCTAATGCTTTAAAACAATTGCCATACTCATAATTATTTTATTGTTTTTCTATTCTAAAAGTCTCATTTCCTGAATAATTTTGTTCACATTTTCTTATCCCGTCTCTAATTATTAATGATTAAGATTCAAATGAAATATTTGTTGATTTAATAAAATCACCCAATACCATATATAAGAACAAAGCCATTTCGCAAATACTTATCTAATGTTTGGCCACTTTATGAACTTAGAGCGCAGCTTGTTATCGATAAAACTATCAAATGGGGCGAGTTTATCACATATTATAATGTGCGAGTATAGTAATATTAGCATGTTAATATTACTTTATTAATAAGAAAATTATCAGCTATTTTATATTAATACTAGTATGATCATATATTTATTAAACATATATAAAAAGTTTATATATTTAAATAAATATATAAACTATATATATTCTTATATATTTATAATATATAAGAATATATTATTAATTATTTAATATTACAAATTTTTAATTTTTAATGATTTCCCTATCCTAACTAGACGTGCATTCAAGTAATTTATGCTAAGATTTGAAAGTTTGAGTAAAAAATATTTTTATTTTGTCAAAGAGACAAAGCACCCTCCCTTTTGTTAGATTATTTAAGAGCCGTTCATTAACTCTTTTTACGTGAAAACGTTAGATTTGTGCAAATGAATAAACACCACCTATTATATCTAATTTATTATTAACTAATTATTTAGTAGTTAATAATAAACCGCGAAGTCTTACAGTTGAATATACAGGTCCTTATGTTATATTACATTTTAATATTGTAATATATTATTATATTATTATGATATAATTATATAAGTATTTATATACGGATACTTATATATCCTGTAAGATTATATCCTGTACAATGTTTATTTATATCATTATTATAATTAATTATTTTATAATTAAACGATAGCAGATATCACTAAAACATATGCACATGGTGGAATTTACATATTAGTTTATTTTCAAACAATGAGCAATTTCCACGTCTAAAAATCGCATAAATATGTATTAATTACTAACTGATTTCTAATAGAACTATAATTTTGTTAAAAAGAATATAAAGGCAACATAAAGGAATCCAGAAACATATAGTAAACCATAAAGTATTGAACATCTAACTTATATTTTAGATAAATTGAACAATCTCGGGCAATTTATAATCTCAAGCAATAAATTGAGCAATCTCCATATATAGTTTATATTTATTTTTACAGTTATAAACACATATATTCTATAAAGCTTAAAAATAAGTCAGATATAATTGGGATACTATTACCTCCTATTGAAACACCTTTTACTTGTCTGAATATAGATGTCACTACTTTTAAATAGATTTGATATATCAAAATATATAAGGCTTATATTATTATTTAATTTCATCCATATATTTACTTAATGGTTGAATTTTTGTTGGATATACGTTATAGTTATTATGACACATGAATATCTATTAAATAAGTATGTATTAATTACTGTTTTACTAATTGATTTCTAATGGAACTATAATTTCGTTAATTAGAACATCAACGACAGAATATACGTTTTCTACATGGCATCAGACCGAAGTAATTTGAGATTTAAATTTTATGAATGTTCTTATATTTACTATAAACCAAATTCAGTAACGTAATTTAATCTATTATTAAATTATTTATTAATCTAATTTAATTAAGACTTGATTATAGAGTAAGCTTAAAGTATCTTTATATTAGTATTCATTAGCTTTTGATAATGAATAAAAATTGCATGAAATTCTGCGGATTGTGAAAATTGCCTAATTTAGACAACCCGAACCATTTATTTTAGAGAATAAATGAAATTCGTTATCCTACTTTTTTAAATATCATCTTTGGTTACTTACATATTGATATTTCGACTGATCTGTAATTCAAAAATGTAAAAAATCATTGTAGTGTAAATAGCCTGTATTTTGACGGGTATGACAAATTATTGTCATAAATTATTATTAATTATTGAATTCTTGTTTTTCAACTATAACAATTGAATAACAACTTTTTTTCAACTATAACAATTGAATAACAACTTGACTTATAAAATAAAAGTAAATGCTATCTTTATATATTAAATAAAAGTTACCTTCAAAAATAAATAAATATTCGTCTAATATTTTCAGACGTTATTAAGACCCAGAGTGCTCTTTATAAATCTACCGACTTTAAACGATTCTCATCATGCTGTGAATTTAACGGAAGAAACAATGAATCGACACAGCTTGTTGAAGTTTGTAAAAATAAACATGTGGTTTTATTGGATTTAGGCCAAACATTACATTAGGCATATGCATTGAAACAAAATTGCCCATTCGATCTCAATAACACCACAATGATTGATGAAACAAATGAGGATTCTGAATCGTCTATTTGTAATCACAGTAGTGTGGACGAATATGCAAACAAGAGCCCATCACTAAATGAAATAATGGTAATAGTAATTAAATTATAAAATATTTAAGTAATTCTCACTACACAAGCAAATTTCTTTCTTGAAATGTTTTCAACAAAATCATGCTACGATAGATATGCTACGTAATAAAATTATTAATTGCAGCAATTTTAAGTTCTAAAATCGTAAATTTCTTAGTATTAAAGTATTGTATTATAAAATAATAAATAATAAAATAATAGAATTAATAATAGAATAATAAATATATACTAATATATTGTCTAATATAATGTATATATGTGTGTGGTTAGGCAACAAAGAAGGACCGAAACATGAAATGTAGGTATTGAATCAGATGCTGATGAGGTCCAACAATACTGAAATGTATATATTGGCTTATTAGTAGGATTGAAGCAACGTGCAGAATGAAGTCATCAAAGGTTGTGAATTTGAAGCAAGCTTTATGTTTAGATCACATTAGTTGTCTGTGTAGCATGTCCAACACTAAACAGTTTAGAGTGTATCCTCGGTTTTCAAATATCTTATTTCATTTTAATTTAAGTTAAATATCTTGTACGAGGACTATGCTAGCATCATCAGAAACAGAAACGTACAATTTGTAAGTTTTTGCTTCTGATCAAAACAAAAACGTTTTTGTTTCTATTAAGAGTTTTATTGATCATGTTTCAAAATTCCGAAAGATACAAAAATACTATTAATTTAAAATTAATTAAATGAAAAGTCTATTGCAATCGACTTAAGAAGTTTGAACCTGATTAGTTGTCATGCCATAAAACTGTTTTGGAGTTATTTGAAATCTATATATTGACTCAATGATGATATTTTAGCATTAAGGGTAAATTGAAATTGTAATTAACAAAGTTTAACGTTTGTATGATGTGGCAGCCAAGAAAGAATCGACAAAACGATATCATGGACCGTTTCGTCATTATTTTGACTCATCAGTGCCAGATACCTCCTACTACTGGATGCAGAGGAGGACCGGCAGACGGCATGAGTATGTCAAAAGGTACTTAGAGCTAGAAAATTTCTAGCAAACTATGTACATGCTTCACTAAAAGGATCATTAACTAAGAGCACTGGCTAATGCCAGCGCATTTTCTCTATTTATGTGTCAGCTTAGTTGTATTTTACGAGAAAATGAGAGATTTCCGTGGACATTTTTTCTGATTGTATGATGTTGCAGCCACGAAAGAATCGACAAAACGATACCAGGTACAGTTTCGTCATTATTTTGACTTATCAGTGCCAGATAACTCCCACTACTGGATGCAGAGGAGGACCGGCAGACGGCATGAGTATGTAATGAACCGGCAGACGGCATGAGTACGATCCCTGGTATTGTTTTGTCGATTCTTTCGTGGCTGTCACATCATACAAACAGAAAAAATGCCCACGGAAATCTCTCATTTTCGCGTAAAAGTTTAAAGTTATTTTATTGGTTTAATATTTGAAAGAATTTAATACATCACGAAAGAATTCAGTATCAGCTTCGAAAAGCCGTATCAATATAAATTTGTCTTCTAGAATTAAATAAAAAAGCCATATTTGTATTAAAAATTATAATTCTTCTGTGAGTGATTACAGTTTTGCGAGAATTTCAAATTATATATAAACATTAGAAAATTTGCGGTTTCAAAATGTAGTTAGTCGAGTTTAGAGTGGTAAGAGTAACTGTGATCAAAACGACAGTGGCGATAATCGATGCACTTCGCGAATTCACAAGGTGCAGGAGCTTACTGAAGAAGTTCTTAAAATAGCATTGCAGGTGTTAGCATTTTTCCTGTTAGTGTTGGTAAATAAAAGCTGTACTAAATTCTTTCCGATTAACGAAAAGCGTAATCACTTGCAGTTTCAAAGTTTAATATTATTAGCATTTTAACATAATTAAAAATGGTCGTTTAAACTTAACAACCCAAGCTTAAAGGTGTTTATAAGAATTTAACTTGTAATAACTTAGTCAGCCTCATTCCACGATCAAAGTGTTGATGGAAGTCCACAAATACTAAAATGTAGCGTACTGATCTAGGCCTATAAATATAAAGGACTTAAGCAACATGATGAGGATATTATTCCAATATAATGTAATCAGTCCATTATATTATTACATATACAAATTCAAAGCTAGATTCAAATTTCGTGAATTTTCGAAACTGTGAATTGTATTGTTTTTCTGTGAGCGAGCAAAATGGCTAGTTTGGTTATAAATATGAATTGCAATAATATATACATTAAGTACCAGGTTTCATCTTTCTCAGTATATCGCTTAAAAATCTGAATTTACCGTTTCTCGGGCATTGCTTGTCTTAAGAACGACAACTTTAAATATTACGTTCATGATGTTGTAAATTTGGCCGATACCAAATAAAAATACCAGGTTAAGTTATTAAGAATATTTACAAATCTTATTTATTCAAGGACCAAAACTAAAAGCAATACCATTAATAATTTTTACAAATTCTATTTTATGAATGTTGGCGGATTCACTGATAGTATACTAAAATCTATCATGTTTGTAGAAAAATGCCTACAAGCATAACACAGGTTACATTAAGGATATTATATAATTTATAAAATACAATGTGTAAAATGCATTATGAAATATGCAGGTATTTTTATGTGAGCGAGTAAAACTGTCAATTTGGCTATAGCCAAAAAACTATTCTATTTTTTGGCTATAGCCAAAAACTATCTTTCTGCAAGTATAAAAACCTAGACAAATAATACATAGCAAGTGAAATATTTAAATTGATAGTCAGCTCTGTTAATCCAATGAAAAAGTAGATTCATCCAACCTGGTTAGTGATAATTGTAACTATCTATAAACCGCAGCCAAGAGGAGCTTCCCCCAACCCGGAAGCCTAGCCTGCTTATAATTAATAATGTATATTTATTTAACATGGCAAATGCCCAAATTGATCCATAAATTGATCCACAGTAACTAACCTTATCAAGTCACGTCACAGTTGGAGCAAAGTGGTTCGTTGTGGTTATGATGTAGATGTTCTATTTTTCGATCTTCGAACGCATTCGACTCTGTTATTCATGACATTCAATGTGTAAAATACAATGTGTAAAATGCATTATGAAATATGCAGGTATTTTTCTGTAAGCGAGTAAAACTGCCAATTTGGCAATAGCCAAAAAATTATCGTTCAAAAGTTTACAAATCTTGGCAAATAAGCATAGCAGGTAAATAAAAATGTAAATAAAAAAATTACATTTTTAATGTATTAAAAATGACAATAAAAGTTAAGACAATTATAAAATAAATCATAAAATTAAATTACAAATTAAATTACAAATTTTAAATCGTAGACAATAAAAGTTAAATAACTGTAAAAGTTAAATAATTTTTTAACTTAGCAGATTGATGTCGTCAATTTCAACAAAGAGTAAACGCTGATCTCAATATGAATGTGTTAGTATTATATTATATTATAATAATATAATGTAATTATCATCTAATCTAATTTTATTATTAATAATGAATTTTATATTTTAAAATCGTGAATTTTATGCAGAATTATAATTAGAATGATTTCATAATTATAATTAGCAATGAAAGAGATTTATAATTTATAAATTAATTTAAAATTTCAATTTATATATCATCATTAATATACGGATCAATGTCTTTAATATTAAACATTTTAAATTCAATGTTTGGTAGAAACAATTGAGAATTGTTCGAATCAAGCAAGTGCTTTTTGAATTTAATAATTGAAGCTTTTATTAAAATCATACAGAAAGTTGTTTGTTACGAAACTCATATTTTATGACATACAATTCGTTATGAACAACTTTTATACTTAATAAAGAGTAAAAAAGAGAAATTAATACTATAATAATCATTTGCAATGTTTTCCGTATAACTTTAATATCTGCTATTTTATCATAAAATAATAATATAATTATTATAAAAACTTACAAACTTAAATTTGTAATTTTAATCTGAATTTAAACTTTTTAATTTTTAAGTAGTAAAGAAATTAAAATACTTAATCTATTAAATATAATTTAAAAATGATGTATTTTAAATTTATTTTAATTGATTAATAAAAATAAATTTAATAGATTTTTAATTTAAGAAAATATAATTGAATATAATATTAATATAAGCTTAAATATTAAGTTAGGCATTATTTAATTATTAGAACATATTTAACAAATAGATATTTTTAAATATTAGATTATATTCTAATCTAATATTTTAATCTTAATTTTAATCTTAATTTAAACTCTTTAATTTCCAAGTAGTTATCAAAAATTTATAATTTATGAAAAAATAGCCTAAAAATATGATTTCTAGTCTAATTGAAATACGATCTTATTTTGTATAACGAATTTAGTTGCTTTAAACAATATTTTATTTTATTAATTTCATTAAATAACACATTTTAATATATTCAGTTGATGACTATTTTAATTTAAATCATTAAAAACTTATTTAATGTTTTTATTAAACATCTCACCTGATAATTTGGAACTGTAAGCTATCACCTTTATTAAGCTAAAAGAATTTCAGTGTTCTAATATGATATGATGTCATATTAAATTGTATCATTAAGACATTATTCAATCATTAAAATATTAATTTATTTATTAATATCGAATTATTCAACGTTTATAAAAGGATTAAACTTTGAATATTTTCTTTCAATATTTAACCTGCGTGTTTATTTGATTCAATTCAATGTTTCATTATTTTCACAATTAGCAACGGAGCGAATACATAAATCATTGGCAGAAAAATAAAAGAATATTTCACAACGAACATATGGATTCTCCAAATTTTAATATTACCGTACGTGTTTCTCATTTTTTATAAAGCTTAATATACTTTATATAAACTTAAGTTTTAAAAAACCATATAATTTTTATAGTTTTTTATAAACGTTTAATTTAAATTTGAATTAATCTATAATTAATTTTAATTTGAATTAATCTATAATTGATATCAATATCATATTTAATAAATATCATATTTAATTTAGGAACAAAAACTAATAGGAACAATTTGTTCCTATTGATAGGAACAAATTGTTTTGAATGAATTTTCTTCAATAAAAATAATAAAATTGTACAACAATAATTTCTTGACAAGAAAAAAAATACTAAATAAGATTTTTCCTGTCAGCCACTGGTTCGGGTGTGGGGTCGTGGAGGCAGTGCACGAACCAAACTACTCCAATCATCGCGATCCTGGGTGACGGACAAGAGTTCTCTTTCAGATAGCTCAAGGCGGTCTTTGTCCAGTTTCGAGATTTGATTTCTCCACCGGTATCGAGTGTTAAATCTGCAGAGATGATCATGAGCGAAAAGTGACTGCCTTTTGAGATTTGTCGAGCTGGTCTATGTTAATTCTAATTGAGGTCACGTAGTAGTCAGGGATTCCTGGGCAATTGACAATACAAGAGTAACTGCAAGGATTTGGGGATATAAACATAGTAAGAAGGCCAGCCAAATAATGAGTATGTTCATATGGAATGATTGAATACTCGTAGGTGTGAACGATGTATGCAAATTTGCGGGAATTTGGAAGGTAGCTACGTTCTAGACGGACATTAAAATCACCGATTACAAAAGTGGGAATAATTAGTGAGGAGATATATGATAAAAGGTTAGAGAGCTGGTTAAAGAATATGGTGGATGGTGGAGCTGATCCTGGGCGATAAATTAAAGACAAGTAGAAAGAGAGCGATGAAAGTGAGATATCACTACAGAGTAGTTCGAAGATCGTGATTGAAAGATAGAATGAGGTAATAGCTGTAAAAGTGATAGAAGACTTGGCCTAAATGATTAGGCCTCCGATGATTACGCCTCTGTGAGCGTACCTGCCGACTATCAGTTTCTAATGAAAAGCTTCGCAATATAATAAGGGGTATCCGTGACTTATTTCGCACTATGGAAGACTTTCAATTAATAAATTCGGACTTTGGATTTCATAACTATGTAAATACATACAAAGCATTTTGAAACCATTTATCTGGTTTGCTAGAATGATGGGCACTTTTTTATAGAAGATTAAATGAATCATTTCGACAGTGATTTGATAGAATGCTGCTTTGCATTGAACATTGTGAAGCATTATAGTGAAGAGTGGCAGTTATGATTTATATGGGTCAGCATGAATCAGTTTAACTCTTAAATATATAGATACAATGATCAAATGTATAGATGATTATTGTATCCAATGAGCTTGTATAAATAAGTATTATATAGATAAGCAATGCATAGAGATACATTTATTAATAGATTTATTAATGTTTTAAGTGGCTCATGTTGACAGGCCGCTTATAAGTCCAATGAAATAAACAAAAAATTAAAAAAATAATGTGTCTGAAGTCTATACCACGTAATCGACGTTGGTACTATGAAAAATTTTGATATCATTGCTAGCTGAACCTCATGGCCTCGTTGCTCAGTAGAAAGGTGCAAAGCATGGATTTAAAGGTAGTGAGGTAATGCTGGCAACAAAGTTCAAGGGGAATAGAATTCCAAATGAGAGTCATGGAAATGAAACAGGAACGCAGGCCAAAATTCGTCCCATGACGAGGAATGTGTAGCAGGAACTGATTGTTTGAGCGAAGTACTCTGGAGGACGAATATTCAGCACAGGGTAATTTTAGGTGATAATACGGAGGAGGATGATAAAGTAAACGAAAAGCGAGAACGGCATAGTGATATAAAACTCGATTATGTACATTAAGCCAATGAAGGTTGATAAGTTCATTGGAGATTGATCAAAACGCCGGAATTGAAGAAGTATGCGTGCTGCAGTGCGAATAAAGCGATACTATGAGGCAGTAACACAACATGGGGAGTTTGACAAAAGTGATATGCAATAGTCATTACGAGGTAGCAGCAGGCAATACATTATTGTGTTGAGAATGTAAAAATTGATGGTTTTTCGAATGCGACGAAGGTAACGGAGAATCAGATAACAGTAATGAACCTTTTTAGGGCAAATAATTAAAACGAGAGAGAAGCATTTAATTACTCTAAAGAATGTTAGCAAATCTATTCAAGGAAGACAATGGCTATTGAAAAAGGTTACGGAGAATCAGATAACAGTAATGAACCTTTTTTAGGGCAAATAATTAAAACGAGAGAGAAGCATTTAATTACTCTGAAGAATGTTATCAAATCTATTCAAGGAAGACGATGGCTATTGAAAAAGAGAGCAGTTTGTTCATTGAAAAACTGAGCGTTGTATATATGATCATTGTTTCCCATTTGCATAGATTCAATGCTTAAATGCATAGATTCAATGATCTGTAAGGATTTATTTTTTAATATTTTTAAATTATAATATTAAACTGCATGTTAATATTTAGTAATATGTCTTGATAATTTGGTCGTTTTTGAATAAATTGGAATGTAATATACTGTGGACTAAAATAAAAAATATAAAATCCTCAGGAGGATCGGTCAATCATTAACACACACATAAAATCTCATGATTCTTGTATTTGGAAATGATTACTTTTATCCGACATTTACTAATTGAAATGTAAGGTGAGAGTGTAGCGATTGTAAATTTGAATGGTTTAAATTATATTAATTTTTGGATAACCAACAAATGCCCATTTAGCCATAAAACGTAGACAACGTACATATATTAAATAGATATAATCAAGTATGCTAAATAAGAGTATATATTTAACGATTATACATACTAAATAAGGAATCAATTAACTCGTATTTTTAAAATATAAATTTGTAAAAAAAATTCAATTTTTCTAATTATAAATTTAACATATTTTATCATATACAACATAAATATCTCCATTGTGCACTATATATGAAAATACGTTTTACAGAATAAAATAGATTTAGTAGTCGCTGTTATTATTTAATTATAACTGCGATAATTATTATTATTAATTTTTTTAAAGACAAGATTATTTAAAAATAAATTTACAGTTCATAGGTTACCCTCGACTGGGCCCTTAAACTTATTGAAAATATTTATTTGTCATATATTTATAAAATTATATTTTTTTAAATCATATATTTTTTATAAATTTGAAATATATTTTAACGAGTATAATTTATTTTAAATGAATTTGATCTTTATTTGTTTTTCTATTAGTGCATGTATGATGCTATTAAAGCAGTTACAAAGGATCTTGTCTGAAGATTTTCGACCTGACAACAAGAAATTACAGATGATTATCAGTTTTACTGTTCTTTCTAATCCGGCGAATTAAGAATAATCACATTGTAGATTAATTATAACTATATTTGACATATTAAATGAGTTAATGCATTGTTAAACACAGGTTCGATAAAAAACTTGAACATTCGTTACACTAAACAGAAATATTAACTTAAATTCTAAGTAGACGAAAAATTGAACTTTATATTAAATATTAATAATTTAATTATTATTTTCATTTATCTAATAATTAGTAATTAAATTTTAATTAATATTTATTAATAAATTTGCTGATCTTGTATCTTATTCTAATAAAATTATGTTATTTAATATCAATTAATAAACATTTTTCGCTTTAGAGATTAAATTTATTGTTTATCATATTGTGTTGATTTATATATTTAAATATTTTCAAGTTAAAGTAAAAAATTGAAATTTAAAATAAAGGTATTTTTATTAATTGACTAATAAATTACAGACGATGAATCAGAATAAGAATTAGAGGTCATCAAGACGAACTGATATGCTATCAGGTTTCGGCCCCTAACTCCTCTACCCGACATAGCAGCGGGGCCAAATAAATGCTTATGATGTTTTTCCTCTAATTAAAATATTTAGTATCTTATTCTAATACAAAGTATATTATTTATTATCCATCCATAAAAATTTGCCACTTAAGAGTTTAAATTTATTCTTTATATTATTGTGATGATTTATATATTTTACTATTTTCTGTTTGATGTTATTTTTATAAAAACCTAGTTTAAAATATGTATCTATTAATAACAAATTAAATCAGCTAACTGAGTCTACGTATTGTTATATAATTATAAAATAAACAAAACATAATAATGCTAAATCAAAATTTAATAATTAAATAATAAAATTAATATTTGTTTTAAGATTTTTTATAATTTATATCAAGTTAAAATAAAAAATCGAAATTTAAAATAAAAGTTATTTTTATGAATTGACTAATAAGTAACAGACAATACATCAGAATAAGAATTAGAGGTCATCAGGAGGAACTGCTATGCTATCAGGTTTTAGCCCCTAACTCCTCTACCCAAAAGAGCAGCGGGGCCAAATAAATGCTAATGATATATTTCCTCTGATAAAACTATCTAGTACCTTATTCTAATACAAAGTATATTATTTATTATCCATCCATAAAAATTTGCCACTTAAGAGTTTAAATTTATTCTTTATATTATTGTGTTGATTTATACATTTTACTATTTTCTGCTTGATGTTATTTTTATAGTAACCTAGCTTAAAATATGTATCTATTAATTTATTATTTATTATTTAAATAGTATTTATTATTCATACATTAAAATGTGTCGCTTAAGAGTTTAAATTTATTTTTAATATTATTGTGTAATAATAATATTTTATATATTATAATGTGTTAAATATTATGTAATAATATTTAACACATTATATAACATGTTATGTTATTATAATATATTTTCATATTATAATGCATTCGTAAACACAAGGTTCGATAAAAAAAACTTAAACATTCTTTACACTAAACAGAAATATTAACTTATATCCTAAGTATACGAAAAATTGAATTTTATATTAAAGATTAATAATTTAGTTATTTTTATTTTTCTAATAATTAATTATTAAATTTTAATTAATACTTTTTGATATCTTTTATTAATAATTTTTATTATTAAATGAAGAATGCATGTTATAAATTTAATTTAGTAAAGAACACAGTGATGGGTACGTAATATTTATACAATTTGATGAGGGACGTCACAAATTAGATTAATGAAGCTGATAGTTTCGTATACCGGAACAATTTTTGATATATGAATGCCATTTTGCAACGTTATTAAATAATATTAAAGATATATGGTCATTTTAATTAAGAACAATAATAGATAATGTTGGCATTAACACTTATTAGCTGAGTATTTTTTCAAACTTCCATTTCTGAGTGCTAATTTTGAACGAAACATTGCACATTTTTAAGTGTCGTTGCTTGAAAAAATAAAGATGAAATATAAAATTTACATCGGCTTCTTTTTTCAAAATATATATAAAGAGAGAGCTCGAACTATATTATGTAATCCCCTAAATCTTTTTTCATAATTTTAGCAATTTTAATGAGGTTTTAATAGAGGTATGTGTTATTTATTTGGTAAATTGTGGCACTACTCCATCTGTCAAATCAGGGTGTGGTTTTAATCAGGATGTGGTTTTAATCAGGATGTGTTATTGATCTGACATGGAAGAGTATTATTAAGGTTGCCGAAAAATTTAAAAAATATAAATAACTAGGCCAATGGATTTTTATAAGCTACAAGCACCAAATAAAACAATTTATAAATTAAAATGTTATCATAATATTAATAAAATAAATTTACAAAATGCTAAACTGTTAATTAGCATATAATCTTCTAATTCAGGATTAGAACACGGAGAGCCTTATTTAAATTTAAAACATTAGATGTCATATCAAAGATAAGTGTGCAATATCGTTGATTCTTAACTATCTAGCATTCTACGTCGGAGAGCATTTATAGTGTGAAATGCTATTTTAAAAGTCTTTAAAGTAGCTTTAAAACGCGTATGATGACTCATGGGCGTGAACTTTAGCGTGAGTTAGACAAAAAAAATTAGTAACTTTCAAATTAAAATATTACTATTTGATTAGTCATTTTAGCCAGACTCGAAAAAAAGACGGAAACACACTGCTATATGCCGTTTCGTCATCACAATGACTCATCAGTACTAGATCTGGCACTGATGAGTCATTGTGATGACGAAACGGCATATAGCAGTGTTTCCGTTTTTCTTTCGCGTCTGGCTAAAATGACGAACATAATTCATGCGGAATAATATCATTTTGAAAATACTATTTAATTAAGCATTAATACATAGAAATCATATACATTATTTGTTTATTCAATAAGTATTAACAAAATAAACAAAATACATGTTTATATATTTATATTTTCATTAGTATTAATAATAATTAATATATTACTTTAATTAATTTTTAATTGAAATTAATTTAATTTTACTATTTATTAAATCAATATACCGATTGTTTCCATAGAAAATATTAAAAAATAAAACTTTGAATATAAAAGATATAACAGCCTTTTTAAAATAATCATACCATTCTAAATAAGACAATCTTGTAATTCCGATGCTCTTTTCTGCAAAATATTGCACGTATTAATTTTTTATGTTTGACAAAATAGCTGGATCACTATACCTTGCTCACAAATATTCTGAAATTTATTAATCTTCTTTTTATTGGATTATAGAACCCATGATGAAACAAAACAGTTAAAAAGTTATTTTTCGTGAGCCTATTTATCATTTGTGATTCGTATTTAATATGCAAACGGCTGAAATATGCCGACTTGACCATGTCCCACATATTTTGCCCTTTTGGAGTAGAGACTTATGGATCACTGGTCTCTTCGACTTCGGCTCTTGTTAAGGAGATAGAAAAACATTGAAGCGCGTTACCTGGGATTCACGTGCTACTTCATACCTCCTCCAAAACGTAAGCATCGCTATCCAACGTGGAAATGTTGTCAGCATTCTGGCGACGTGTCCATAGGGCAAGAACATGGAAGTCTGGTGGTAGCAGCCATCCCTCCTAAAAGAATGACATTTCTCTACGAAGAAGACAAACGTTCTACTGTATTTATCTTTTTTTAATATTATTTTAAAACAAATAAAGTGCGTTTCATTCGTATTTTATTTATCATAATACATCCAATTTTATAATTGAATTTAATTTATAATACCAGACAAACCAAATACTTCGATTTAAATCAGGATTGCGAACATTGTATAAATCTAAATACGTCTACCAGTGTATTGATATCAATGTGAACAAGCATTAAAACAATAGCTCATTAAATTTTAAATTAAAATATTACTTTTTATATTTAACAGTAATATATCGAAATTAGATAAAACATGCGATAAGTGTTTTAATATATAAAATACTTAAATTTATATAATTTTATTTTCATTCATATTGACTAAATTATTATATTAATTGATTTACTTTTATTCACTAACTGAGCGTATGCATTTTATTTATTATATTTAATATAATAACTGTTTTATTTTTAAAATATTATTATATTAACACCAAAGATAAATAGTAACTAATTATATACGATTTAATATAATTAATATTTATATAACAATAAAATTAATAATTAAAAAGTCGCTTAACGTCATCCTTATGAAAAAAGAACAGAAATCACATCAGATAACTGAGTTGAATAAATTTGAATAAAAGGTAGCGTTATTTTTATGAATTGATTACGATAGTTCTAAAATAATAATTAGATCAGACAATTGAGACTACGTATTTTATACTTTATATAAATAAGAATAAAGATAAATAATAAATAAGTATAAGATTTTATACAATTTATGTTTATATCAAGTTAAAATAAAAAATTATAATTTAAAATAAAAGTCAATTTTTATTAATTGAATAATAAATAACAGACGATGTATCAGAATAATGATTAGAGGTCATCAGGAGAACCTGTATAAAATGAGGTTCTCCTGATAAAATAGAGGCCATCAGGAGGTTCAATTGAATTGCACAGCTATATAAAATGCGTTATACATTCCTGGGTTATATATTATTTTGTTTTAAGACATTTATTACTATAACTGACAATTCGTCGTAAAAAATTGCACTGTTTTAATTATAAAATTCAAAATTAAAAATGTTAGACTAATTATCTTTCGTCAATGAATATAAAATTTTATATTTTATTAATAAAAACAATAAAAAATTTATATTAAAAAATAATTTTTATTAATTTATTTTTAATTAACTTTATTCGTTAATATTTTATTAACATTCTATAGAATTTATTAATTTGTAATATTTTTATCAAAATAATATTTTAGCAAAATATTTTTAATTTATTCAAATTGATTTTTTTCTTAAAATTTAGGAAAATATTTATTAAAAAATAACTAATTTAATGAAGTGAACTACTTAAGTTAAATTTAAAAATATATATTACAGCTTTAAAATCGCTTCAAATGTCTACAAATCCATAATTATCATGTCATCAACAATAATGTTGCTATACATTTTTGATTAAGAGATTTTTGATTTTTCCATAAAAGACAAAGTTATAATAGAAGCTATTCAAAATTACAATAGACGTTGTTGCTGAACTATTTTATACATAATAGTCATTTAAAACAAAAGCATATTTATAGCATAGTTAATTATCGATTGTATTGAGATCTCCCCATGATGAACCTGATCGAATGTTTACCGAAAATACAACTCCTTCGTAAGTCTGTTGAAGATTATTTCTCAATTTTGAGAATACATCACCTACCTCGCAATTAGATTTAGTGCATTCATAAACCAGCTCGTCATGGATAAAATGAGCAAGTCTTAGCTCGGGCAAGTTTTTGCTTACGTTGACTAGACCAATTTTTACAATCTCAGAGGCATTACTTTGTACAATGGAGTTTAGATCTCGGGAAGGTAATACACGCTTACCAAAATAGGTTAAATCATTCAGCAAATTTTCGCCTAGTCTAATGTCACAAAGTCTAATGAATTTTGATCGGAAGTGTGCTGCATCTTCTACACTCGTGTTTATATATTTTGCGATCATTTTCGGACCAGCTCCATATAGCATTGAATAAAAAAGGACCTTGGACTTATTCCTATCTAGCTTGTAGGCACCGTCGATTGAGTTCATTATACTAGTAAATGGATCGGAATTGTTATGTTTTAGATTAGATTTTAAAAATGAATTTCTGGTAAGCAATGCCAACACACTCAACTCCAAGTGGCAATAGTCTGCCGATATTAAACAATTATCATCAGAACTAGCAGTGAATATGCGTCTGGGATTTATAATAAGGTGTGCAATAGAGAAAGGACGAGGAACATTTTGTAACGGAGGATTGCTTAAAAAGTATCTGCCGGTTTTTGTAGGGTATGATCCCAAGTCACATCGTACATATTTGCCATCCGAACTGTAATCCACGAAATTGGTCGATATGATCTCTAAAATATCTTTAAGACATTTGATTTTACCTTTAGCCATTTCATATTCAGCTGAATTTGACATTGGGAAAGTAAGCATTAATTGCTTAGTGCATTCGTTTAATCTAGATTGATTCACCCATATTCCGAATTCCGTCATTTTATAAAGCTCCAGAAAAGATTTCATCTCAACATCAATCAGAAATTTAAAGGAATCTTCAGCTATTCCTACAATTAATTCTTCATACAGCTTTCGCATGATTGTCGCGATCAATAACTCATCTTTAACTTCCATTGTTTGTAATTTCTGTACTTTTTCAATGGAATTTACAAACCAACCAAGAATAGACAAGTACATTATTTTTTGATCTCCAGGGCTATCATCGAACTTCTTATAAACAAAATGATCTAGAATTATCAGCTTCTTTAATTTCTCGAAATTCCGACAAATACAAACGGTGTCACTGCTTGGCGATACAGCAAAATCGCCGTTCGCAAGTTGATGACAGGCTGTGAAACTATCACAGTCAAAATTTAATTTAACGATATGTACACCATGTTCCGCCAGAGCGTCATCCTCAAATCCATCGAATATATCTTCGGCGCTAAGATTATCATTTGTATTGTCTTTGCTTTCATTATTAAAATTTCCTCGAGCATCGTTAGCAGTTATACCTAACAACTGTTTTGATTGATTAACTAAAACTTCAGCAGCTTCAGAATATGTAAAAAATTGGGAATTACCAAATCGTGCAGATATTATATTTCCAAATGGTATCCCATCCCTAAGAATACGAGAAATTTTGGCGGGGTCGCTTTCAGCCAGCGATCGTACTGACTCAATTCCGCCATTCCACAGAACTTTAGCACGATCACGATTCAGCAAATCTAATTGAAGCAGATCTTCTAAGTCTCTATTGCTACAGCCAAATTCTATTCTACCGGTTAAGCTTGTTAGTAAAACGCTTAGACTGTCCCAATTAAGATACCTTGTAAATTGAGCAATGGAAAAACTTCTACCGACTGCTCCTTGTTGAATTTGCTGAACCTGTCCCTTCGATAAATAGAAGTAATCAGATATACGCTCTACTGACCATTCCATGAGCAGATAATTCAAAATAAGAGCACTGTAAAATCGACAGCATTTATCCTCGTCGCTAGTAGTACCGCGCATCAAGCGTGTTGCTATATGTCGCTCGCTCACGCCAACACGATCCGCAACGCGTTTACCGGAAGGATCTAGCGATGCTCCATAAATATTTAGAAAGCGTGTCCACTGTTCATCTGTTGTCAATGAACATGGAGACGCTATAAGATATAACAAATGAAAATCAGTATCAAGGATAATTCCACATGTAATTGCATGTTGTATTTCGAGAAATGTGGACAGGGCTTCGTCTGGACTAAAGCTTGCTGCAATGCATGCTCTTCCTAATTGACTTTGACAAATTAAGCCTCTATTAGTTATACTAACGAATTTAGAGTCTGCTAACCATTTCAATGCATCCGATACATTATCTTCATTGACCAAAATTCCAGCATATTCATGTAGAAAATGGTACACCGTTTGAAGTGTACAGTCGTCGTTCCCAATAGCATCTAAAATTAGACGTTTTAACTCTTCTTCTTTGAAACTTATAAGATTGGTTTCTAACGGCGATGATGAACTGCCTAGCAAATTCACGGCTATCTTTAATTCCTTTTGATTCTCACAAATCAAAATACTGTCACCTCCTGCAAGCTTATCGCATTGACCTGTTCGTCCTGCTCTACCAATCATTTGTTGGTAAAGCAGCCAATCAATGAACTCGTTTCGATTACATTTGTTGATTGAACGAATAATCACTCTGTGTGCAGGTAGATTCACACCTGAACATAGTGTTGTAGTGGCCACTAACACAGAGCAATATCCACGTTTGTAAGCTGTTTCTATTGCGGCCCTTTCTTCAATGGATAGTCCAGCATGGTGAAAAGCAACACGATGTTCGATGAGTGAGCTCAATGCGGAATCTATTTTTTCAGAACCTACTGTTACACTTTTTATAAGACTAAGAAATTTAAGAGAACTTTCTTTTGATCTAGGTAGTTTGTTGGCAATACTCTTAGCGAGTCTTTCACACCAGGCCTTACTGTTGCAAAATATTAAGACATTTCGATTTTTCTTTACTAATGGGCAGATTAAATCGTATATATTTAAGTTAGACTTTATTTGAGTTAAAGAAGGAAACTCTAGTAGATTGCCTTGAAAGAAAGCGTATTCTTTAAGGGAAACTGGTCTAAAATCAGTCTCGTAAAGATCGGCATTTAGCCAGTTTTGAAGATCAGATGCAGGCTTTGGAATTGTCGCACTCATCGCAACAATTCGAACACTACCTTGACCGTATTTTCTTAGTTTTGCAACGAGTGAGCGCACGGTGGCTGACCGACGTTCACCTTTTAGGCAAGCCATATGAATTTCATCAATAACAACAATACCTAGAGTATTTTTTAAAATATTTTCACCGATGTCACTAGAATTTACAAGGTGATTTACAAGTGAATTTGCTTTTTCAAAAGTACATATAACAAGATCATAAATTTTCAAGGAGCCTTGTCTATTTTGGCCATACATACCTCCAACACGAACATCACTGCCTAATAAAAGTTTTTTAAAATAAGCCTCTTTTTCAGCCGCTGTTGATATGAACGGAACCACGAATAAGGCTTTTAAGTGATCACCACGACGACGATTTAAGATTGAATCAAATATTAATATTTCAGCTACAAATGTCTTACCGGCCGACGTTGGTGCGCTGTACAGAATATTTGCTGAAGATTGCTTATTGTAATCATGCTCTGTGGAAGCAAACAGTCCTCCAACTTTCAGGCATTCATACTGCCATTCAAACATTGACTTTATATTAACTCTTTTGTAGGCCAAAACAAGCCAGTCGGGAATTGTCAAAGAACTCAAAGAAAATGCAGAAACATCATCTGAATTGAAATCGATTTTCTGGATGTTATTATTGCCAGAGAGATTAAGTGTTGAATTTAAGCTATCGGACAAATTCAGAAGATCGTCTTCTACCAAAACAGCAGGATCAACAAGCATCTAGGATAACAAAAGCTTATATAATTGTGAAACACAAGCTTTAATCGGTCCCGGACCACAACTATCTAAAGGACTAAAAGAATTAATGTCAATTGAATTACATGCAAGAAATATTTGTTTTGCTCGTTGCTTAGTACTATCTGGTAAACATGTATTATCAATTGCTTGTATGCTATTTTGAAGTTGAATACGTGATGGACCCTTTCTAACCTGATATGTGTTTGTCTGATCTATCTTTTCAATTTGATAAAAATCACATTGTCCACTATCGAATAGTCTCCAATTTGAACAACTTACAATAAGAGAATAAATCGGAGTGTTTGTAGTAGACCAGTGTTCGACACAGGCGTTTATCAATGCTACTGAATCTCTGGTACATGTACCACGACCGAAATCGTCAATGATTACAAGCGTGTTTTCTGTAATATTATCGGTCACTGGAATAAGCGCTTTCAATTCATCCGCGAATGAACGAATTCGTCTAGTATGATCAGAAAAGCTAATCAAATCGGTAGCAACAGCTACAATACGATGAAGAAGAGGAATCTGTATGTACTCACCGGGTACAAATGATCCAATGTGTGCGAAAAGCGTAATTAACGTAATTTGTCTGCAGAAACTAGTTTTTCCACACGCTATCGGAGCAGATAGTAATGCAGGTCGTCCGGGTATGAGAGTAAATACGGAATTTCTAACGGGAATACCTTTTTCAAGAGGATTCCATGAATTACGGAAGATAAGTAAGTCACCGAAATTTGGCTTTGAGAATCCATGCTTGTTAGCTAAAACAGCAAAATTCGTAAGTACATCGAGCTCAGCACAATTTAATGCGGAAATATCGATTGAACATGTATACTGGTGTAGCTTGTCAATTAGCAGTCTTTCCCGTTCACATATTCGGTCGTAAACACCTCCCAAAATCTTGTCCAGCTCTCGCATTTTATCATTTTTATAAAACATACTCGATGAGTTCGTAAACAGTAATTCGTAATCATCAGGAAATTGATGATCATTACCCTCGACTGACTCAGCTAGTTCTCCCAATTGTAATTGTTGTGGTTTCGAAGTTTCAATAACAAAACCGATTTGCGGGACATACACTACACGAAAGAAAATTACATCAATATTTAGTCCTCTGAATTCCCGGGCTGCTACAGTGTCTAATAATTCCGGAAATCGAGTGTATACGTGGCGTAACTCATCGAGACGACTATCAACACCTTCTCTAATTTCACCTGCATCTGTCAGAAATTGATCTAATACAGCGTATAATTTCGAGAGTGAAATATCGGGAAGTTTCATGTGCAAATAGTTAGGACATGCGCTGACAAGCTTAAACAGAGCTTGAGAACGGAATTTCAACAGCAAAAGTCGGTGCACATACCCTTTGTTTATCTCTGAGGATAGCGATGATGGCGTACGGTTAAAATATTTCATTTGTTTTTGCAGTTCAATGCACAGTGAGGAATCTTGTTTAAGACTTTCGACAGTGCATAGTCTCGAACTGATTTCTTCTTCATCAAATGTAGGATACTGAAGCCATCGTTTTAAAAGACTGCTTCCATCGCGAGTAACACATTGGTTAAGAAACGTATATATTTCTGTGCACACATTATTCTTTTGTACATCAGTTTCCTTCATTTTTCTCAAATATAAAATATTTTGCGTAAAACTATTTTAAATTTCAAGTATTTAACAAACACGAAAGAATTGTAAATAATCACAATTATAATGATAATAATTGATATAATTTAAATAATTAAATTGAGATTGATTTTTACGTTACTTTAACAATTTTATTCTTTGCAATTAATTAAGATTAATTTTTGTCGTTAGATTAAATATATATAGATAATATTTTTGTCGTTAGATAAATAATATATTATCATATAGTATAGACAAATCCAAAACTTGGCAAAGATGAAAATGTACTCGATCTACATAAAAAAATTAGAAAATTATAATACTAGGCTAGAATATGCGAAATTATGGCATAAGTAACTTAAATTATCAAATTTTATTTTATTATCGATTAAGTGTCTATCAAAATGATTTAATAAAAAATACCATAAATTGCTTGAACATATCCAGTAATCGGGGTATCTAATACGGATGAATCGTAAAAATGATAAGGCGGTTTCTAAACTGTTTAAACTTGAGTATTTTTCGCCTAAAATTTGCAAGGAAACTATGGAAACTATTTGAAATCAAATTTCAAGTGTGCACTTAAGTTTCAAGAAAATATAATTTTGCAGATTATATAAAAATAAAATATATAAAAATATTTATTTAGTATAAAATATATAATAAATAAAATTTTTAAATATTTTTATATTTAAAAAACTCTATTTCATTGGGTCTAATAAAAAAAATCCAGTTTTTAGTCCTCACGCACTACTAACACACTGCATATATAATTGTAAGTAAAATAACTAAGTTAAAGTTAAATAGCTAAGTTTATAAGTTAAATTATAAGCATATAAGTAAAAACTTTTGATACATAATATACATAATAATATACACCAGATAATAGATACAACGCGAGCCAATTAATATAACGATATCAATACAACGAACATACAATACAACGAATTACGAACAACTGGAAGAAAGAAACATTGAATTTTACTTCATATGTGGATATTAAAGGTAATGTCAAAGTAAATAACATGATAAATATGAAACAGCTGGATCTTCACTTAATGTGGAAAATGCCGATATTGTCAATGTCAATTAAATGAATAGCTTATCTACATCCAAGTTTTGTCACATTCAAGTTGCCTGTGATACGTATGGATGCAAATGCTGGACGACAATAACAGTTTATCTGGATTTAGGCAAAGATGCGGATGGTGTTTTTTGTGGATTCTGTTCTGTCAAGAAATTAAGAACGCTAGAATTAGAATTACGCAATTTACGTAATTTAATCGACATCTCTAGTATTGAATCATATCGTTAAACCAAACGAACATCAATTACTTACCTAGATTGCATTCGTGTCATTATTTGACAAACATTGTCACTCTGCAACTACTACTCCGCAACTATTCCTCTCAGCACATATCAACCTCAAACACGTCCACTCAAAGTACCCCAGTTGTTTCCGATGCCCATTCTCCACCCACTGATCCTGTCACCACATACACTTCCTATATCATGCTATCCTCACTCTCCGACGCCCACGATCCCGTCCCTCATGTCTCCTTTATTAATAACCTACATCCATCAATCAAAATCACATCCACAAACGTCCACGATCCTTCCACTCATACCCTTTCATCACGTCGCTTGCCATCCTCTATATTATCCATATCTTCTTTGTCTTCAGCTGTCGAACCTGTTCCCTTTATATCCTCAACTCCCAGCTATCGTATCGTGACTTCACCCACTCACGTCACTCATTCTCATTAACAGAAACGCTTTCCTCCTCGCGATCGTTGCGTAGTAGTCGCTAATACAACTTTTTTCACCTCCTTATCTCCACAAGCACGTATGACCATGATGTTTCTGCCTTCAGATCAATCATGTCGTCTCT
This sequence comes from Pomphorhynchus laevis, assembly GCA_012934845.2. Classification (NCBI taxonomy): domain Eukaryota; kingdom Metazoa; phylum Acanthocephala; class Palaeacanthocephala; order Echinorhynchida; family Pomphorhynchidae; genus Pomphorhynchus; species Pomphorhynchus laevis. The sequence goes on along the minus strand of WNNJ02001213.1, from coordinate 548,867 downwards.
CGTTCCTGCGGATAACCCAACCTTTTTGAATGACATCTCTCCTATCGCATTCATCAGCCTAAACAAATATTTTCAATCTAATCCGTCTCAGCCCCCTCTCCTGAAATCGCTCTCACGCGTTCTCTATCATCGCACAACGATTTAAACTAATCTCTTCTTCACCCACTTGCATTTTCCCCGATCGCACCCCCCCAAAAAAATCGTTCAACTCTCATCTGCCCGCATCGAAAACCTCCGTCGCGAGGAAAACAGCGAAACGTTTCTCTCCATCCGCAACATCGACGAAAGTTTTCAACTCGTCCACACCCCGCCCAAAAATTCGATGGCGCTCCATCTCCACTATGTGTCTTCTCCACTAGCCCATATCACCGCCACACAAAGTTTCCGCCTTGGCCTCCTCAACACTGGATCTATTCTCAATAAATCCAATCTAATCCATAACCTATTTACCAAGCAATCCATCGATCTCTTCTGCCTCACCGAATCCTGGCACCGATTCCGACGACCTCTCTATTCGCCGTTTGCGCTCTGCCGTTTGCTCACTAGACGAATTCACCCGCCCACTCAGCCCATCCCCTTCTAAATTCTTTAATCATAGCGGCATTGTCGCATTCGCGCGTCACCCCGCGTCTTTTCGCAAAATCACCCCCTCCAGTCCTTACTCGTTTGAATTGCTAACTTGTCTTTCTTCTAGCCCGATCACTATGGATCTCGCAATTATATACCGTCCTGGTTCATCAGCTCCTACCTCCTTATTGTTTAATAAAAAATGAACACCTATCCAACTGTTCTTCGTCATCCATCCCTTCACTAGTTCTTGGCGACTTAAACATCCGCCTCGACCGTCCCTCTTCCGCCAATTCCATCCGGTTCATTAACATTATTTCCAACTACAGCTACAAACTAATCCCCACTGTACCTACACATATCCTTGACAGGGCACTCGACATCATCGCTGTCCCCGATCGTTTTGCTGCCTACACCTCACTGTCCATCTCCGATCCTGGTCTCTCCGACCGCTTGCTCATCACCTTGATCTCAATTATAACCATGCCCCGCTTCACACACCAACCATCCTACGTCGCGTTTGGAGAAATCTTGATATCATTCTCCGCTCTGTCTTACTCAAATCGTGTTTATCCTGTCCCACAATAACATAAAAATCTCATCTAGATATCGTCTGTCTTTTCGACTCTAAACTCACATTTACTATCGACCTTCTCTTAACCTTCAAGCATCACCGTCGCTTCCACCATGCTTCATGGTTTGACATTCAATGACTAATCTCAAATCTTCGACTCTGTCACGTTTTTCAAGTCTATAACCGCCGTCTCAGATGTGATATCCACTCGATCACATCGTCTCTCCGTGATTCCTATATTGCTCTTAGCATCTCTCATATCAACCTTCTAAGTATCAAATGCAACTCCTTCTGGCTGTAAAATCATCACTTCATTCAACTCTAAGTTTCTCTGGCATACTTTTAACTCAATTTATTCTCGCTCCTCTTCGTCCTGCAACATCCATCCACATGATTATTTGTCATTTCTCCAGACCAAAGTATCAACGTGGCTCTCTCGCACCCCCGTATCCAATCCATCCCAATATTCCCGGCCAAACCACATCCTCCCAGAACTCTTTCATCTTCTCCCTGTTTAACATGCCGAAGTATAATCTGTCTTTATGTCCTTGCCCAACAAAACCTCACTGCCAATCCGCTGTTTACCCACTACTTAAATCCATATGCTCATCGATATCCCCTTTCCTCACCAAGTTGTTTAACTCGTTCATCCGTAGTCGTATCTTTCCTTCATACCGGAAATCTGCCATCGTTCATCCCCTCCTTAAGAAACAATCGCTCGACCGCTTTATTCTAGCTATCGCCTCATTTCACTCCGCCCTACTCTTTTTAAGCTCTTAAAACGCCTTATCTTAATACAGATCAACGTTTATCTCTCTTCATTCAATTGTACCCTCATTTTTTATTCGCATTCTTCTCTACTCATTCCACATTAATGGCCTGCATGAAAGTTTACAACGACCTACTTATTTCTAGTAGAAAGGCTTTAAATTGTGTTCTCATCTCCCTCGAACTCTTCTCCGCCTTCGGCATTGTTGATCACTCCGCGCTCCTTTTGCCTTCGTTATGATTACGGATTTTCTTCCTTCTTCGTAGCATGGTTTGCCTCATATCTAAACAACCGTTCCTTTCGCGTCTGTTCTAATTCATCATACTCCCACCATCCCTATTTTTTGCGGAGTTTCACAAGGTTCAGTCCTAGGTCCCCTGCTTTTCTCTCTCCTGCTTGGCGATCTCTCTTCGTTTATCAAACCTTTCTCCTTTAACGTCATGCAATACGCCGATGACATCCTCATCTATGCTCATGCACCCGCACATCGCATACATGATATTGGCATTTATGCCTCCAACTGTATTTCTTCCATCTACAAACGTCTCTCCAATCTCCATTTCGTTCTAAACCCCGACAAGTCCAAAATAATGTGAATCCTCTCTCGTAAACCAAACATATTTCCTCCCACTGTATATTTTGCTTCATCGATCATCCCAATAGTATACAATCTCACTTTCTTAGGCTTCCATTTCGATGATCACCTTTCCCTTAAACCCTTCGTGCGAAAAAGGTCCGCTCGTCTAACTTAATTCCTCGTGACATCCGCAGTATCCGCCCCCCCCCTATCGACTTCCATTCTTGTATGTCTCTGATTTCATCGCTTCTTATCCCTAAAATCAATTACTGCCTCAGCCTTTTCGTCAATTCTCCAAAATCCATCATCCTACCCCTACAACAAATAATCAACTCCTGCGTTCGAGTGCTCTTTCGTCTTCGTCGCTTCGAGCACACATCCACATATCTTACCCAACTCTCTTGGCCCACCATCCACATCCGCATCAAACTCCGCCTTCTTCTCGTTACTTTTCGTCTCATCGCTGTCGGCTCCCATCGTTCATAATTTTTTTGTTGTGGTCATGTAAGCGTGCGCTGGCACGCATTTGCCAAGTAAAAATAAATCTTTCTTTTTATACTCGTGTTTCTATTTAAACTGAGGAAAGTGTTGAACCTTAGCGTTTGATTTAATCGTTTTCTAATACATGTGCTATAAATGCTGCAGCAAGCAGTAGCTAAAACCCAGCGAACAAATTTTCGACATGACAAAAGATCGCAATAGTATACGAAATCCAGCTTTGAACGTATTCAAATCGATAAAAACACATTGAATGCATGAATTAGTTTCGATTTTAGATGGTTTCAAAATTGTTGGCGTTTCAATGTAACAATTTCTGATAAAAGAGCATCAACTAAATAAATATTTTCTTAAAAGACAAAATTGAAAAAAGTTCAGATAAAAAAGTCCTTAGAAGTACCATATCATGTACGAAAACATCATAGATTAATGTCTTCTAATGAACAGAAGTATATGACCCCGCTAGAAAACACCAACACAACGCCTTGCGATTAAGCCATTCATGAATAACAAGTACTTGCGGGACAAAACGAGCTTGTGAAATCTAGGTATATGTTACGGGAACGTCCTCTTAAAAAATAAGACAAGTCCCAAGGTGGCCCAAAAGCACCAGAGGCGAACTGGACTCTCTTAAAACATATGTTGGGACCGTTTCAGAACCTATCCTGCTCTCTTCAGGACCCGCTTGATTTTATTAAAGTCGAATCTGGAAGCCCAGTTCAGCGAAATATTGAAATCCATGCATCTAGTTGGTGAGTGAAAGAAGTGGTTGATTTACCATAACGACGAAAATAATGAGTTTGCAAGTCTCAAACTTTTTCTAGAGGCAGGGTAGTGTTTGAAGACTATCACTTAGGATTTGGATGAATTAAAAATGAGATTGGATGAGGGCAAATGATTATTTCATATTCGGAAGAATTGGATGATTTTAGAGACAACGTAAATACACATTTGTTTTGAGAACAGTGATGTGATATCATTAGCACATAACATAATATGTTGATTTCCCAAATATTTAAAGATAATAATTAACGAAGCTAAATGTAAGATAGTAGAGAGTAGAGAGATCTTTGAGGCACATAGGTAATTGGGTAGAACAAACGAGTATTAGCGTCGTCATTATAGTAAATGCACTTGGTAACTAAGTGCATTTAGGCGGACTCCGTAACAAAGCGGAACAAACGCTGAAGAAAATTATAGTAAATGTACTTGGTGTACAATAGTATTTCCACCATGTTAACAATTGTCTTAAGAAACACAAGGGACCTAAGAGAGAAGATAACAAATGGAATGGAAATTCGTTCAAATGCAGCACAAAAATCAAGAACAATAGCCGCACAAAATTAAGAACTACTTATAAGACAAAACTGATATATATCTCATACTGCCGTAGGCGAGATATAACAAACTAACTAATGAAAACTAAGAGGGATCAAATTACTCCTTACCAAATGACAATGGATTTTAAGAGCAAGCGCTTTTTTAGAAATGGATATAATGGATTTTTGTATTAAAATTGGCATCAGATCTTTAGGGCATAAAAGTTTATAAAGGCTGTTTCTTATAAAGGCTTCATAAGAAGAAGCCTTTTTAAGGGCTTCTTTTTAAAATAAGAATATTGATGAAAGTTTCCTATATTCAGAAGCACTTTCCGAATTCCACCGAAGAATATTCAGTGGAAAAAGCGTCTGACTAAATATCATATCGAAGAGTTACAAACGAGGCAATGGGTCCTCTAGCAGGTTTGGCGAGTTTGATGGTCAAATATCTTACTTACTTTTTTACATTTAAAGTCAGTGCTTCCGCCGCTTCAGAGTCGCGTTTGTGCATTGACAAGCAAGTATTTTCATTTCTTTTTGATGGAGCTGTCCAATTATTGTTAGCTTTAATTTGTTTAACATTCAGCTTTCCTGCATTTGAGAAGAATGTACAATTGTTAAAAAAAGGATTTATATTAACGTGGCAAATGCGTGCCAGCGCACGCTTACATGACCACAACAAAACAAAACTGTGAATCAGGTGTCGAGAAGGTGTGAACGGAGGAGGTGTTTGAATGTGATAAAGGAGGGAGCGCGGCGGACGTCGAGAGGGAGTTGATTCCAGGCGAGTGAGGCGGCGACGAGGAAGGATCGGAGACCGTAGTTGTTGGAGTAATTAGGAAAGTGGAGTAAGAGGGTATGACAGGAACGAAGCGATAGCGAGGTGGGGCGAGTATCGTCTAAGAAAGGAAGGTTGATGAACGATGGGGAGCCGACAGCGATGAGACGAAAAGTAACGAGAAGAAGGCGGAGTTTGATGCGGATGTGGATGGTGGGCCAGGAGAGTTGGGCAAAATATGTGGATGTGTGGTCGAAGCGACGGAGACGAAAGAGCACTCGAACGGCGGTGTTGATTATTCGTTGTAGGGGTAGGATGATGGATTTTGGAGAATTGGCGAAAAGGCTAAGGCAGTAATCGATTTTAGGGAAAAGAAGCGATGAAAGAAGAGACATACAAGAACGGAAGTCGATAAGGGGGCGGATACGGCGGATGTCACGAAGAATTAAGTTAGACGAGCGGACCTTGTCACGGACGAAGGGTTTAAGGGAAAGGTGATCATCGAAATGGAAGCCTAAGAAAGTGAGATTGTGGACTATAGGGATGATCGATGAGGCAAAAGATACAATGGGAGGAGATATGCTTGGTTTACGGGGAAGGATCCACATTATTTTGGACTTTTCGGCGTTTAGAACGAGATGGAGATTGGAGAGACGTTTGTAGATAGAAGAAAGACAGTTGGAGGCAGAAATGCCGATATCGTGTATGCGATGTGCGGGTGCATGAGCATAGATTAGAATGTCATCGGCGTATTGCATGACGTTAAAGGAGTAAGGTTTGATAAATGGAGAGAGATCGCCAAGCAAAAGAGAGAAAAGCAGGGGACCTAGGACTGAACCTTGTGGAACCCCGCAAAAAATAGGGATGGGAGGGGAGGATGATGAATTAGAAAAGACGCGAAAGGAACGGTCGGATAGATATGAGGCGAACCAAGCTACGGAGGAGGAAGAAAAGCCGTAATCATAACGAAGGCGAGAAAGGAGGACGGAGTGGTCGACAATGTCGAATGCGGAGGAGAGGTCGAGGGAGATGAGAACACTATATAGAGCCTTGTCTCGATAAATGAGTAAGTCGTTGTACACTTTTATGCATGCGATTTCTGTCGAGTGATTAGAGCGGAAAGCGGATTGGAAAGGAGGGTACAGATTGGATGAGGAGAGATAAGCGTTGATTTGTATTAAGATGAGGCGTTCTAAGAGCTTTGAAAGAGTAGGGAGTAGTGAAATGGGGCGATAGCTAGAAGGAAGGGAGGGGTCGAGCGATTGTTTCTTAAGGAGGGGACGAACGATTGCGGATTTCCAGTGTGAAGGGAAGATACGACTGCGGATGGAAGAGTTAAACAAGGTTGTGAGAAATGGGGATATCGATGAGCATATAGATTTTAATATGTGGGTAGGCAGGGGATCGGCAGGTGAGGTTTTGTTGGGCAAGGACATGAGGACAGATGATACTTCTGTAGGTGAGACAGGGAGAAGATGAAAGAGTTCCGGAAGGATGAGAGTAGACTGGGCAGAGTGGGATAGGATGGAGACCGGGGTGTGAGAGAGCAGCGTGGATACTTTAGTCTGGAGAAATGACGAATAATCATTAGCATTGATGTTGCAAGGCGTAGAGGAACGAGCCAGGATTGAGTTAAAAGTATGCCAGAGAGTCTTAGAGTTGAATGAAGTGATGATTTTATGCTGCCAGAAGGAGTTGCATTTGGTACGTAGTAGGTGGAGATGAGACCGGCGAAGAGCAAGATAGGAATCACGGAAAGACGGAGTGATCGAGCGGAAATCGCGTCTGAGAGAGCGGTGATAGACTCGAAAAGCATGGCGGAGTCGACGCTTTGAGAGTAGGCATTGGATGTCAAACCATGGGGCACGGTGCAAGCGACGGTGTGGGTGAGACTTGAAGGGCAAGAGAATATCGAGAGTGGATGTGAGTTCAGAGTCGAAAAGAAAGGCGAGATCGTGAGGAGATGATTATGTTATTGTGCGATAGGATAGAGACGATTTGAGTAAGGCAGAGCGGAGAAGGGAGAGGTCAAGATTTCTCCAAGGGCGACGTAGGATTGTAGGTGTGTTAGGAGGGGTGTGGTTGTGAGTGTGATCGTGGGTGACGATAAAGTGATTGGATAGACCAGGATCGGAGATGAACAGTGAAGTGTAGGCAGAAAAATGATCGGGGACAGCGATGATGTCGAGTGCCTCATGAAGGATATGTGTGGGGGCAGTAAAGATTAGTTTGTAATTGTAGTTGGATAGAATGTTGATGAAGCGGATGGAATCTGTGGAAGAGTGGCGGTCTAGGCGGATGTTGAAGTCGCCTAGAACTAGTGAAGGGATTGAGGACAACGGACAATGAGAAAGGAGGTCAGCGAATTCGGTAAAAAATAAGGCTGTAGGAACTGATGAACCATGACGGTATACAATGGCGAGATCTAGAGTGATCGGGTTAGAATAAGGACAAGTGAGCAATTCAAAAGAACAAGGACTGAAAGGGGGATTGATTTTGCGAAGAGACGCTGGGTGACGCGCGAATGCGACGATGCCGCCATGATTAGAGGATTTAGAAGGGCATGAGCTGAGGGGGCGGGCGGATTCGACTAGGGAGCAACCGGCAGAGAGCAGACGGCGAATGGAAAGGTCGTCGGAATCTGAGTGCCAGGATTCGGTGAGGCAGAAGAGATCGATGGATTGCTTGGTGAATAGGTTGAGGATAATATCGGATTTATTGAGAATAGATCTAGTGTTGAGGAGACCGAGGCGGAAACCGTGTGCTGTGGCGAAAGAGACTAGTGGAGAAGACACATAGGAGAGATGGAGCGCCATCGAATTTTTGGACGGGTGTGGACAACTTGAAAATTTCCGTCTATGTTTCGGATGGCGAGTGATGTTTCGCCGTTTTCCTCGCGACGGCGTTTTTCGATGCGGGCTGAAGAGATTTGAGCGATTTCGGAAGGGGCGCGATCGGGGAAAATTCGAGTGGTTGAAGATGACATGAGTTTGAATCGTTGAGAGAGGACAGAAGACGCGTGAAAGCGATGCTTGAAAACAATTTTTAGGAGAGGGGGCTGGGAAGGATTAGATTGAGAAGATTTGTTTAGACGGATGAATGCGACAGGAGAAATGTCCTTGAAAAAGGATGGTTTATCCGCAGGAACAATAGACGAGAGGATGGATCTGAAGGCGGAAACATCGTGGTCCAGACGTGCTTGTGGAGATAAGGAGTTGGAAGGCGTGATATTAGTAACAATGACGCAACGATCGCGAGAAGCAAAGCGCTTCCGTAAAGGAGGACGACTGACGTGAGTAGGTGAGATCACGATAGAAGAGCTGGCAGTTGATGATTTGGAGGGATTTGGTTTGACGACGGGAGACATAGAGGATAATGATAATAAAGAGGGTGGCAAGCGATGTGAGGAAAGATTATGAGTGGAAGGATAGTGGAGGTTGGTGGAGGTGATTTTGATTGATGGATGCAAGTTATTGAGAAACGAGACAGGAAGGACGGGACGTGGGGTGTCGGGGAGTGAAGATGACATGGAATGGGAAGTGTATATGGTGACAGGGTCGGTGGGTGGAGAAAGGACATTATAAACGACGGGGGTAGTTTGAGTTGACGTGTTGGATGTTGATATGTGCTTATTGGAAAGGTTGCATATTAGTTTGTTGGCACAAAAACCACATACGAAGTCTTCTTTAGCCTTATTCTTGTCGCAGGTGATTGTTGTCCAGACGCTGCAATCGTGTATCGAGCACTGTACTTGCAGTTGTCCATAGTTGGTGTCGGTCTTAGTTGTTTTCTTACGTCCACCCATAAACGATGGTTGCCGTCGATGGTAGTCGTAGATGGTAGTCGTAGTGCGTCGATGGTTGTCCTTGTGCGTTAAAACTGTTAAATTTGCTGGATTGATCTGGAACTGGATTGATTGTATGTTTATTAGAAACCAAATTTTTTTTAAGGTTAGATTTTTTTAAGGTTTTTTAAGGTTAGAGGAACCAACTTCTGAAACCGCTGATTTAGCATATGATTTGAGTCAATCTGATATATTTTTAGAAGCTCGAATTTTCACAAGTCTAGAATTTGCCTGAACTAACGCTTCAATGATCTGCAGAGCATCTTTAATCAAACTGTCGATATGTTCTAACAAGGTGACATATTATTAGTAGGAATTACCTTGCGCTGATTTTGCTACCAAGTTATCTTTAATTTATGTCTGCCACAATATTTTTTGAACAGAGCACATTTTCCACAAAAGGATAGATGTTTGTTCCCACAAATCAGACAAACAATGTCACTAGTATGAGGAAAATGTACTTCACAATATATAATGTACTCTACAAAAAACACGGTATGCAAGAGGATTCTCAGTGCCATCACCTATGGAATGCGGATATGCTAGAGTATCGTTGAAAACAAATGATTTTAATATATATGCCGAGAAAACTAATGTGACCATGTTTATCGAAAATTGCCGCGTTGTTTTGCTAATGTTAGCGAATGCAATAGGGATGTTGTTTTCATTGTTTTCTTTGATGAAACGAACTGAGATAAGGTTATATTGACATTGTAGGGTCTCAAATCTTTCGTTGCGATGCCGGCCTGGAGGTGGCTATGTTTTATCGTAGTCGAGACCGGCTTGAAATTCTTTGTATCCAGATCGTTAAGATTATCATATAGACTCATAATCGCATATAATCTTTAGTCACACTGATGGAGTAAAATGCCTTACAGTATATGCCAACAAATGCTCGATAATAGTCTCGAAGAAAATATTTCAACAATGGAAATCTGGCATTTAATTAAACGTCGAATTTTATCGCCTGGCAGTAAAATTAATCTAAAATAGAGATTACGTGTTTTATTGTATCCTAATAAATCAGATCAGATAACTGAGTCTACGTATTTTATACTATATAAATAAAAATAAAAAATAAATAATTGTATAAGATTTTATAGAATTTATATTTATATCAAATTAAAATTTAAAAATTAAATATAAATTAAAAATGAAATTTTGTGAATTGACCAATAAATAATAGACAATGTATCAGAATAAGAATTAGAGGTCATCATGAGAAACTGATATGTTATCACGTTTCGGCTCCTATTTCTCGACCTAACATAGAAGCGGAACCAAATACGCACTAATGGCATATTTCTTCTGATGAAATTTTAATCACTTGATCCAAAACATTCCTTAGATTTGTAGAATTTGTAAACACATTTTGCCTGTGTAAAATGCAATAAGAACGATTAGCTTTTTTAAGTTTGAAACTTATTTTTTTATCAATGCAATGAAACCTTATCGTTTACATCTCATAGAAGGAGCCCTATCAGTACAGACACCTACAGGAATGTTAAGATTTAACTCAGCATTAAAGAATATTTTCAAAAAAATCATTAAATATATCAAACCCGTGTGTTCTACCGGACAATGTGCAGTGTCCGCAAACTTTCATAACAATAAAAATTCACCTAATAACACAAATAAAGTACAAAATAAGGATAGATCGGGTTATATGGGTAGACTCGTCAAGAGTTATTGAGTAAACAGATATATTACTTTTAATTATTTTATAAATCGTTTTAGTCAAATTCTCTTCAACTCGTACTGCCTTTCCTTTACGGTGCTTCATTATAGAGTTATTTGTTTATATTTAAGATATGTTTTCTGGTTGAACACATTCCACTTTAGCTATAATGCACTCCTTTATCACTTCCACATCACTGAATGGCTTTCCATTTTTGGAAAGAATACATGTTATTTTATATGGAGTTTCGGTTATATCCGAACCTTGATCTAAAAGATCATCAGGACTTGCTTATGTAATTTTTTCATTCTTAATCTTTTTGATTGCCGTTGTACGCGCTTCTACCTCAAATTTGGCTAACCTGCGCACCTTTTTTGATATTTAATATCGGATTGCATTGTATTTATTTTTATCGTACTAAGCACAGTGTACATTGCAAGCAAACAACTTTATCCTTTATATATAAAGTAATATACTCTTCCATTCATTTTTAATGGCTTTGTTTTCTGCTAATTATCTTTTATGTTTATTGTCCATAAGGGATATCTATTTATTTAAAATAAGAATTTATCTAAAAATAAAATGTAATTTAGTGGGAAACAAGGATTTATGTTGGAAAGCACACAAAAAACTCTGAAACAGTCTCAGCTTATTAAAAAATATATTATAAATTAATAAGTTATGGAACTGACGAGGTGGCCGAGTGGTTAAGGCGATGGACTGCTAATCCATTGGGTTTTCCCGCGTGAGTTCGAATCTCACCCTCGTCGAATTAAATAAAAGTATACTTTACTAGCCCAATTTGGCTACGGGCATCTAGCTTTTGCTGACGATCTTAACAATTGTTTTATAAGTTGACGAGCAAGGAAACATAATTTATTTTATAAATTTTCGAATGCAACTGCATTCATCATCAGATTGTAGCTAGAACAGTTAAAGTTCTAACTTTTACTGTTTAATTAGAACACACATTGATAGGTGTGTTCACTTGCGGTTTGGTAAGTGTGTAATGCACTCTCGGTATATATTGAGATCCTATTGGCCAACTCAGTTTCTTTCACATCTAAAACTAGGTATCGTTGCTCAATCATCGTTGAAAACACACCTAAACACTGATAGTATATGCTCTAAAAGCAGACGCCTTTAGTGAATGTTGAAACATTCGTTTTTTTTCGTTGAATGTAAATTGCTTCAAAACGTTGTTCAATGTTTTAATAAGGTCTTATGGCCGTTATCCCGTCTTTCCCAGGCCGTTTTTCCGACCTCGTTTACTATATTTAGACTTGATTGCAATGCAGATTGTCAAGTGTTATATCTGATTCCCCAATGAATTTGTAATTCTTAATAAGCGTAGTTGTCAATGTTGTTATAGTTTGTGTCTTAGAATCCAATATAACGGGAAATGCCCGAGTGTGCACAGGCTGTCGCATCGAGTCCTGATAGTGTGGAACATGTTATTTGAAGAGTTGGTATGCGCAAATACGATCAAGGAGTTCCAAAAATCAGTCCGCAATTGAATTGCTCTTCGCTGATCAATGTAGCGCTCGAACTACATACCCAAAAATATGACAGTTTTTATTTTATTTTTTTTGTCATTAACATTTTACTGTAGTTCAGTAATCGATGAGCAGGCAAAACAACCTTTGTGGCTAAAGTTTTGTGTTGTAATAATAAATAAGATATTTTTTATGCATTGAAATTTCGAATTGCTTTAGAAGACCACAAAATATCTCATAAGCCGCATGCGGCCTTAAGGCCGTAGGCTCCCCACCTCTGCTCTAATAGTAATTTCAATTACAATCAAGATTTAAATTTATATTAAAATGTATAAAATAAAAAACAAATGTTATCAGCGAATATTATTAATATTTTTCAATATTTTGAAAAGTTTGAATAACTATGTAAATCACTTAATGATAAACAACCTTTTCAGTTGTACATATTATTGACTTCCAAAGGCGTCGAAACTCCTTTGAAAGCATCACATCGAAAACAGAAATATAAAAACAATTATCTATACATATTTGTAAATGTTACTTATAAACTTTCCCATTCACATAACTCGATTTCATTAGGTTTTCCCACATCTTTAAGCTATCTATAGTAATTTGAAAAAATACTGAGCACCGTTAATCTAACGCATTTCGTTCAAAATTGTTTAGATAACAAAATTGAGCCTCACTACAGATCACAGAAGTTGCCGGAGGATTGGAACAATGGTCCAGTCAAAATTCTTGCACAGAGCAATTTCATTTATGTATCACATGATCCATCGAAAGTTGTTTTAGTGGAATTTTATGCACCCTAGTGTGGTATTTGCCAGCGTTTGGAACCTGTGTACAATTCGCTCGGTACTCATTTCGAAAATCACTTAGATGTCTTCGTCGCTAAAATTGATGCTACACTTAACGAAATATCTTCTATTCCTATTCGCAGCTTCCCAACAGTTATGTTATTCCCAAAAAGTGAAAATACCCAGCCAATTGTTTATGGCGTAAATCGTACTTTAGACAGTTTTATCATGTTTATTAAAACTGGAGGAATATCTGAATCACGGCAATTGTGGACAAGGATAAATTCATACCTATAGATCAAAAAGAGTCAGTATAAGTTCCAGCCAAAGAATAATTGTAGAACAATGAAAAGCGTTGTGAAAACTGTATTGTCTGCTTGATGTTATTTTTAATTAGTAAATTATTATTTTATGATATTATACTGGTCTTTTATTTGATTGCATTATAGCCAAATAAGAAGACGTGTTGCTATAGCTGCTATGAATAGTATATGTATAGATCGAAAGATACAATGAACTTATATCACTGTTTCAATATGCATATATTTTTCAAGAATCACTATTTATCCTAACGCATACAAAATACATGGTGTTCTTTCGTATATATTTAATATATAGCAGTGATCAATGGGATTTTCTTTACTTTATCGAAATTCTTACACGGAATCATCTGATCGGATCAAAGCTTCTGTGAATTATGGACTTGGAGACAGCAAGAGACGAAATAATTGTACTGCAACTTACATTACTTAAACTAATAATAGAATATGAAAATGTAAAAAAACGGCTACAACAAAAGATCGCGTCCAAAGCAAATAGATTGAAATCAAGGATAACAACTCAGAAATTTTAATCTTGATTTTAATTTTCCGACATTGTAAAAATTGTAAAATTACAATTTGTAAATAAAAATTTAAATGTTAAACTTTATAATATATACAGCTTTAAAATGAAAAATATCTACAATTGTATACTATTTTCTGATTTTCGTTATAATTTCATTTAAGCTATTATCGTACAAAATATTCTACTTTTAGTAAAACTCGATTTTGATTTATAGTTTTATCACATGTCTTGTTGCTACAAATTATCAAAGCAAAACTACGTTAACAAAATTATAATTGTTTAATATCTATTAATTTTTTAAAAGGATTAGATAGTTAATACCGTCTTCAATACAGACGTCAAAAATATCCACATTATTTTTCCTACTTAAATGCCTTCTTTTATTTTTTAAAAGGATTAGATAGTTAATGCCGTCTTCAATCCAGACGTCAAAAATATCCACATTAAGTTTCTTAAATGCCTTCTATTAATTTTTTAAAAGGATTAGATAGTTAATGCCGTCTTCAATCCAGACGTCAAAAATATCCACATTATGTTTCTTACTTAAAGATATCATTAATTTTTCAAAAGGATTAGATAGTTAATACCGTCTTTAATCCAGACGTCAAAAATATACATTATTTTTCCTACTTAAATGCCTTCTATTAATTTTTTAAAAGGATTAGATAGTTAATACCGTCTTCAATCCAGAAGTCAAAAATATCCACATTATTTTTCCTACTTAAATGCCTTCTATTAATTTTTTAAAAGGATTAGATAGTTAATGCCGTCTTCAATCCAGTGCCTTATATAAATTTTTTAAAAGGATTAGATAGTTAACGCCGTCTTCAATACAGACGTCAAAAATATCCACATTATTAGTCCTACTTAAATGCCTTCTATTAATTTTTTAAAAGGATTAGATAGTTAATGCCGTCTTCAATCCAGACGTCAAAAATATCCACATTATTATTCCTACTAAAATGCCTTCTTTTAATATTTTAAAAGGATTAGATAGTTAATACCGTCTTCAATACAGACGTCAAAAATATCCACATCATTTTTCCTACTTAAATGCCTTCTATTAATTTTTTAAAAGGATTAGATAGTTAATACCGTCTTCAATCCAGACGTCAAAAATATCCACATCATTTTTTCTACTTAAATGCCTTCTATTAATTTTTTAAAAGGACTAGATAATTAATGCCGTCTTCAATCCAGACGTCAAAAATATCCACATTATTATTCCTACTTAAATGCCTTCTTTTAATTTTTTAAAAGGATTAGATAGTTAATACCGTCTTCAATCTAGACGTCAAAAATATCCACATTATTATTCCTACTTAAATGCCTTCTTTTAATTTTTTAAAAGGATTAGATAGTTAATACCGTCTTCAATCCAGACGTCAAAAATATCCACATTATTTTTCCTACTTAAAGATCTCATTAATTTTTTAAATGTTCTTTATAGTTAATGTCATCTTCAATCCAGACGTCAAAAATATCCACATTATTATTCCTACTTAAATGCCTTCTTTTAATTTTTTAAAAGCATTAGATAGTTAATACCGTCTTCAATCTAGACGTCAAAAATATCCACATTATTATTCCTACGTAAATGCCTTCTTTTAATTTTTTAAAAGGATTAGACAGTTAAGGCCGTCTTCAATACAGACGTCAAAAATATCCACATCATTTTTCCTACTTAAATGCCTTCTATTAATTTTTTAAAAGGATTAGATAGTTAATGCCGTCTTCAATACAGACGTCAAAAATATCCACATCATTTTTCCTACTTAAATGCCTTCTATTAATTTTTTAAAAGGATTAGATAGTTAATGCCGTCTTCAATCCAGACGTCAAAAATATCCACATTATTATTCCTACGTAAATGCCTTCTTTTAATTTTTTAAAAGGATTAGATAGTTAATACCGTCTTCAATCCAGACGTCAAAAATATCCACATTATTATTCCCATAAAAGGATTAGATAGTTAATACCGTCTTCAATCCAGACGTCAAAAATATCCACATTATTATTCCCATAAAAGGATTAGATAGTTAATACCGTCTTCAATCCAGACGTCAAAAATATCCACATTATTATTCCTACTTAAATGCCTTCTTTTAATTTTTTAAAAGGATTAGATAGTTAATGCCGTCTTCAATACAGACTTCAAAAATATCCACATTATTATTCCTACTTAAATGCCTTCTTTTAATTTTTTAAAAGCATTAGATAGTTAATACCGTCTTCAATCTAGACGTCAAAAATATCCACATTATTATTCCTACTTAAATGCCTTCTTTTAATTTTTTAAAAGGATTAGATAGTTAATACCGTCTTCAATCCAGACGTCAAAAATATCCACATTATTATTCCTACGTAAATGCCTTCTTTTAATTTTTTAAAAGGATTAGATAATACCGTCTTCAATCCAGACGTCAAAAATATCCACATTATTTTTCCTACTTAAATGTCTTCTTTTAATTTTTAAAAGGATTAAATAGTTAATGGCGTCTTCAATACAGACGTCAAAAATATCCACATCATTTTTTCTACTTAAATGCCTTCTATTAATTTTTTAAAAGCATTAGATAGTTAATACCGTCTTCAATCTAGACGTCAAAAATATCCACATTATTATTCCTACTTAAATGCCTTCTTTTAATTTTTTAAAAGGATTAGATAGTTAATACCGTCTTCAATCCAGACGTCAAAAATATCCACATTATTATTCCTACGTAAATGCCTTCTTTTAATTTTTTAAAAGGATTAGATAATACCGTCTTCAATCCAGACGTCAAAAATATCCACATTATTTTTCCTACTTAAATGTCTTCTTTTAATTTTTAAAAGGATTAAATAGTTAATGGCGTCTTCAATACAGACGTCAAAAATATCCACATCATTTTTCCTACTTAAATGCCTTCTATTAATTTTTTAAAAGGATTAGATAGTTAATACCGTCTTCAATCCAGACGTCAAAAATATCCACATCATTTTTTCTACTTAAATGCCTTCTATTAATTTTTTAAAAGGACTAGATAATTAATGCCGTCTTCAATCCAGACGTCAAAAATATCCACATTATTATTCCTACTTAAATGCCTTCTTTTAATTTTTTAAAAGGATTAGATAGTTAATACCGTCTTCAATCTAGACGTCAAAAATATCCACATTATTATTCCTACTTAAATGCCTTCTTTTAATTTTTTAAAAGGATTAGATAGTTAATACCGTCTTCAATCCAGACGTCAAAAATATCCACATTATTTTTCCTACTTAAAGATCTCATTAATTTTTTAAATGTTCTTTATAGTTAATGTCATCTTCAATCCATACGTCAAAAATATCCACATTATTATTCCTACTTAAATGCCTTCTTTTAATTTTTTAAAAGGATTAGATAGTTAATACCGTCTTCAATCTAGACGTCAAAAATATCCACATTATTATTCCTACTTAAATGCCTTCTTTTAATTTTTTAAAAGGATTAGATAGTTAATACCGTCTTCAATCTAGACGTCAAAAATATCCACATTATTATTCCTACTTAAATGCCTTCTTTTAATTTTTTAAAAGGATTAGATAGTTAATACCGTCTTCAATCCAGACGTCAAAAATATCCACATTATTTTTCCTACTTAAATATCTCATTAATTTTTTAAATGTTCTTTATAGTTAATGTCATCTTCAATCCAGACGTCAAAAATTTCCACATTATTTTTCCTACTTAAAAATCTCATTAATTTATTGAAAGGATTAGATAGTTAATGTCATCTTCAATCAAGACATTGAAAGTATCCACATTATTTTTCCTACCTAAAAAATCATCATTGGTAATATTTTAAGAAATAAAAGAAACCTAATTATCACAGCCTTAGCAATTTTCTCACCCTTGCATATTCCATCTACCAGTTGCCTAGTATTCCTAATAGTAGTGATCTACATGAGTTAACTATTATAAGCAGACATATGATCTAAATATATTCTGAAAATTTAAACAGTACCATTACATGATTTGATATGTCATCTACTCCTCGGCTCATTGTTTACTACTTATCATGCAAATTTATTTCATCCTATAAATTGATTGTTTTAAATTGATTGTTAAATATTATGCACATTATTTTCTTAATTTGTATCCAGATAAAATAAAAATAATAAATTTTTAATTATTAAAATTCAAATTTTCTTTAATAATGCTAATGGGACCTTAATATTTTAGCATATACTTTGTCACTATTATCATACGTTCGTATAAAAAATAAATATATCACCATGTCAAAGATCTTATGGCGGCCAAAGATCTTTGGCCGCCATAAGATCATTTCCCTCCTCTACTTCACCTGGTTGATTTGGATTGCGTCCTGAACACCACCATGACATGCTATATGTAGATCGTGGCAATCTAGTTTCCCGTCTGATAAGTTTGGTAAACCATCTGTTGGCCTGTCTTAGACCTCCTGTCATGTCCACTTATCTTTCTGGCGCCAATTTAATCGCGTTAAATAAACAGGGTGGTGGCATCCGACCAATTGCAGTCGGTGAAACGATACGTCGACTGTGTGCTAAGTGCATTTGCCAAAAATTACGAAAGGACTTCCTCGACACCCCCTACCCTTATCAAGCTGGTGTGGCTTCGCCTAATGGTATGGCAAGTATCATTTACCAAGTTAAACGCCTTCACATGGAAAAAACCGATGACGCTGATTGGGTATGGTTGAAGGTTGATGTTAAGAATGCCTTTAAGACTTTGAGACGCGAAGCCTTTATTCACGCTGTGGACAATCTTTTTCCTGAATGCGCGACCTGGGTCAGTTGGTGTTACGAACGATCATCGTACCTACGGTTGGTTGGTCAGAACCTTTTACAGTCTTCATGCAGCGTGCAGCTGGGTGATCCATTTGGACCAATATTATCCTCATTAGCTATTCAGCCGATTATAAAACAACTTGACCTGACCCCCGGTATTCAATTCAACCGATGGTATTTAGACGACGGGATCATCGGTGGAACTGTGCAATCAATAGCCAAGGTTTTTGCTCTGTTATCGGATGTCTTCGATCGTTTAGGCATGAAGCTAAACTAGCAGAAAACAGAGATAATCGGCAGTCTGGAAGCCATAAGAGCAATACAGTCTAATTTTTCTGAAACAATGACATTGAATGATTCTACGAACTTCATTTTACTTGGAACGCCAATTAGTAGCGAGGATTTTTGTGCTTTACACCTTACACGTGAAGTTTTGCCGGGCATTATCAGAGACCTCGAAACTTTAGCTTAGATTCCGGACCCACAGGTCGCGTAAGCAATTTTTGCGAACGGTAAATCTTTCTTCACTTTCCGTTTTGAGTCACCTTGACGATGCAATTGCCAATGCACTGTGCGAAATAATCGGTATTTCATTGGACATGCGCACGCAATCTCAAGCAACGTTGTCTGCGAATGGGCGGCCTGGTCTTCGGGATTGCCTTACGCATGCACCAGTGACTTTCGTAGCGAGCATCGCAAACGTCGCTAAGAGTTTGGGACTTGACCCATTAGACTTTACAAGATTCTCTTCGAAGCTTCAGTCCCTGGCCATCAGTTACCTTAACGTCTTTAATGCAGACATCCCATCGGCCAGTGTTCCCAGCCAAGCTAGGTAAGCTCAGCAATTGATAAGGAGCGTATCTCTAAACTGATAGAGGTGTCAAGCACGTTTGATGTGGTCCGTCTTTATCCATAGGATGCCCACACGCGAGCGCCTAGCTCCACACTATTCCCAACAAAATAAACTCATTGAGCGTGTCACCTGCGGAATTTCGAGTTTTAATTCGCTTGTGGTTGGGAATACTCATATCGGCGAAACCGTACATATGCCGACGATGCTTCAGAGATGCGGACGTACATGGATTTCATGCCCTAACGTGTCAGTTCGGTGGTTACCCTGGCTTAAGGCACAACGGAATAAGGGACACAGTCTTTCAAGCAGCTGAGTCAGCTGGTATGCACGTTGAACGCGAGGTGACAACCTAGTTAAAGGTTTGAGAGAAATGCCAGCAGACATTCTATTCCACAGATATCCGCCAGAAGCAGTTGATTTTGCCGTCACCAACCCGCAGCAATCTTTGTATCTGCCGCGTTCAAGTAATGAAGCTTCCTATGCTGCAGAAGACTACGCTAGTTGCGTCAAGATACGAAAATATAGATAAAAATGGAGGAAAACGGCTATAATTTCACACCGACCGTTGTTGAAACATACGGAGGGTGGAACGCAGAATAGCGCGGTATCTCGCCGCTCGCCGCAATACAACGTACTCAAATGCCATTCGAAATTTTTCAGCGAATATCTGTGGCGTTGATGCGAGGCAATGCGAAATCTGTTCTCAAGAGCCTTCCAGAAAACGAAGACTACTTTGGCCAGATGCCTAGCCAAGACCCGAAGGTCCGTTGGACATCAGGACAGGACTCAGAGATTATATCCCCATCATTCGATCGGTCAAAATCGGAGCGGGTTAATAACATATTCTTTGACAATCAAGGCGACAAGCTTATCAACGAACAGAGGGAATTAGGAACATTAAGCACAGAAGAGGCAATGCTGTATATGTTCGCACCTATGGCAACCTCCGACGAAACAAATTACACCAATGATGATTTGGATGCAGTCTATTCAGGCGCATATTCTTTGAGTCTGACGAGGATGATGTCGCAAACCAAAAACTACGCAGACTATCTTATTATCGGCGGGGGTGCAAGTTCTGTCTCAGCGATTAACGTGATGAAGGCCAACAATCCAAATTCGAAGAGTTTGATGGTGTCGCGTGACACAACGCTTCCTTTTCATAGGTCAATGTTGCGAAGGAATATTGGGGAGTGCACAGTCGAGCAACTGGACACAACGAAATTCAAAAGGACATGTGACAAGGAAATTAGCTTTCATACGGTTGACGAGGATGCTTTTACGTCATAATCTAGTTAACAGAGATTTGAATTATTTAAGTTTTAAATGTTAAATTGATATTTTTGTTTTAAAAATTGACTTTTATTTTATAAAAAAATTATTTTGTGTTTGACAAATACCTTCTTGAAAATACGAAATGTATATTGTGGCACTTACACAAATTATGTAGAAAGGTATAAAAGGATCCAATCTACAGCTAATAAAGTCGAATTTTTAATTTAAATTAACTTTTTAATAATTTTCGAAAATTTTAAATAACTCTGTAAATCACTTAATGATAAACAACCTTTCCAGGTGTACATATTATTATATATCGACTTCCAAAGGAGCCGAAACTCCTTTAAAAACATCACATCGAAAACAGAAACATAAAAACAAGGAAATTAAAAAATCATTAAGAATCCAAGAGTTCAAGTTTGAGGTTTTCTCAAATTGCGCAACAGTACAACTGTTGAACATGCAAGGCGATAATCCATTCCATCCTTTGCAGACGCGATCAACCAAAATGGTACAATTTATTCAAGGCTTTGAGCGATACTTTTTGCACAGCTCGTGTTCACGTAACATTGAGGAGTCAAGGCGGAACAGCTGATTCAATTGGCGGTTAAGCACACGCAGCGAGATTCAAACCAGTGTTAGATATATATTATAAACAGAAACCGCTAAGGTTTTAAACAACAACCTAAAAAATAGTTGGTCGATATGATATAATAGATCAATCCTCACATTTTGCCCATCCATGTATTAGCGTCATCAGCTTTTCCTGATTACTTGACCCCGTTAAGACCATTCCGGCATGAATTTGAATACATCATATTCTTCGGACTCTACTACGGGAGGATCGAGGAGCTCGCTACTATCACTAATATCCTGTCGTGAGTCAGTGCTTCTTGGTTTTAAATATTAACATCACGACCTGGATTCAGAAGATTTTCAGAGTAATCATTCTCGTTAATGATTTTCCAGTGAGATTACTTGGTTTCTGACTCCGTTGTTCGAACTGGTTATCAATATATTGATCACCAAGACTTTCCACAACAGCCTCTACGAAGGGTTGTCGTGGGTATTCGTCTATAATGCTAGTAAATATTTGTCGTTGTCTATAGTTGGCTTAGGACCCATGAAGTCTATTGATAGTCGTTCGAAGGGTCGTCGAGCTATGATCAGTTGTAAATGATTTGGTTGATGGAGCATCGGCTTTAATTCCGTACATAATGCACATTCGTCACAAACTCGTCGGACCTCTTCTATAGAGTATGGCATTTTTTGTTTCACAAAGTGATTCAGTCGCGTGATTCCGGGATGGCATAGAGCGATATGTAATTCTTTAAGCGAATGATTGCTAACGGCACAGAAACTCCGAGTATGCATATCAGCTGCGATGTTTAATTCCCCGATCTATATTTAATATCTTCCCATATATACAACTTTTGTTACGACTATTTCTAGCTGAGTTAAATATAAACTAGATTGCCTTCTGATCCGTAACAATCGCGAAACTTCCGCCCCAGAAGCAATTCTCTCCATTTCCACATCGATTCTACAATCACAGCAGTTTCGTATTTGACAGATGAGTGCGCTTGCTCAGCTTTTGGCAGATATCTCGAGAAAAAAACAACAGACTTTTCGCGCTGTGAGAAGACTGTGGCTATGGCTTGGCCTGAAGAAATAGTTTTTATCGTAAAAGGTAGGTCGTCATCTATTAAGACTATTAAAGCTTCTGCGATTTCGCCTTTTAATTGCTGGAAATACGAGTTGAAGAACATTCAGTGGGAATTTGTTGACATCCAGTAGTGGCCGAATTTTTACAGTAATGAGGAATTCAGCAAATGTAATATGAAAAAAGCCAACTGCTCGCTTAAGTGATCTTAGTGTGTTTGGAGTGGGTAGTTGAATTAGTCGTTGTAATCGTTCATGGTCAGATTTTATTTCTCCGTTGAAGATTAGATAGCCGAGATATTTAAGTTGTGTGATTGAGTATGTGCACTTCGATTCATTAAATTTCAGGAAGTATTTTCGAATGACCATACGAAAGTCTTTAAGATTAGCATAATGCTCTTGTTGATCTTTCCCAGCAACCACAATATCATCGATGTACACATGTGTAGATTTCAAGTGGTTTACTGAAATGAAATTCGCCATTATCCTTTAAAAGGCGACCGCTGAGTTTCTTGGACCAAATGATATTCTTTTATACTTATAGAGCTGCTAATTCGCCTCAAACGCCGTGTATCATCGATCCTGCTTTCACAACGAGCACTGGTAGTACGCTGATTTTAGGTCAAGTTTGGAGAAAATTCGATATTTTGATAATTCATGCATCAATTCATTTATTTAGGCCATAGGGAAAAATGTATTTCTTGATATATAAACTCGACACCCTGCTTATACGGACGGCTAGATCTTGTAGATACTGCGTGTATTTCATTGCTTGGATTTGTGAATAATCAAGAAGAATTAATATTGAGACAACTGAGGGCGCATATTGCTAATTATGGTTATTTATCATTCCCATATAGAAAAGATACTGCCTTATTCCTTTTAATGAAATTATGACCTAGAACTAATTATGAACACAATCCAGGTAGAATCAATATCTTGAGATTTCGATAGAGTTTGTCTCCTACCTCGAGATCAGCGAAGAGGATTCGATGGCAGTGGCTTTCTTATCAGCTAAAATGCAGGTTGATTTTTTCTGAAGAGCGGAACATATCAACATAGATCTTTAGTACGGGGACATTAAATTATTGACGCTTCCACTGTCTATAAGTTCTAATATGGTAATATTTCTTATTTTGGCAGGTACTGAGCTGTATTCATGTATTGTTAATATGTAGGACACTGCAAAATTTGATTGACGTGATAAGCATTTCCGCAGGAGTTACATTTTGAATTACCATCTTGTCGACGCCTGATTGTTCGAGGTTGTGATACAGGGGCACAGTCAAAGTAGTCTCGTCCGTCTGAATGTTTTACGAAGTTAGGAATCGGATAAATGGAAGCCGAAAACTCCGGGGTATCCATTGGACTCGAATTCACTCAATTCTAATTTCATTTGATGGTGTGTCGCCTGAGAACATTATGTTGTTCAACATTTCGATAGAGGAAGCCTAAAGTTCTACGTCATTTAGGTACCATCATAGAATAGTGAAGACGAGCTTTTAAGTTTGCCACAAACTAGTACATCGAAAGAACGTATATTCAAGGATTCACATATCGCTCGACAAGCATGTTTAGAGAATCCGTAATTTTTAAGCATCCACAGTAAATTTTGATGAAACAGATCAAAAGTTTTGGACAAATCAATAAAGACGACATCAACCGCTACACCTTTTTCAACAGTCGTCCCAGCTTTCACGAGCTAATGTTGAATTTGCCGAAATGAAACTATGCTTTCTTAAACCATGATGTTTTTTGATAATATACTGAATTTGTCTAAATGAGTAAATATGTGCTTTATGATCAGTCTTTGAATGACCTTGCAAGCAATACATGCCAAACTAATTAGCCGATAATTTTTAGCATTGACCCGATTCACCTTGAAGACTTGAATGAATAATGCTTTCTTCCATTGATCTGGGATAATGTCAATTCTCAAGGACCCTTAGATGGATAATTTATGTTCGACCGTAAGAGTATCATTTGAAATCTGCCATAATGTACTTATGATATTTTATTTTATTTGCTACGTTTTGATGCATCACAATGGAACAACATTTTTATTGAGTGTTCATATTAAAATGTAAGTTACATATGTAAAATTTGTACAAATTCTATCATATTTGACAATTCCGACGAATGAACTGCAATGTGGGACTTCTAATGTGTGATCAATTTAAAATAATTTACAAATTAAATTTTAATTTATAGATGCAATTGATATAAAGCATGTAAATACGTAAATTTGCAGCGTATTACCAATTACGTGAATGATAAAAAATTTCATGCAATCATTATGGAATTTTCTGTTTTGATGTACGAATAGGTGGAGGGCCTCCAACTTCGGTTACACTGATGCAATGAGAAGTACTCAAGAGCCTTTTTTACTAAATATCATTCAGTGGAATACAGGATGTGCTTATGTCCTTGGGCTTCTATTTAGTAGAGATGCAGATGCTATAGTCCTTCAGGAGACGCAGTCTAACTGTCTCCCCCTGGACATTACTCGATTTATCCCAAAGCCAGAACCAACCACTTTACTCCTTTTATAACTCATCCTCACTCCTCCTATTATCAAGGTTTTATAACATTAGTTAAATGCTCCTTTCGGTCCTCTTTCTTACTAAACTACTCATGTCGAACCCTTTCTTGTTAAGCTATATCCCTTGTCAAGAACGGTAAACGCATCAGCGTAGCCAATGTCTACATCCGGCCTGGTGAGATTTACAAAAACCAAGACTTCCTAGACCGTATTTTAGGTAGCGGCTATGACATGTTACTCGGTGAATTCAACGACATAACTGGTCGTTGGATTAATGCAGTACTCCGCGGAGCAAGGAATGACTATCTTATACATAAACCACCAATCCCCACATTTCATTGATCTACAACAAATTGACTATCCGAGATATTACTGCTACATAGAAGGTGGTTGTTAAAACCCATCTATAATGAGCAGTCGCACCAACAGCTGAACACCTCTCATGACCTATTACGCTGGCGACTATAGGAAGATACGCTGATTTGAAGGAGGTTTCACTTCGATCCTATTAGAGTGGCCTTCTTTCAGACAGCTATCAACTCTTTCCCTGAATAAAGAATGTGATTTTGACCGAATTTAATTCCAACCTATCTTCGCATGCTACCGAGATCCTTTCGACTACCAATAGAGGTCGCATTTACAATCCCACTCCAACAAAACTCAAGGTCCTAGCAAAAATGATATACCTTCCCAATCTCTCTGCTTTCTTCCGGCAGTTCTCTCTAATAAATACTGGGGTTCTGGATATAGGTTACAGCTGTGTAGGGACAAGACGAGTATTTCTCGTCTTAATCCCTCTCAGTCTTCCTTCCAGAAAATATTCAAAGAGAAATTTGTCTGCTGGCGACAGAGGGCATCGGGTTGGATTGGTAGCGTAGGCCTTGATATAGTTTTAAATAAGTCACTAGATCTACATAATAACGGAGCCACACTTTCTCCCCAGCTAATTCCACCTTGGGGTGACTTCAGAAGCAGGGTATATCTGTTACGGAAATCTTCAAGTCCTGGGGCCCACTTTCGAGCACTTCCAAATCCATGGTACCACACTTTTCTCGAGTTTATCAGCTTTCGACAGCCGATAAAAGAAGATAAGTGGTCATCACAATACTTTTAGCCTTGCCATCCAATGTAGCCGGCATCAATTGTAGCCGACGTATATTTTTACCAAAGAAAAATCGGTTTCACACACTTCTCGATCGCTTACAGTTTCGAAATCTCTTACTGTAAAAGTCAAAATACTATATACAAATATACAAAGCCTACTGAATAAAACCGACTACCTGTTTGACTCAGCTGACACCAACAAGGCTGATATTATTGTCATTACCTTAATCGCTCTGGGCGATTTTAATATGCTCTTTGTTGGTTGGTTCGCTGTCCGGTTGCGATGCGGAATCCCTCAAAATTCTTAATTCCATTAATAATTTAAACCATTGTCAGCACTTAAACACATACTCTTTTTGGAGGATGCGCTTTATCCTTATTAGATATCTGTCATAGTTCCTACCCCCAGATTGAAAAACCCGATACGTATTAGAAATCGCTCATTTGTCTACTATGGAAATAGCCGATTAGATTTTGCGGCTTACAATCATACGTAATAAGATAACTCTCATGAAACGCAAGAAAAAAATCAAGCTTTTTATCATGTCTATGTCGTACAACATCATCTAATCCATATGATCTTGCTGGATTTCTACTTTCTGTCAAGTCCACTCATTCTAAAGTTACAGTCTGATAACCAACAACGGCCAGCTTTATTTCGATATAAAGAAAATAACGAATTGCTTTCTACAATCTTTCCAAAGGCCAGCTGATTTTCCACCTCAAACTTTAGCCAATATAGTTCAGCTTAACCGGACACACGAAACCATTGACACAATCGATTCCAATAAACGATATACGGTTTGAATTAAATAGACTAACTCGTTTTATGTCTTCGGCTCTTAACGGTATCCCTACCGTACTATTCCGTGAGCTAACAACAGCTGTTCCCGAACCTATTTTGCTTATATTTCAACACTCAATGACATTCAGTACTATTCCCTCTGACTGGATGAAATCTCTTATCAGACCACTATTTAAGAAAGCAACCCTTACCTTGTCTCAAGTTACAGACCAATAAGTCTTACATGCATAGCATGTAAAGTGATGAAGTGCGCTGTTACGCGGTCTATATCACATCACCTCGAACGTAATAGCATTCTCTGCAACAACCAACACAGATTTCGATCTGGTCGTTCTACAGTAGCAAGTATAATTACAGCCCGTAATATTTGGACTGCCGCAAGGCAGACGAACTGAAATATCGATGTTATTTTCTTTGATTTGTCAAAAGAATTCGATATAGTAGTTCACAGTATTCTTTTTGACGATCTAATGAAATATGGTGTTAGTGATTCACTTGAGTGGATCCGCTTATTCCTCACGAACCGTACTGCTGCAGTGAAAATCTGTGAATATATGTCGACATGGACTCCATTTTCAACAGAAGTCTCTCGAAGTTCCGTTTTATATCCCTCGTTGTTTAATTTACATAAAAGATCTTCCTGGTGCATTATCTAGTAGCTACTCAGTTCTCGACGCAGATAGCATTAAAATGTCGAGGACAGTTGACGGTATAACAAACACTGAGCTCATACAAAAAGACGTAGATTGACTAAATGATCAGTGTGGTTGTAAATGCTTACTGATTAATCTAGACACATACTTGCATATTCACCTTGGATCTGCTAAGCATGTTTCGTCGTAATCTATAGACGGTGTAGCAATCAAATCAAATCAGCTAACTGAGTCTACGTATTTAATATAATTATAAAATAAACAAAACATAATAATGCTAAATCAAAATTTAATAATTAAATAATAAAATTAATAATTGTTTTTAGATTTTCTATAATTTAAATCAAGTTAAAAAAATGAAATTTAAAATAAACGTCATTTTTATGAATTGACTAATAAATAACAGACGTTGTATCAGAATAATAATTAGAGGTCATCAGGAGGAACTGCTATGCTATCAGGTTTCGGCCCCTAACTCCTCTACCCAACATAGCAGCGGGGCCAAATACATGCTAATGATGTATTTCCTCTGATAAAACTATCTAGTATCTTATTCTAATACAAAGTATATTATTTATTATCCATCCAAAAAAATTTGCCACTTAAGAGTTTAAATTTATTCTTTATATTATTGTGTTGATTTATATATTTTACTATTTTCTGCTTGATGTTATTTTTATAGTAACCTAGTTTAAAATATGTATCTATTAAATTATTTAAATGATTTTGAAGAAAGTTAATATCATTACATATTGTTGCAATTCTTAAAATTTCATTATTTAATGTATTATATTTTATATTATATGGTATGCATGAATGCTCATGCAAAAATATGTTTCTTGTAAATTTAAATATGTCATCTTTACGATATAAATTAATAGTAGTTTTAGTTAATGTTAATTTAATGTTCATATCTAGATATACACCTTCTTTATCATTAATATTGGTTTTGTTAAGAATAAGGCTTTCTGGATAAATTTGTTCAGCTTAATTGAATAAAAATTGTTAGAATTAAATACACATATATCATCAATGTATCGAAACATATAATTCATATATATTTATATATTTAAGATTTAGTTTTTACACAGTTATGAACAAATTCATATTCTATAAAGCTTAAAAACAAGTCAGCTATAATTGGGCTACTATTACCACCCATTGGAACACCTTTTACTTGTCTAAATATAGATGTCTATAGACATCTAAATATAGATTATTTAAATAATTTTGATTTATCAAAATATTTAAGGATTCTATTAATTCAATTTTATCCATATATTTATATTTACTTGATGGTTTAATTTTAGTTAGATAGGCGTTATAATTATTATACTCAAAATATTATGGGTTCAATTAGTAGAATTTTCGCTAAGAGAAACTGATTTGATGTTTGTTTGGCGGTTTTTGTCCGATTCAAAGTACCCTCGACATATCTTTAACCTAATTTGTTTATTTGTTTTTCGAGTTTATCATATTTATTTGAAACGTAGAATACGTCTAAAAACGAGTGTTTCGCTATGATAGGTGACAGAATCAACGAAACGTGGAACATATTGCCTGCATTGGTCGTCTGCGCAACAACTGAAATCTTTTTCAAAAAACGACTCAAGGCACATTTTAATTGATTTTCTATTTTGTTTTCTCTTACAAGCAATGTGATTACCTGGTCGATGAATCTATAATAATTATTTACTGACCGCCATGAAACAATTGTTATTGTATGCTCTCATAAGTTTAATTAATTATAAAAAGAGAAATTTATTTTGTGTGATAAATGCATGCAAACTGCGCGCTTACAAGACCACTAAGAATGAAGAAAATAATTAAACTAAGGGGAATTGCGATGCTGTACATGATGGGTACAGAACCACTAAGAATGAAGAAAATGATCAAACTAAGGGGAATTGCGATGGTGTACATGATGGGTTAAGATAATCAAACAAAACTCGACACGATGGCTAATTGTAAGATGCTAGGAAGGTTGAAAAGATGTTGACATATGTTGTCAATACGGTGTAGACTTGGAAGAACGCGAACTGCTGAGTTTACAGTATGCTGGAGAGGTTGGAGAGTAGTTTTGGAAATAATCGATTCGGGCAAATAAAATAGCGGATAAAAGGGAAGTACAGGAGCGAAAATCGATCAACCTACGAATACGGCAAATATCACCGAGTAGCATCATCGAGGAGCCGACTTTGTCGGAAACAAATGGCTTGATGTATGGTTGTCAAAGTGGAAACTGGGGAATATGATATTAACTACAGAAAGAATGGTTGATTAGATATATAAGGTAGCTAGAGTGATGTTGAGGTGAGATCGAATATCCATAGATTTTGGACTTTGCGGGATATTGCAAGAAAGGTAACATGACAATTGTGTGTTATATTGGAGTAGAGGAGAATGCTATTAGCTTTGCATAACATGACAATTGTGTGTTCTGCTTATTGAAGAGAGATCACTTAGAGTAAGGGAGAAAATAATGGGGCCTAGTACTGATGAGCCTTGAGGAACACTGTGGGCTAGAGAAGACGGTTGAGAAACAGAAGAAACTGAATGAACACTGAAAGAACGGTCAGACAGATAAGAGGAAAACCAAGCTACAGCGCGTTCTGAGAATCCACAGTCATGACGGATCTGATAAAGACGAATATAATGATCGATGCCGAATGCAGATGAAATATCAAAGAAGATTATGACCCTACAAAGTTTTTTTTCTCGCAATTGTTATTGTGGGTAATGATAGAGACGATGAGTAAGGCAGAGCGGAGAAGGGAGATGTCAATATTTCTCCAAGGGCGACGTAGGATTGTAGGTGTGTGAGGAGGGGTGTGGTTGTGAGTGAGATCAAGGGTGATAAGAAAGTGATCGAATAGACCAGGATCATATATGGACAGTGAGGTGTAGGCAGCAAAATGATCGGGGACAGCGATGATGTCGAGTGCCCCACCAAGGATATGTGTGGGGGCAGTCGAGATGGGTTTGTAGTTATAGTTGGATAGAATGTTAATAAACTGGATGGCTCTGTGGAAGAGGGGCGGTCGAGGCGGATGTTGAAGTCGCCAAGAACGATTGAAGGCTTAGAGGACAAAGAACAGTGAGACAGATGGTCAGCGAGTTCGGTAAAAAATAAGAAGGTAAGAGCGGATAAACCAGGATGGTATACAATAATAATACAAATTTATTTAACGTGGCAAATGCGTACAATCTGCACGCTTACAAGTCCACAAAAAAATGAAAATGTCAAGCAGATATATTGTTTAAATGGGATCGGATTTGGCGATTGAAGCACGACAGGGAAATTGATTTGCGTATATGAATGGGCAGATGATTCCACGATAGAGGAGCAGCCACCAGGAAGGAGCGGAGTCCAAAGGAGGTAGAGTAGTTTGGGACATGTGAAAGAAGGGAATTACAGGAACGCAAGGAACAGTAAACAGGACGAGAATTATCAAAAAAAGAAAGGTTGAGAAATGAAGGGGTATGAAAAGATACAAGGCGGAAAGCAACGAGAAGAAGACGAATTTGAACACGACAATAAATTGTCAGCAAATCGAGAGAAGCAAGATGGTAGGATTTATGATCAAAACGACGGACGGTGGAGAATTCGGACGACTGCGTTCGTGATGCGTTGTAGGGGAAGAAGAGTAGATTTAGGTGAGTTGGAAAATAGACTAAGACAATAATCGAGTCTAGAAAAAAGGAGAGATGATGTGAGAGTCATACAAGAAGGGAAATCGATCAATCTACGAATTTGACGGAGGTTACGGAGTATCAAGGTAGATGAGCGTACTTTATCTCTAACAAAAGGTTTAAGTGAAAGTCGGTTGTCAAAATGGAAGCCTAGGAAAACGAGATTATCAAC
This sequence comes from Pomphorhynchus laevis, assembly GCA_012934845.2. Classification (NCBI taxonomy): domain Eukaryota; kingdom Metazoa; phylum Acanthocephala; class Palaeacanthocephala; order Echinorhynchida; family Pomphorhynchidae; genus Pomphorhynchus; species Pomphorhynchus laevis. Next base: position 517,565 of record WNNJ02001213.1, on the reverse strand, counting down.
GATAGGAAGAATTGTAGAATTTAATGATACGGAGGGAGGTTCGAAGCCGAGGCGTCGAGGTAGGATCCACATAATTTTGGATTTATCATGATTCAGAGAAAGGCGAAGAGAAGAAAAATTATTGGAAATTGAGACAAGACAGTCGGAAGCAGAAACACTAAAATCGTGAATACGATAAACATGTGCATGAGCATAGATGAGAATGTCATCAGCATATTGCATAACATAAAAATTAAATTTATATGAGAAATCGAAGACAAATTACCGAGAAGAAGAGAGAAAAGCATAGGGCCTAATACGGAGCCTTGCGGAACACCGGACGGAATAGACGAAGGATGGGAGAGAGAAGAGTTAGAATAGACGCGAAATGTACGGTTTGATAGATATGAAGAAAACCATGATACAGTGGGTAAAGAGAAGCCATAATCATTACGAATGCGATGGAGAAGAATCGAGTGATCGACGATGTCAAAAGCAGATGATAGACCAAGAGAAACTACGACACTACATAACATATGATCGCGCGATATGAGTAAGTCGTTATAAACTTTAAGACAGGCAATTTCGGTAGAGTAATTAGAGCGAAAAGCGGCTTGGAAGGGAGGAAATAAGTTAGAGGAATAGAGATATGTATTAACTTGCTTAAGAACGAGACGCTCAAGGAGTTTAGAGAGGGTTGGGAGAAGTGAAATAGGACGGTACGAAGATGGTAGTGAGGAGTCGAGAGATTGCTTTTTGATGAGAGGACGAACAGTGGGGCAATTCCAGATGGAGGGAAATGTACAGCTACGGATGGACGAGTTGAACAATGGGATATGATCAAAACGACGAAGACGGAGGATAATTCGGACGGCTGCGTTGACGATGCGTCGCCAGTAGGATACAATGGCGAGATCTCGATTGATCGGATTAGTAGAACGACAAGTGAGCAGTTCAAAAGAGCAAGGACTGAAAGGGGAAGTGATTTTGCGAAAAGACGCGGGGTGATGGGCGAATGCGACAATGCCGCCGTGATTAGAGAATTTAGAAGGGGATTTGCTGTGGGGGCGAGCGTATTCGACTAGTGAGCAACCGGCAGAGAGCAAACGGCGGATGGAGAGGTCGTCATTATCGTAGTGCCAAGATTCGCTGAGGCAGAAGAGATCGATGGATTGCTTGGTGAATAGGTTGAGGATGAGATCGGATTTATTGAGAATAGATCTAGTGTTAAGAAGGCCGAGGCGGAAACCGTGTGTGGTGGTGATAGAGGCTAGTGGAGAAGACACATAGGGGGAGATGGAGCGCCATCCAATTTTGGGGCGTGTGTGGACAACTTGAAAACTTTCGTCGATGTTTCGGATGGAGAGAAATGTTTCGCCGTTTTCCTCGAGACGGCGTTTTTTTGATGCGGGCAGATGAGATTTGAACGAGTTTGGAGGAGGTGCGATCGGGGAAAATTCGAGTGGCTGAAGAGGGCATGAGTTTGAATCGTTGTGAGAGGACAGAAGATGCGTGAGAGCAATGCTTGAAAACAATTTTTAGGAGAGGGGCTGGGAAGGATTAGATTGAGAAGATTTGTTTAGACGGATGAATGCGACAGGAGAAATGTCCTTGAAGAAGGATGGTTTATCCGCAGAAACAAGAGACGAGATGATGGATCTGAATGCGTAAGCATCGTGGTCCAGACGTGCTTGTGGAGATAAGGAGTTAGAAGGCGTGATTTTAGTGACAATGACGCAACGATCGCGAGAAGGAAAGCGCTTCCGTAAAGGAGGACGAGTAACGTGAGTTGATGAGATCACGATAGGAGAGCTGGGAGTTGAGGATATCAAGGGAGTAGGTTTAACCGCGGAAGACAAAGAGGATTCGGATAATATAGAGTGTTGTGAGCGATGTGAGGAAATGTTATGAGTGGAAGGACTGTGGAGCTTGGTGGATGTAGATAGGACGATATGAGGACGAAATGGAACTGTCCAGAGAGTATTTTTTCAGAAGTGGACGTTCAATGGGTTTTTTTTGCGGTTTGACGGAAAAGTGCCCTTGCAGATAGAAGTGTTGGACAAAGTTGTCAAAAATGAAGATACCGAATGGCACATAAGCTTAAGTAAGTACATAGGAAGAGGGTCGGCAGGAGAAGATTTGTTAACAATGAAAGGAAAACTTTAAAACTTTTCAGAAAAACGGGAAGGTGATAGAAGAGTTCAGGAAGAGAGAATTGTATTGATGTAGTCGATAATTGGAAAATTGAAGAAATATATGATAAAGTGTAGGCATATTTGGATTAAAGATAATAAGAAAACAAGTTTGGATCGATGTTACTAGACGTTGAAGAACGTGAGTTTAAAGTGCCCCAAGTAGACTTTTGGTCCGAAAAAGTGAGTTTATTTTGCCAGAAGAGTGTGTACTTACTTCGTAGGAGAGAGTAATAGAAACGATTAATTTTCCTGTGGACATCACGATTCTCGGAGGATATAGAAGTCGAACCTCCTTTGAGGAAACGGATATAGATGCGAAAAGCGTGATGCGTGTAGCGCTTAGAAATTACACAATCAGTATCAAGCCATAGTGTGCTTCGAGAACGCTTACGAATGTGTGATCGGCGAGATAACATGCAATCGAGAATTATTGTGAGCTCAGAGTCAAATATGGAAGATAGAAAATCGACGGAAAGGGAAGGCGAGTTAGACGACACAAGAGCAGAACCAAGAATAGCTGTTCAAAATAAAGTAAGATTGAAAAATTTCCACGGTCGATTGAAGGTAGGCAAATTAAATCAGCTAACTGAGTCTACGTATTTAATATAATTATAAAATTAAAAATAAATAAATAAAAATAAAGATAAATAGTAAATACTAAACCCAAAATCTTCTTTCATTTCGATTATATAGTGTTATTGGAACACTAAAACTATATACAATAAATTTTATTACAATAAAATATTGTAATCCTGATGATATCAGAAGCTAGGAGCTATCGAAATATTGATTTTTTTTTTCAAATAAAGGAAAACTTTTCTTTATTCCAATAAAACTATATAAAAATAAATAAATAAAAAAATAATAATGCTTAATCATTAATCAAAATTTAATAATTAGATAATAAATAATGATAAATAATTGTTATAAGATGTTATAACTTATATCAAGTTAAAATTTAAAATTAAAAATTTAAAATAAAAGTCAAATTTTATGAATAAACTTATAAATAATAGACGATGTATCTCTATAAGGATAATAGGTCATCAATTTTCGGCACCTATTCCTAGACCCAACATAGCAGCGGGGACAAACACGTGCTAATGACGTATTTCCCCTTTTTAAATTTGATTATCTAGTGTACCATATTCTAATACAAATTATATTATTTATTATCCATAATATTTACATGAATATTAGTGGATATAAATATAGTATTTATATCCACTAATAAATAGCAGGCGTTGTATTAGAATAAAAATATCGTTGATTATTTCTCAACAAAAAAGTATTTGTATATAAAATTGACTTTTATATCAAATTCAATTTTCAAGAATTGACTAATAAAAAATAGACAGAATCAGGATAAGGATTTATAATCCAAATAAGGATTTCAATGCATCATTTCAATCTGATAAAGGACCACCATGTTTATCGTCAATACAGTGCATGCTGATGGACGAAACAACGATGATACAGGGACGTCCACTGATGAGTCCCGCGCTGTTGAGTTGTCTGGACAACATGCTTTCTGTCGTAATGGGACCTGATAGCTGAAACTATTATGTAGCCAGCTAAAATACAAGTTAGTCGAAGAGGTCCGGAAATATCTCAACAAAATGAAATTCAACCAACTATTAAAAAGACGATTTCAATGCATCATTTCAATCTGATGAAGGACCACCATGTTTATCGTCAATATAGTGCATGCTGAGGGACGAAACAACGATGATACAAGGACGTTCACTGATGAGTCCCGCCCTGTGGAGTTGTCTGGACAGCATGCTTTCTGTCGGAATGCAACCCGATAGCTGAAGTCATTATGTAGCCAGCTAAAATGCAAGTTAGTCGATAAGGTTTGAAAATATCTCAACAAAATGAAATTCAACCGACTATTAACAAGACGATTTCAATACATCAAATACAATATCGTTACAAATTGTTGCAATTCTTAAAATTTCATTATATGTATTATATTTAATATTATATGGCATTCATGAATGCTCATGCAAAAATATTGTGTTTTTTTTGTAAATTTAAATATATCATCTTTACGATATTGTAGTTTTAATCGATGTTCATTTAATTCTAAATATTCTTATTCTTATTGAATGAGGCTACCTGGATATATTTGTTAGCTTATTGAATAAAAATTGCTAGAATTAAATACACATATATCATCAATTTATCCAAACATATATTTTATATCTTTATATAATTTAGATTTATTTTTTACACAATTAATTTTTTTCCAATACATACCAAAGCCAAAAGGCTATTAAGGCAGAGTCCAAGAAAAAGAAAAAAAAGCAAATAGTCAGTCAACGTAGCTAATTAGGGTATTCCAGTGGTAGTGTTGAATGGCGGCATTGTTCACGTATCCATTTGTAGCATCGTGATTTAAACGTTCTCAAACTGGGGGCTGCAACGACTTTCTCAGGCAACGAATTCCACATGTTAATTCCTCTCCTCGAGAGCCTATAAACTTTTGGTAATCTGCCAAATCCAAATTTATACAAGACTCTGCTATGTCCCCGCAACTGACCTACACGCCTAGTGATTACATCGGTGGGATGTAATCACTAGGCGTGTAGTACATCACGTACCAACTACATCCCAATACGACTTAGACGTACATAATAGTCAATACCACTTAAGCAAATACAGAGCCTCGATCCGCGCCTAAGAATATACTCCAGGTCTAATAGTTCTTGCGTAGTGACAGGGAAGCAAGCCTGAATGCAGTACTCCAAGTGTGGCCAGACGATGGAGATGAATAATTTCTTGAACATATGACAGCTTAACTTGAGGAATGAATTTTTAATACAATATAACGCCCTAGTAGCTTTACCTTGAAAGAAGTCGGTGTTCGACTTTGTTTTCAAGGATCGATGGACAATAATCCCTAAATACTTATGATGAGACACCTCCTTTAAGACAATATCTCCAATATAGTACCTTAGAGTTTCAATAGGGCGACCTAGTTGCATGAGGACACATTCATCAACATTCAACCGTAGTCCGGTAGAATCGCACCACTTGAAGAGTTTAGATAATTTTGTAACGATACTCGATCAGCAGGACTTCTAATGATCGACCAAATCTTTATATTCATATTCCTTAATTCATATTCTATAAAGGTTAACAATATGTCAGCTATTAATTTAATTTTATCCATATATTTACTTGATAGTTTAATTTTTGTTAGATAGGCGTTATAGTTATTATAACATATATTTGTGTGGTAACTGTATAACTATATTGATTTATTGAATTATTCACATTTACCTTCAGTTACCTTCTTATTTGTAGATAGTTGAATAAAGCCTTTCATGTTGGTTATCTCTGACTACTAAAGTAAAGTCACTACAATTTATTCAACTATTTCTCTCGATCTCCAATCAAATGGATTCTTTAATGAAACCTGCTCGCTTTATTGGTACTTTAAGCACAACCGCGGCTGAATAGAGGCATTGGCGCCGAATGTTCGATAATTGTGTGGCGGAGTTGGAAGTCTGTCATCCTGATAGAACAATCAACAAGTTACGGCTTCTGACAAATTATATATCAGCAAGTGTTCGAAACGATTTCCGATTGTAAAGACTACGATGAAGCCATTGCTATCCTCGAAGCGCCTACGACAAACCTTTGAATTCTGTTTTCGCTCGCTATACCTTGGCAACTTGCAAGCAACAATTAGAAGATACTGTTGACGAATTCCTCGCAAATTTAAAGCGACTCGCCAGATCATGTAATTCTAAAGCAGTTTCGCTCAGTACAGTTTCAGCTCAATACACAGATGAAGCAATACGAGATGCCTTCATTATAGGTTTGAAAAGTGGAGAAATACGTCAACGGCTACTCGAACGGGAGAATCTCAGACTAGATGATGCTATAGTAACGGCTCAATCTCTTGAAACGGCTCAAAGAAATGCTAAATCATTCGAATCTTCTCAAGGTTCCGACTTCTCTGCTCAAATATCGCAAAACGTCGATAAAGATATCCGCCTAGATAATAGAGACGATAATATCGCTGCCGCTGGAAGGTGGACAAAATCAAATGGTTCCAAGTGTAGATTTTGTGGACGTCTTCCACACCGCAGACAGCAATGTCCAACTCGTGACACGACCTGCTTCAAGTGTGGAAAGCGTGGCCATTTTTCAAATGTCTGCCAAAGCCCGAATTTAAAATGCTCAGCAGCCTTCGAAAATACGCTCGCGACTTCTAATGTAATGATACCGATTCGTAATGATAGTTTAATACCCGTACGGTTGGATAGCTATTCGACGGCAGCTCTAATCGACTCTGGCAGTGTAAAAAAGTTTTGTTCGATCCGATATAGTGGTTGCTGCAAAATTGCGAAAACAGCTATCTTCGGAAATGATCTTTATGGCGTCATCCGACCACTCGGTTCATACGAAAGGACACTGTATTGTAGACGTCCGTATCGATGGAAAGAAGTTCACTGCAATCAAACTGTTGGTTCTTCCGAACCTATGCTCTCGTTGTATTGGGACAAGACTTTATGGGACTGAACACGACAGTGACATTTAATTTCACAAACGACAAGGACAGACCAAAACTAATACTATCGTCATTGAACTGTATGGAGATCACGCCACCAACACTATTCTCCAAATTGTCTGATGATGTTCGACCGATCGCTACTAAGCCACGTAACTATGCTCTTGACGATCGAAAAGTTATCGAAAACGAAATTCAATTCCTACTGAAAAATGGCATAATAGAAACTTCAACCTCGCCATGGAGAGCGCAAGTATTAGTTACGACATCTAGTAGACATAAACGTCGCATGGTCGTGGATTATTCTGCAACTATCAACCGATTCACCTTCCCCGACGCTTTTCCAATGCCCCGAATTTCAGATATGATCAACGAATTGTCGAAATACAAATATTTCACTAAACTTGACCTTGAATCGGCTTACTAATAATGCCCAGTGAGCCAGAGAGAGAAGATGAGAGATTTTATACAGCTTTTCAAGCCGCAGGAGCATTGTACCAATTCAAGCGAATTCCCTTTGGTCTGACTAACTCGGTAGCCGCTTTCCAGCGCGTAATGTCTAATCTGATAAACTCTAATCGACTTCAAAATACCTTCATATATGTTGATGATGTTGTGGTGGCTGGAAGTACTTTAGAAGACCACGACAAAAATTTGCATGCGTTCGAAACTATGATCAAGAAATATAATATTAAGCTTAATGAACAAAAGTCTGTCTACCGTCAAACCTCGTTAAACTACCTTGGATATCTAATCGAAGGTGGTCGAATCCAGCCTGATCCTCAAAGGACTGAACCACTTAGAAACTTTTCTGCTCCTGAAAATCCAGCTGCCTTGAAAAGAGCTCTTGGATTACTGAGTTAGTACAGTCAATGGATTCCAAATTATTCCGCAAAAATTTGACCGCTTTTATCTGTAGCCTCGTTTCCAATAAATTTTACTCAATTAAAGACCTTCGATGAATTAAAGGATGAAATATGCAAAGCTTCACTTACTACTATTGATGAAGAGTTGCTGTTTTATGTAGAAACCGACGCATCTTCGAATACAGTCGCTGCAATTCTATCGCAAAATGGTCGTCCAGTTGCATTCTATTCGAGAAGTCTATCTCCATCGGAAAGGCAACATTCTATTATTGAACGGGAAGCGACTTCCATTGTGGAAGCTATTCGGAAATGGCGCAAGTTTCTGATTTTAAAAAGATTCACTATAATTACAGATCAACAATCCGTATTCTTCATATTCGGAAATCGTTTAAAATCCAAAATTAAAAACGAAAAATTGATACGATGGAAAGTCGAACTTGCTAGCTATTCCTACATAATCAAATACCGACCAGGAAACCTGAATGTTGCAGCAGATACATTCTCAAGAGTTTGTTCGATTCGCAATTCGGCAAATATAAAACAGTTACACGAATCTCTATGTCACCCGGGTATTACGAGACTACATCATTTTATGAAACAGAAAAATCTTCCACACTCGATCGAAGAATTCGTAAAGTATGCTTGTCGTGTCAAACTTGTGCCGAACTCAAACCCAAATTCCACAAGCCTAATCCTTCACAATTAGTAATCGCGCGTCGGCCCTTTGAGCGATTGGCCATGGATTTCGTCGGACCTAAACCTTCAATCGATGGCGACAAGTACTTGCTCGTTATCGTTGATGAGTACTACCGATTTCCTTTTGTGTATCCATGTAATGATATGTCTACTACAACCGTTATCAAATGCTTACAAAATTTATTCTCAATTTTTGGAGTTCCGGATGCGATACACTGTGATTGTGGTACTCAATTTATGTCGAAAGAGGTTCAATCATATCTCTGGCAAAGAGGGACTGTGATAACTCATTCTAGCCTATACCATCCGACGGGTAATGGACAATGTAAAGAATAAATGGCATAGTATGGAGAACTATTAAACTAGCGCTGCGTTCAAGATGTTTAGAAGAAAATCGTTGGAAATCGGCTTTTGACATCGCATTGCATTCAATGCGCTCACTGCTGTGTACCTCGACAAATCAAACTCCACATGAACGTTTTTTTTCATTCCAGAGAAAAACCGAAAATGGGTACTCTATACCAACTTGGTTGCTTGGTGGACCAACTCTCCTCCGAAATTTCCAAAGACATTCGAAGTCAAATCCTTTAATAATACCTGTTCAAATACTCTCTTCGACGCCAACCCACTCGCAAATCAGTTATCAAGATGGAAGAAGAAGTGTAGTATCAACATCCGATTTAGCTCCAACAGGGGACACATCATCTTCATCACATATTGTCGGTTACTCCAATTATTCGTTGCAACAATCTGAAGAGGATAATTCCCGTATCAGTGTTCCGTTGGAAAATGACAACCCAGCGAATGTCAACAAATATGATCTAAATCAGGACAATGTGCAAAACGAAAGCTCACCTGAAACCATAGATGAAAGTACAGACTCTGTATTTAAGTTTATACCGAGCAAATCAAGCCGAGTACGAATCATAAAAAGGTCCAGCAAATTTAATGTCTAATGAGGAGAAAGTGTGGTAACTGTATAACTATATTGATTTATTGAATTATACACATTTACCTTAAGTTACCTTCTTATTTGTAGATAGTTGAATAAAGCCTTTCATGTTGGTTCTTTCTGACTACTAAAGTAAAGTTACTACAATATGTATATCTTTTTCCGAATATAAGATTAATTAATTTTACTAACGCTTCTTTAATATCTACTAAATCTAGATTTGTATAAAGCGTACTAAAATCGTATGTATTTATATTCTGAAAATTTATTCCTTTTGTCTGTTCTAAAAATTCTTTTGTAGAATTAATACTGAAATAGTGTTTTATACCAGTATTAATTTCGATTACCTTGCAATATTTTTTAAAATGTGCTTTAATTACTTTAAGTATTTTATTCATATAGACAGAATAGTAATGGGGAGAGTGTAGATCCTTGAATAAAAAATGCTAGAATTAAATACACATATATCATCAATATATTGAAACATATATTAAGGATTATATATTATCATATATTAAATATATATTAAGGATTCTATCAATTAAATTTTATCCGTATATCGGGTTTTCATTTATTTCGCATTTGATCGCACAATTCATTCGATTTTAAGTTCACAAACATATTATAATAAAATTTTTATTATTATAATATCGAACCATAATATAATATCACATAATATCGGAACATTATTTTATACCTTTGTATAATTTAGATCTATTTTTTAAACAGTTATGAACAAATTCATATTCTATAAAGATTAAAAACAAGTCAGCTATAATTGGGCTACTATTACCACCCATTGGGACACATTTTACTTGTCTAAATATAGATATCCCTACTTTTAAATATTTCGACAATATTTCGACAATACAATACTCTACAATGCGTTCAAGCTGTACTCTTACAAGTCCACAAACAAAAATGAGAAAAGTCAAGCAGTTAAATTGTTCAGATGGGATCGGATTTGTCGTTTGAAGCACTGCAGGGAAGTTGATTGGCGTATATGAATGGGCAGATGATTCCACGATAGAGGAGCAGCCACCAGGAAGGAGCGGAGTCCAAAGGAGGTAGAGTAGTTTGGGACATGTAAAAGAAGGGAATTACAGGAACGCAAGGAACAGTAAACAGGACGAGAATTATCAAGAAAAGGAAGGTTGAGAAATGAAGGGGTATGAAAAGTTACAAGGCGGAAAGCAACGATAAGAAGACGAATTTGAACACGACAATAAATTGTAGGCAAATCGAGAGAAGCAAGATGGTAGGATGTATGATCAAAACGACGAAGACGGAGGAGAATTCGGACAGCTGCGTTGACGATGCGTTGTAGGGGAAGAAGAGTGGATTTAGGTGAGTTGGAAAATAGACTAAGACAATAATCGAGTCTAGAAAAAAGGAGAGATGATATGAGAGTCATACAAGAAGGGAAATCGATCAATCTACGAACTTGACGGAGGTTGCGGAGTATCAAGGTAGATGAGCGTACTTTATCTCTAACGAAAGGTTTAAGTGAAAGTCGGTTGTCAAAATGGAAGCCTAGGAAAACGAGATTATCAACGATAGGAAGAATTGTAGAATTTAATGATACGGAGGGAGGTTCGAAGCCGAGGCGTCGAGGTAGGATCCACATAATTTTGGATTTATCAGGATTCAGAGAAAGGCGAAGGGAAGAAAGATGATTGGAAATTGAGACAAGACAGTCGGAAGCAGAAACACTAAGATCGCGAATACGATAAACAGGTGCATGAGCATAGATGAGAATGTCATCAGCATATTGCATAACATGGAAGTTAAATTTATGAGAAATCGAAGACAAATCACCAAGAAGAAGAGAGAAAAGTATAGGGCCTAATACGGAGCCTTGTGGAACACCGGACGGAATGGACGAAGGATGAGAGAGAAGAGTTAGAATATACGCGAAATGTACGGTTTGATAGATATGAAGAAAACCATGATACAGTGGGTAAAGAGAAGCCATAATCATGACGAAGGCGATGGAGAAGAATCGAGTGATCGACGATGTCAAAAGCAGATGATAGATCAAGAGAAACTATGACACTACATAATTTATGATCGCGCGATATGAGTAAGTCGTTATAAACTTTAAGACATGCAATTTCGGTAGAGTAATTAGAGCGAAAAGCGGCTTGGAAGGGAGGAAATAAGTTAGAGGAATAGAGATATGTATTAACTTGCTTAAGAACGAGACGCTCAAGGAGTTTAGAGAGGGTTGGGAGAAGTGAAATAGGACGGTACGAAGATGGTAGTGAGGAGTCGAGAGATTGCTTTTTGATGAGAGGACGAACAGTGGCGCATTTCCAGATGGAAGGAAATGTACAGCTACGGATGGACGAGTTGAACAATGTGGTTAGGAAGGGTAAGATAAAGGAGCAGATATTTTTAAGCAAGTGAGTGGGAATTGGGTCAGAAGGAGAGGTTTTATTAGGTAATGACAGCAGAACCGAAGAAACTTCATCAGACGAAACGGGAAGAAGGTGGAATAGTTCTGGGAGGGAAGTATTTAAAGAGAAGAGTGGGTACAAGGGGGCTATGGGTAGTAGGGAAAGTAAATTAGATAGCTTAGTTTGTAGATAAGAAGAAAATTCATCAGGATTTATATTACAAGGGGTAGATGATCGTGAAAGAATTGAGTTTAAGATTTTCCAATGAGATTTAGAGTTGGAAGATGATTCGAGTTGATTTCGCCAAAAGAGAGTACGTTTAGTACTTATAAGAATGAGATGTGAACGGCGTTGAGAAAAGTAGGAATCACGAAGATTTGGAGGGAGTGAGTCGGGTGAACGTTTAAGAAAGCGTTTATACATACGAAAAGAGTGACGGAGTCGACGCTTAGAAAGACTACAGTCAGAATCGAACCAGGGAGCATGGCGCAAGCGCTGGGAACGTCGAAGTCGACTAGGCAGAAGGTTATTGAGGATCGACGTAAGTTCAGAATCAAACAGAATGCAGAGATCATCGGGAGAGAGATAGTTAAGAGGAAGTGAAAAGAGTGAAGAATTGAGTAAGGCTGTGCAGAGAACAGGGATATCGAGAAGCTTCCAGGGTCGACTTGGTGTAGATAAAGGTAAAGGCGGAGAAGGAGGATGGGGACGAGTAAGAGTAAGAGTGACAAGGAAATGATCGGACAAACCAGGATCAGTAATTGACAAGGAGGTATAGTCATTGAAGCAGTTAGGAACAGCAATGATGTCGAGAGCACCGCCGAGAATATGAGTTGGGCTTGTTGAAAGTAATTTATAGTTAAAATCAGAAAAAAAGATTAGTTAAAGTGATAGAGTCAGAGTCAGACGGGCGATCAAGACGAATGTTAAAGTCACCGAGAACAAAAGAAGGAGTATAAGACAATGAACAGTGAGACATTAGATCTGCAAGGTCGTTAAAGAAGATACGTGATGGGGCAACTGAACCTGGACGGTATACAATCACAAGTTCCAGAGGGAAAGGCGTTGATAATCTGCATATGAGTAATTCGAACGAAGTGTAACGGATGTTAACGTTGATTTTACGTAAAGACATTGGGTGACGAGCAATGGCAACAATACCGCCATGGTTAGACGCAGTAGATGTATGAGATGTAATTTGACGAGCTGATTCAACTAGAGAACAACCAGAGCGACATAGACGACGAATAGCAAGATCGTCGGAGTCAGAGTGCCAGGATTCGGTAATGCAGAGAATATCGATAGATAATTGATCGAAGATATCGAGAAGCATATCAGCTTTATGAAGAATGGAGCGAGTATTGAATAGACTAAGACGAAAAGTATGCTTAGGAGCGAGATCGACTAGCGAAGAAGACAAGGGGGAGAGATGGGACGCCATCGAATTTTTGGCCTTGTGTGAAGAACGTGAAAATTTCCGTTGATTTTACGTATAGATAAGGATGACTCGCCGTTTGTTTCACGTCGATGTTTTTCAATGCGAGCTAAATTGAGCTGGGCAATATCAGAAGGGGAGCGGTCAGGAAAGATACGGCAAGTAGAGGAAGTGGTAAGAAGTTTAAAACGTTGGGAGAGTACCGAAGAGGCATGTGAACTATGTCGGAAAACGATTTTTAAGAGTGGAGGACTGAGATGATTGGATTTAGTGGATTTGTTTAAACGAATAAAGGATACAGGAGCGATATTATTGAAGAGTGATGGGTTATCATCAGGTAGAATGGTTGCTAGGATAGACCTGAAAGCAGATACATCATCATCGAGGCGAGATTGTGGAGAATCAGATTCGGAAAGCTTTAAGTTTGATATGATTATACAGCGATCGCGCGAAGGAAAACGATTTCGTGGAAGTGGTGGACGGACAGAGCTGGTAGGAGTCGAGGTAGATGAGCAGATAGAAGTGGAAATGACAGGGGTGCTTGATAAAGAATTAATATTGGTTGGAGCAAGTGTGACAGGAGCGGGGTGTTGAATCGGTTGATCAGAGATGTGACTGGATATGATTTTAAATGAAGGATGTAAATTATTTGGAAGTGTTACGTGGGAGGTAGAGTAAGGAGAATTAAAATAGGTTGGGGCATGAGTGACAGGAATGGAGTGTTGAATCAGTTGATCGGAAATGTTACTGGAAATGATTTTGATGGAAGGGTGTAAATTATTGAGAGGTGATACAGGAGAGGTCGAGTAAGGAGTACGTGAGGAGAATAAAGAAGTTTGAGGTTTATGGAAAGAGGAGGTACGAGATGAAAAGCTTTACCGTTAGCATTGTTAGAATGAGAAAGATTAATGGAAGTTTGGTACGTAGTTGAACGAGGAGTGTGTGAGAGAGTAGGTTAAATAATGGGATTATATGATGCGAAGTCAGGTGTTGATGTGAGGGAAACATCTAAAACAGCATTGGTCTGAGTGGTCGTGTGTGATACAGGAGTAGATGAGCAGGATAACTGTAGTAGTCGTACTGATGTACAAAAACCGCAAGTGAAATGTTTACGTTTATACACCGAGTAGTCGGATATTTTAACACGAACAAGTGTCCATACATCGCAATCTTTGGAATCGCATCCAACTTCAAAGCTGGTATAACCATCATTGCATTCCGATGTGAAAGATTCTTGATCAGGAACAGGGATCTGAGATCGCGCTTTTTTAGGCATGAACTTTTGTCGATAGATTCAGCTCAATCCGCGAGCGTAGCGAGTGGAACTGACAGGAATAATCTGGAACTGACAGGAATAATCTGGAACTGACAGGAATAATCTGGAACTGACAGGAATAATCTGGAACTGACAGGAATAATCTGGAACTGACAGGAATAGTCTGGAACTGACAGGAATAGTCTGGAACTGACAGGAATAATCTGGAATGTATGTTTATTAGAAACCAAATTTTTTTGAAGTGTACTTTAATTACTTTAAGTATTTTATTCATATAAACATAACGTGGTTTTAATGTACATTTGAAAAACCTTCATTTAAACCTATATTTTATTCGATGTTTATGTAATTTTTATTCCAAGTTAATATAGGTATAGTGTTATTATCTGATTCAACCTTTATACCCTTTTTATTCAATATAAAAGACTCGAGAGGGAGCAAGCTGGTTAGTAAGATTTAGATTAAGTAGAAAGTGATCAGAGATACCAGGATTTGAGATATTTATTTATATAATAAAGCATGTGTAGAGAAACTGCAAGGAGTCGCAATGATATCAAGTGTTCCACCAAATATATGATTGGGAGGGTTGCGAATTAAATGGAGATTATAGTCGGAAGGAATGTTTACAAGTTTGATGGAATCTGAATCCATCCCACAAAGAGTGGGAGTGTTGAAAGTGAACGATAAGAAAGAAGATCAGCTAGTTCATCTATCAAGTTGGAAGAAGGATTATAAGATCCAGGACGTTTTATGATAGCGAGTTTAAGTAAACAATGAGGCGATCTACAGATCAGTAATTCGAAATATTCGGGTGCTAGAAAACAATTAATTTTTATGAAAGACGAAGGATCGTAGGCAAAGGCGACAATATCATCGTAATTCGAGGTGGATGTTGATAGATTGAGAGATTCGTTTGGTTATTGTTAGGACTCGAGTAATCACGATATTCATTAGCATTTAAGTAACCAATTACAGTCATAGAGTGATTAAAAGTTGGAGGATGCATTGTACGATATTCGGAAAATGTGGAATCAGATGATTCGACGTTGGAATTGAAATATTGAAATTTATGGCAGATGTAGTGGACTCTTTAGACGACGGATGATTAGCAGCAACACCATCGTAAGCATGATCGTTAACAGGTGTAGGTTCAGTTGTATAAATTGGATTTTGAAAAGAAGTGCTTGTTTAAATATATTTATCAGAAGTTTCCACGTTTGATAAAAGAAGTTGATTAAGCTGTCGAGATGTGCAAAATAAACATATAAAATCTTCTTTGATTAGATACTAATCACACAAAAATACTCCAGACTGAACAGTTTTTGATTGAACACTGAATTTGAAGTGAATTATCCGTATAATGGATTTCCTTACGTCAAACCATGTTATATTCTCGTAAGTTGTAAGTATATATAATAAAAACGATGTAATCAGCCAAATATAATTGTATTTCTATATCTCTCAAAGTTTTTATGCCTGGAATTGACAGAGATAATATCGAATATAATCAGTTTAATAACCAATTCGAACTTCTAATATGGTTAGAAATATAATTTCTAAAGAAATTTGTTAATCTAAATTTTATAATTTATAGCCTATGTAAATTTGCAGAAATGAGAATTATGTGTTTAGTTCACTAAATATGTCAAAATGATATTTCAGATAATCTTACCTTCCGATTAAGACCGATATATATATTGTGAATTGCTTTAACTGATGTCTCAGAATGAACTCAAATTTAATAACATGGATTCCTCTAAGTGGTTAGGTGATAGCCAATCAGATATTGAGCCGATCACTTATACCAAACGAAAGTCTAGCCAGTCAGATTTGCCATCTTACAATGACAAGAGAAAGAAGATATCCAAGATAAACAATGAGCACAATCGTCCGATATATTCACATTATACTCCTACTAATATGCGCTTTCCCTTTAGCTAGATTAGAAAGTGATTACGGAATAAGCGAATTTATCAACGAAGGACCAAGTCTGTCTCTACTGTTCCGGCACAGGTTTATTTCTTATTCTAAACTTTTATGTTCTGTATCAAAAGTTAATTTTTCCATTTTTGATTTAAAATTATAAATTCAAATCGCATTATTAAATACACCAGAATAATTGAAAATATACAATCATTTAAAAATTTATTATAATTCTGATAGTTATTCGTATTTTTTTGGTTATAAATTGTTTGCATAATAATCTAAAATAAACATCTCCATCATATAGCCTTTAATGCTGCAGATGCTTTGGTTTAAGTCAGTACCACATATTGATTTGTATAAAATCAAATTTAATCTATAAACTTTATTGATGTTGTATTAAATTTTATTCTAATGTGCTAAAAATGATTAAACAGGTATTAAAAATGTTTAAACTGCAATGTGCCATCAAAATTTTTATGTGCTTAACCAAAATGTTCAATTAAATTAATTTATTAATAATATTTTTCAAATTTTTTAATTCCCTATTTTAAGATGCTAAACAAATATTGTATTTTATTTTTTGATGTAGCGAATAATATTTGAACTTATTCCCCTTAATATACATCAATTGACTAAAATTATATAAATGTTGTTATCTTTTTCGATGATAAGTCACTCTTACTTAAATTAAATAATTTAAATATTTTTATTTAATTTAAATATTTAATTATAAATAAAAATGCATTTTATTTCAAATGTTCAATTATCTTATTTATTAAATATCTATTTATTTTTATATTAAATAGTTAATTATTAACCATTTTAATAAATTGTTTTTAATTTTACAATGCTGATTTATTTATATTTTTTAGTTTTTACAATTTGTAATACATTATTTTTTAATTATAATTATTCTAATGCGCTAAAAATGTGTAAACAAGGTATTCTGATTTTATCGTGAATGAAATTGGAATGGATGGTAATTTAGTAGAGTTGACTAATTCCGAAATACCGATCATGTCGACGCAATCCGATCAGGTTGGATTTAAAAATATTTGCTAATTTTACAATATCATTAAAGGCTACTGAATTAGAAATCTTTGACATTGATGAATCAATTAAAGAAAATATTAAAGATGCCTCTAATGCAGTACTTTCAACTTCAGGCACAATTAGATCTGTTATAATTGGTATGTTAGATATTTAAAGATTGAAATGGTAAAAATTTGATGCTATTTATTCTAATTTTATCTAATTGATAACTAATTGACGATTTTGTTAGGAAAATGTGATAAGAACACTCGTACTGTTGTTCACAAATACATAAAATCTATCTCAAAACGATTGTCAAGTTCAACTGTTCAAAATGGTGATGATTTTTCAATTGAAATATCCCTAATTGGTAATCCGAAAAGCAAGGTATTTTTTACGAATTAAATAAATTTATTTATGTTATTTACATTTATATTAAAAATTGAAATTTCTTATTTGAATTTAATTCCATCATAGTCTAACTTGATATCTAAAATAATTGAATCGGTTTTTTAAAAAAATTAGATTTTTTTACAATTTGTAATATCGTGTATTGTATTAGCATTTTAGTATGCCATTTTAATTAATCAATGAACTTTAGAATTTTAAACGCGACTTTGCTTGGCCAAAGCATGTTCCTAACTATCTGACATTCGTTATGTATAAAGAGAATATAGACACTATTGGAGCTATATACAAAATCGCCGGAGCCTTAAGGTATTTCAAATTTTTTAATATATTTTAAAAGCAGCCAAAATTGTCTGTAACTTAAATCATCACTTTTCCATCAGTGTTCTACTAAATTAAAGACTATTTTTAGCATTTTTATTAAATTAATTTGAATTGGAAATTTAAACATACAGGAAATGCGAATTTCAAGTTCCAATGTGTTAATTAATGAAATTCGAATGTGTTAAAGTTTTAGGTGTGCTCCATGTTTTACAAGGAACGCAAAATAAAACAAAACACTTCATTGTATCTAGTTTGAATTGCTATCTTGGACATTACTTATTTTATAATAATAAGTTCAAAATTTGAAATTCGAATGTCTTAAAATATATTTAAGTGCCTTGTAAATATATCACAAGGCAGTATCAGTAGGGTGAACTACTATCAGTCGTTTAAGCTGCTTTTTGGTATATTTAATCGCCGAGAATTCGGAGATTCCTTTAAATATATTACAAGGCAGCCTAAACGACTGATGGTACTTCACCCGACTGATGAGTGCTGCCGGATACCATCAGCTCGTCTAGGAGTAATAAAAAAGTCTGCTCCGCATGCAATCGAACTATGACTTTGTCGGCATTTAAGATTATGAAACCTAAGGTTATTAGCTCCCAGAGCACAGTTTTACACAATCTGATATGAAATTATAAAAATGTATCCTCTAAAGGATCCTGTGAGAAAGCAAGCAACGACAGCAAGTTAAAATTCCTGCCGAATAAAATTAGGATGATCCGGAAAGCACGTTGTTAGTTTAAAGAGGCTATGCCCATGCTACCACGTTAGCAAATTCTTTCGGAGATTCCTTTTAAATATATCCACAAGGCAGCCGAAACGACTGATGGTAGTTCACTCCTACTTAAATGTGCTGCCGGCTACCATCAGCTCGTCTTAGAAGTGATAATGAAATCTGTTCTGCATGGTAATCGAACTCCGGTTTTGGCAACATCTACAATTATGAAACTGAAGCTTATTAGCTCCCGGAGCACAGTTTAACACATTCAGATATAAAATTATAAAAATGTATCCTCCAAAGGATCATGTGAGAAAGCAAGCAACGACAGCAAGTAAAATTCCTGCCGAATAAAATTAGGATGATCCGGAAAGCACGTGGTTAGTTTAAAGAGGCTATGCCCATGCTACCACGTTAGCAAATTCTCGGAGATGCCTTTTAAATATATCACAAGGCAGCCGAAACGACTGATGGTAGTTCACCCTACTGATGAGTGCTGCCGGCTACTATCAGCTCGTCTAGGAGTGATAAGGAAGTCTACTGCTCTACTTGTAATCGAACTCCGGCTTGTGCCAAAATTTATGATTATAAAACTGAAGCTTAACGGATCTCGGAGCACAGTATAACACATCATTCTATCAAATTATATACATAGTTCAGTATGATATCATGAAGATTGATTGAAATCGGGAACTGATGATTCTGTGATGTATGCTTAATTATTAATGGAATAGTTGCTAGGTCACACAATAGTACTTTCGCATTGTAGACTAGCTAAGGAATCTTTTCTTCATGACTTCCAATTACATAGGTTCTGACTACTAACGGCCCCACAGCCGTTTTCGTTTTCCCGCTTTCTGTGACACTAGCCCCGAAAGGAAGAAACGATAATGTATTATTTTTAATACAAATTATCTAATGCTTGGTTATAATGTTTTTACTTTATATGTTAACTACATTTTAGCATTTATTCTGTACTTTGCGCATTTCCCTTTAGAATTGGAAACATATCTCGATTTTCGTATGCTGGTCTCAAGGACAAACGAGGAAAAACTACGCAACTTGTTACTGCTTACAGGCATTTTATCATTTAATAAATGTTTTTAATATTAATATTTTAGGATGAAGCCAATTGATGTTGTCAGAGTCAATTCGACATGTAATAACATTAGAGTTGGTAACTTCAGGTAACTGACCTTATTGATAGCTGTAATCGTTGAAGGGTAATTTTTACACAGATTTTCGGATCAACCCCTTCGAATAGGAAATCTCAAAGGCAACACATTTACAATTATATTAAGGTAACATTTAAGGAAACATTCTGTTTTATTATTATTATTCAACTTGTCAGTGCTTTCTTTCTTTAATTAATTCTGGATTAATTAATTATTTTTATTTATTGATTTTAAAATCACAAATTCTACGAATTTTGTGAAAATTTTGAATGTATTATTTTTATTTAATACTGAATTTAATGTGTGTTATTGATAAAAAATAAATATTAAATGTTTACATAATGTTTGCTTTTATTTAATTGTTATTTAATGCTTTTATTGCCCATAGTAGTCGCATAAATTTGAAAGATGAACAGGATCAAACTCTTTAAGATTGTTATCGACACACCACCTATTTGGTATTCATTTCTTACTTTGCATTTCATTTTCAATTCGGTGTGATAAGTTCTAATCTACGAAGCTGTTATTATTCTTTGTTTCTTAAGAAAAGAAAAATTTCTTTCTTACGGGTAGTTGCGCAGTCTGTGGCGGATCGTTTCGCCCCAATGCATCAGATCGTCTTCGGGTACACGGATCTGTGAACTAGCGCTGCTCAGGATCAGGACAGCTACCAATAGTCAACTCACACAACGTAATCGCGTCAATTGATACAAGACTTAAGTTTTTAGACGCCGACGAGAACACCTTCTAGACGATATCGCCACAGATTCAAAGGATTAACATCTATTGCTGCGAAAATCAGGTCAGAACCTTAGAGCTACTTCATAGGGTTTGGATGGTACCAGTTAACACGATCAAGCGCATTCCATGGAATATTCGCCGCCGAGTTGCCAATGTTTTCTCATCGTTTATTCTCGAGGAATTGTATACAAATTCATCCCACGATTGGGAGCGTTTGCTGTGCTTCCCGAAGCCGTGCCTACAGACTTCGTCAGGTCGGCAACATGATGGAGACCCTCGATCAAATATAAATGCGTTTTTAGACAAATTTGAAAGTGGTAGAGAATGTGATTGTCTATCTCTTTCGGGGTTTCGATCACCCAGGAAATTCAGAGGAGCTCATGATAAGAAAAACGAATTTATGGAAGTCATCGAATTGGCAAGAAACGGTAATTACGGAAAGGCTATGCGCCGCCTTACGTCGAATAATATATGTAAATATTCAGAATTTACGCTCGAAAGACTGACAGAGCTATACACCCTTTACATGTTGTTCTCCAAAGTCCTAAACAACCATATTTGATTACCCCCTTGTCGGTTAACTCAGACATAGTTGAGGCCGCAGTGTCATCATTCTGATCCTCTACCTACCCTGGCTGTTTAGGTTTGAGGGCAGAACATCTACGAGATATGTTGTCGGTAGATCATGGGGTTTTGCTTCAACGCCTAATGTCACTAGTCAACAACATGATGGCTGGTACTCTCCCGACCGACCTTTCCCTTTGTCGCCGGTGCCAATCTTATGGCATTAAACGAACCAGATGGAGGGATCTGCCCCATTTCCATTGGGGAGACATTAAGTCGTCTTTGCGCTAAGTGCATTTGCTCCAAACTGCGATAGCGATTTGCCGACTCCCTATATCCGCACCAGCTCGGTGTGGCGACGCCAAACGGAATGGAACAGATAGTTCATCAAGCACGTTAGCTACAACAACTTCATGATCAAGATGTCGATTGGGTTTGGGCTAAAATAGACCTGGCTAATGCTTTTAACACGATGAACCGGAAATCTTTAGTCAACGCGATCAGTAGGAATTTTCTAGAAATTAGTTGATGTTCATTATGGTGCTACGGCCCTACCTCGAGCCTTCGGTTCGGTAGCCTGAAACCTCTTCAGTCACGAAGAGGGGTACAGCAAAGAGATCTTCTCGGTCCAGTTCTGTTTTGCCTGGCGATTAATCCGATTGTCGTTTAGATCTCAGAGATTGAAGGTATCTGCTTAAATAGGTGGTACCTCGAAGTCAGAATAATTTGCGGCACTCTTGTGGCGGCGGGCGAAGCCCTGACTCGTCTTGTTGCGAATTTCCATGCGATTGGACTGTCTATTAACTGGAAAAAGACCGAAGTAATTGGTAGGGCTGACAAGATCGATTTGCTAAAAAGCAGATGTCCATGGATCTCATTGGTTTACACCCCAAAATCTTCACAATTCTTGGAAGTCCCATTGGGTCTAAGGAGCATTGTTCGAGATACCTTGTCGATTTTGTACTACCATCCCTGCGTTAAACTCTGGGCTCGCTTGAAAATCTCACTGACCCACAGGTTGCATTCATCCTGCTTCGTAACTGCGCATCCGCTCCAGGGTAAACCATTTAATGCGCACTATAGACCCCGGTTTCGCTAAAGAGTTTTTTCGTTTGTTCGACCGCTAGATATTGAAGTGTTTTAGCAATATCACTTATCAACCCGATAAGTGGGCGTGGATGCAAGCCTGCTTACCACTGAATGGGATGACTGGACATTTGAAGCTGCTTTTAACACTCTCCTTCATGTCCAGTGCAGACACTGTCGCTAGCCAATTGAACCTTGACCCTAAAACTTTCCCTGAGTACGAATTCGTTCAATCTAACATTCCGCAACGTAGGAAATATACAAACAAATCAACGAGGATTATCTTGTCATTGACGAAGTGTCGCGCCGCAGGCTATTATAGGAATGCCGATCACTTCAATACTGCCCGATTATTGGCAGTTTCATGCCCACGCGTGTGCTTAGTTAAAGGCCATCCCTAGCAAAGCCACACATATAAACTTGGCACCAAATGAATTTGTTGTGCTTCTACGTCTATGGTTAGGGATGTCTCTCTGCGAAAGTGATTATCGATACATACGCTGCCTTAGGATGGCAGACAAATTCGGCTTTCACGCCCTAGCATGCTATTTTGGAGGTCACCTCGGCATTCGACATGATAGCTTGAGGGATACGGTATTTCATGCAGGGATTTGCGGCAGAGACGGACTAGGCAGAGACCTAGTCCGTGGTCTGCGGCAGAGACCTTAAAATAGAATAAAAAAACTTGCGGCGGACATTCTATTTTATAAGGACCCTCCTTTAGCAGTTGATTTTGCCGTAACTAACCCACAACAAAATGTTTATATTATCATGGCTTCTGAGATCCCTGGCTATGCCGCGAGTAAGTACGCCACCTGTGTCAAGAAAAGGTAATATAAACGCAAATTGGATGAGAATGGATACAGTTTTGCGGCAGCAGTTGTTGAGACTTACGGAGGATGGAACAACAAGGGGAAAAGCTAATTTGTTTCATTGCTCGTTCTATGTAATGTAGAAACGGCACCCCGTATTGAAGCACAGCGGGTCAGCTATTTCAGCTCGTGTCCGTCGCACTGATAAGAGGAAATGCAAAAGCGATCCTCAAAAGTCTTGACGAGATGGACTAACCCTTACTAGAGCAAAGTCTTGGATATTGTGACGACCCATCTCCGCGACTTTTCTATGAGCAACCTTGCACTGCCCGAGGCCCAATCAGTTGAGGTAGTTCATGACTCCAATATTCGGACAGCTTCCGTCGTCATAGATGACCATTCTGAGATTGTCATGCCTGTCCTGCGACTCATGTCTCCACGACGACCTTCGGCATATCACTCTAATCTTATCAACCAAATAATGCTTATTTGTTGCTTCAGCAATCATCAACAGTTAAGGAGGGGTTGATATCGCATCAACCGAATATTGATCAACATACTGATATAACTGCAACATTATCCAAATTACCACTTATATCATTTTCGAGCCTTCCATTTGGAAATTCAAATTTTAATGAAATTCTACAAAATATTTTTGGAACTATTCAGACTGATCCACATGCAATTCAAAACCTTTTAAGTAATCATATGGCTCAAGGACTTATGAGTAATCCTGCATTGCTTAGTTCAATTTAGCTTAACAATCCACAAATGCAAAGAGTGATGGAGCAGAATCATGAGGTTTTACAATTTTTTAACAATCCGGATTTTATGCGTCAAACAATGGAAATGATTCGTAATCCTACATCACTACAGGAAATTATGAGAAACCATGATAGGGCCTTGATTAACCTTGAGAGTTTACCGAGCGGATATAATGTTCTACAGAGAATTTATCGCGATTTTCAAGAACCAATGTTTAATGCGGCACAGAAACAGTTTGGCTATAATCCTCTGAATACTAATTCTCGCTCATCTAGTACAGCTAACACTAGTCAAGTTGGAACTGAAAATACAGACCCCTGCCTAACCCGGGGCGTCTCAGAATACTGCATTTCAGAATAATCGATCTGCATCCATTTTAAATCAATTGCCATTTAATTTAGTCGATTCGTCTAGATCATATGTATCTAATACAAACTCGTTAGATTCGCCTTTGCAATCTACGTTAAGCGAAAACACTGATCGGTGTACTACGATGAACCCTCAACAGCTACGCCAATTATTAGTAGTCGTTGCTGAAAATCCGGGAATGTTAATCGACATGTTGCGGGCATCCAGTTTTAACCCAAATATGGATAATTTTATCCGCGATCCTGGTATTCTACTTAATCTGATGCGTACATATGAATTTGTACAGGACGAAAGACAAAGAGAACAAGTACATCGTGCAATTTATGAGTTTATAAGTCAGGGGACAATACCTGAAGTTCGTGCTCTATGCACAAATACTCGAGCATTAATGCCGATTGTACAAATTCAACAAAACCTAATTCGTCTTAGGGACACATCCCCACAAGTATATTCACAGTTGATATCTTCAAATATAAGCGGTCTGATCGATAATCAAATGAATAGTCAACCTACTTCATCTAATGTGGATTCTGTTCAATCACCAAACAATAGACCAACAGCTAATGCAACAACACCATCTCAAAATTTACAGAATTCAAATCAAGATTATACTACTTCGTGGTTTCAACTATTAAATTGTCTTGATCCCCAGCAACATCAGCCGACAAATCAAAAACCAAACCAAACTCAAGAACACCTTTATGCATCCGAACTTGTACAAATGCAGACAGTGGGATTTCATAATCGTAATGCTAATCTTAGAGCGCTTGTTGCATCTATGGTGAACGTAAACATCTCTGTAGAACGTATTGAAGATTCTTGTAATTTTATAATTTAAGTTTTATCAGAATTAACTTTGTAATAAATATAAGTTCTTAAGAAACTTATTACTTCGTTTCGACGAAACTGATTTTACGTATTTTATACATATTCTACCAAGAATGAATACTTCAGTATTTCTGACAGAGGTTATATTACCGGGACAACAGAATCTACAAGTCAATAATAACTTGTCAATAGAACAAATCAGATCAGATATCTGAGTCTACAAATTAGATAACTGAGTCTACGTATTTTAAACGAAATATAAATAAAAATAAATAATAAATAATTATATAGGATTTTATAAAATTTAAATATAAAATTTTCAATATAAAATTTAAAATTTAAATATGGAATAAAATTAAATTTCCATGAATAGACTAATAAATAACATACGATGTCAATATTATCATAATATTATTATGATAATCCTTATCATAATAAGGATTAGAGGTCATCAGAAGGAGCTGCTATGCTATCAGGTTTCGACTCCTATTATTTGACCCAATATAGCATCGGGGTCAAATCCGCGCTGATCACGTATGTTCTATGATGAAATTCGATTATTTAGTATCCTATTCTAATACAAAGTATATTATTTATTACCCGTCCATAAATTTTTACCTTAATAGTGTAAATAACTTTTTAATAATATTTTGTTGATTTGTAAAATTATAAGAAGAATAAAAATCCATTAAACTTGATTGAAAATTAGCAGGCATAAATTATCGTAGAAATTAACATAAAAAGTAGAAATATAAAAATGTGGTTTCAAGAATACATAGTATTTCTGACAGAGTTTAGATTACTGGGAAAACAAAGTCCACAGGTCAATAATAACTTTTCAGTAAAAGAAATCAGATCAGATAACTTATTCTACGTGTTTTATACTGTTTTATATTGTAAATTTAAATTAATATTAATATTAATAAAGCTTTTCGCATATGAAGACAAAGTTATTACTAGCTTTATCAATAGTTGTATTTAATAATATTTTGTAAATTTATAATTCTCCTGTTTAAGAAAAAGAAAAAATTATCAAACATGCATGAAAATTTGCAGAAAATAATAATGTCGTATCAATAATACATTGTTTCAGTATTTATATTACCAAAGTCCACAGGTCAATAATAACTTATCGGTAAAACAATTATAAATAATTATAAATAATAAATAATTATAAGGTTTTATATAATTTCTATTTATTTCAAGTTAAAATTAAAAATATTAACTTTTATGAATTGATTAATAAATAATATACGACGTATCCGAATAAAAAGTAGCAGTCATTAGGAGTAACTTCCATGTTATCGGGTTTGGTCCCTACTTCTTGTACTTTAAATACTAAAGATATTATTTAATTTCGCTAGCTGTTGCTTGCATCATCAGATAAGCAAAGCATACAGGAAAATTACAAGCAAAATCAAAACATGTTTTTCTTTTTCTGCTGATACTACTAGCAGCAGCTACCGAAGTATAAAAAATAATATAGCATTTTATTGATTCTGTCCAAAAACTCCAAATTTAAAAGGTGGATCATGATTACTCATAATATTATACTATTACGTATAAAACTCCATGCGAACAAAGTAGTGTTACATAGACTCATATGCGAGATCAAGTTATTCGGTATTTCATGTCTTACTTTGATTTTCATTTCCAACTCGGATTGCTAGTTCTAATCTACTACGCTCTTAATTATCCTTTGTTTCTTAAGAAACAAAGGATAATAACAGCTAATAACGGATAATAAATTGCGTTATTACGAAACTGTTATTATTCAATATTTTTGAAATTCAAACTGATAACACTTATTATTTATTAATAATTATTAATAAATCAATAATATTATTGATATTATATTATAATATAATATTATATGACAGAATCATTTGCGTACAATTTCGTCTCATAAAGTTTACGGTTTCTCCCGAAAAAAATCATTTAGAGATGATTATCGTAAGTTTTTATTTCGTTATTTATAGCATTTTTTAATTCACTTATTGTGAATTTTAAAATACTCGTGATTTGTGAGTATTTGCTGGTTCATATGAACAATATTGATTTACAATTTAATTGAACAGTCAAGATGATGATTATCGTCTTTACAAATTAATAACACTCGATTTTTTAAAGAATGATGCCTGTAAATTAATCATTGCCATTTATTATCTTAAAATAAATCATTTGTTTAAGTTTACATTGCTAATTAAATGTTAGTAATCATTGATTATGTATAGTTTGTTGGTAGGTTATTATAGTAGGTTATTGTAAAGACTTTTTTATCTCCTTTTAAAATCTGATATTATAAATAAAAGGCAAGCAATTTTATAATTTTTAAAAGTTTTATAATTTTCGATTATAATTAAAAATTGTAATTTTTATAATTTTAAATTTATAATATAAATTTATAATTTTAATGATTATTAAAATTTTAATAATTTTAATAATTTATTTTAAATTATTATAATTTTATTATCACACTAAATGTGCTCGTTAATAACAATTAATTAATTCTGAATTAATTAATTCTGAATTGACTTGAATAATAAACAACATGTTGTATACTTTAATTTATAAGAATTCATTTTTTCTGGGAATTAATCTTAATAATTCTTTAGTATTTTGCAATACCCTCTATTTAATTACTATCAACGATTTAATGGTGCAAAATTACTTGAGCTCTTTATATTTCTATTTAGAAATTTATTTATTAAATAAAAATTTTAATTGTTGAAATCTCACAGACCTTAACAAGTTAATTTATATGACATTGATGTTTTTTAGGTTTTAAGATGAAGTGATATTTTCATATTGTAATATTATATTATATTAATAATTATATAATTAAATAATTAATGATAATTATATTATTATATTATCAAATGATAAAATGATCATTTGTTTATGGAACAACAAAAATTCTAATTTATTTAATGTCATTAATGTTTTGAAATTTTATGGTGAGACTGATAGAAAGTTAGCGAAATATCAAATAAATGAGTTTTGTACTTCCATCAGTTTAATAGATAAATATATCTATTGCAATTGTCTATAGAAATGTGACGGATTCTGTTAAATCTACAATAAACGAGAGACTTAAAAATCTAATTGACTATGGATTTATCAATTATTTTGGAATGCAGAGATTTGGATGTTACGGCAACTCAACAGATCAAATTGGACTGTAAGTATTTCGGTTCATTGTGTTATTGGTATTATAGTTTCTGTTTAGTTTATTTTTGAAGCAAGACTGGGCTGGTGCAATTAAAGCCATTCTGCAGCCGTCCGACTCTCGTAAGATAAAGTTTGATTGCAAATGATTACGATGGTAAAATGTGACCATCCTATTCGCTTGTGGTAATGTATACTCAGTGGAATTGATTTGTTATATAGACAGTGACCAGATGCAAATGGCATTGTCCTGCTATCAAGAAACGGAGGATGCCCAAAAGGCTATATCTTTTATTCTAAATGAACATGGAAAGGATTGCAATGAAAGACGTATCTTGGAAAGTTTAGCAGAATACCCATCTGATTATAGTCGTTCAATTTCTTGTGTAAGTAATTAAACTGGATGAAAATCTAAAATGATAAAATTTCGTTTGATTTGATTACTTTTTAAAAACGTTTTGATTCATCACTCAGCTTAGTTTGACATAATATTGTTCAAAAATATATTGTAAGTTTCTTGATCCATTATTTAGCCCATTTAGTTAGGAACATATCAATGAAATAGGCTGTGTATATTTCGCTAGCTTCTGAAAGTTAGAGAAATATAAAATCATTAGAAACTATCAGCTACAAAAAGTAATCATCGTTTTTTTGAACGTTCCAAAAAATGATATAACAAACATCATTTTTAATAAGTGAATAATTTTCAATTTATTACGCTTGATTTAACTTGCATATTAACAACTAATTTGTGTACTAATTGTGACTTTAATTAGTAATTTAAATTAATTAACTTTAAATTCCGGATCATATTCTTCATATTTTATACTGTAATGCTAATTAAAAGAAATCATTTAAATTTTTTAAATCCGTTAGTTTTGTACAATACTCTTATATTTAATAAGGATCAACGATTTAATAGAGAAAAGTACGTCTTAACTTATATTATGTTTGTAATTTAAATTCATCTTTTGTCAGATAGCAACATAATCAATTTTAAACATGTTTTAAATTTATAATATGTATTATTTATTGTACTAATTATTTATTGTACATATGCTTATAAAATTATATTATACATATTAGCATGTAAAAATATCAAATAATATACAATAAATTATTTATATAAATAATGTATTTATATATAAAGCATATAACAATTTGCATGCTCAAACCAATTGTGAAATACGATTAAGTTGTTATGTCCGTTGACGTTCCGATAATAGAAACTGTTCTCACTTTTATAGTTATATAAAAGTGACATTTTATACTTTTTGTTCTTTTAGTTCATTTTGACCGTGTCTCTAAGTAATCGATCGATAGTTAAACTAAAGTTCTATACCTTAGGCTAATATACTAGTGGCACATTCGGTTGTGCATCAACCTGATGTAACCTGATGATCGATAACTAATGAATAATTTGTTTGTAATAATTGATTTATAATGTAATTACTTCATTATAATGTAATTATAATTATAATGTAATAAATAATTTTCCTAATTTAATTCATTATAATTGCATTATAGTTATAATGTAATTACTGATTTATAATTACTGATTTATAAACTGTTATGTTTTAAACAAGAAACATTGTGAAATGTTTACACACAAAATCAAAATGTTATATAGCGTTTTAAACAATAGTTTAAAACGCTATAACATTTTCCTGTTTGTAATGAATCGTCATAATGATTAGTGACTGCGCTGAAATCGCATCTAGAAGCCTCGTGTCTTATTCTTGCAACCAACTACATTATTGTTTCGTCGGCATTTTCCTCTTTTCCGGTCCAGAAAAGGTATCGTTCTCGTATCGCAAAACTTGCAATATCGAATTGGTCGCGCATAAAGCCTTTAATTTCTCCCATCGTCAACATATTGATGTCTTTACTGTTATTTAGTTGATTGGCCCAATTCGAAAGATGTAAATATATATCTTTATCTTGCGAATTGAGAAATACTGCGGGCATCTTATCCGTTGGTACAGAATTTGCTTTTATATAAGTAGCGAATCGGGATGCATATGATTGCCAAAGCTCGTCGCTTGGGATGAACGGATTAAATCGCAAGATTGTAGCTGCAGTTGAATTATTTTCCCCTTTCTTCTCAGAAAATTGTTCGACCGTTTTTGTGAGAGCTTCTATTTGCTTGCTCTGAATAACGCTTTGTTCCTTGATCATTTCGGTGAGCATTTCCATTGCATAAAACCACCGCTGTTACCAATTGCTATGTTTTAAACAGGAAACATTGTGAACACACAAAACAGTAGTTTCTTTTCACAAAATCAAAATGTTATATAGCGTTTTAAACAATAGAAATCAAATGGCATTACATGAAAGTGTTAGCATGCAAAATACAGTGGCTTACGTATTACAATAGAAGTATTAAATTAGGCAACGTAACATAAACTCAATCAAATAACGAATTTATGATGCTCTGTCTTTAAATATATTTAAATTAATATTTTAAATACAAATATTTAAAAAATTTCTAATTCATTTAGATTCATATATTTTTAACTTTTTAGTCACTTAAATATTATTATATTATAATATAATATTACTATAATATTATAATATTATAATATAATTATAATACTATTAATTATATTATTTATAATTTAATAACTGATTTTAAATTTAATAACTTGTACAAATTCCTAATTAAATAACTAATTTGTGATGTTATGTTTATTTGTAATTTAAATGTATATTTTAAATTCATCTTTAAAAAAATTAGGTAACTTTAAACGAATCAACAGAAATAAAATATATCGAACGAATTAAAGCCTTAATTTTTGTAGGCTTGTACATTATTTCAAATGTATTTCTATTAATATTTGTTTTTATCTAATTGTTTTAAACACAATTCGACTGTTCAAACAATTCGATTACTTTGTTCACATTAAAAGTAACACATTATTATCTCTATTTTTTGTCTTAAAACATAGATTCCACGGAACACTCGCACTCTTTATCTCCACGCATATCAATCAAAGATATGGAATCATATAGCTTCTTACAGATATAGAACATACGGATTAGAAGCGAAAGCAGGCGACTTGATCAAAGGTTGACCGATTAAGTTTGTAAACATATCTTGATTGCTATTTTCCTGTAGATGGATCTGATTCGATCACTGTGTTAGATACAGATAATTGTGCTCCAATTAGTCAAGTAATGTTGCCGATGATCGGATCTGATATAAAATACCCAGAAAATATCGGTACGATTAAACATATTAAATTAAATACAAAATAGTAATTTTGTAATTCAGTTGCACAAGAGATCGATCGACTACTAGAAATAGACAATATTAACAAGAATGTCTTTAAGTCTATGAGCAGGTCAGTATTAAAATATATTAAATATATATATTAATTTCATATATATTTATATATATTTACATCATAAATGTATTATCATTCAAATTATTTCAGTATTTATTATTTCATTACAATTTGATATTTCACTTTAAAACTTTTCATTATCTTTAGTAAAATACAAAACTAAAAAAAGTAAAGTTAAATATAATATTCTACTGCTTTCTCCGTACACTGATGCTGATCGGATTTGAACTCAGGACGTCTGTATCTTTATGTCAAATCATAAAGTAGAATTTTATAAAATTTGAGTTCTATTTACGTGTTGCAATTCATAAAAGTATAAATTAAACTATGCGGTGAATACTTACAGAATGTCTGTAAGTTCCGTATGTCTTACAGAATCCCTACATAATGACTTTTAATTCACGTTTCTAATGATTTCTGGTAAGAAATCATTAATTTATTATTATATTAATAATAATAAATTAATGATTAATAATCATTAATTTATTATTAAATCATAATTTATTATCATAATAACCAATTTATAATTAATTTATTAATTATAAAACTTTTATATAATTATTTAATTAATTATTTATTTTTAATTATTGATATCAAAAAAAATTATTTAAAAATATTCCAAAATCTATTTAGTTTTGCAAACATTAAATTCTGAATGACTTTATTAATTATTTATTAAGAAAATTGATAAAATTATATTTTTATAAAAGTTAATTGATTTAATGCAAACAGGTTGGTATGAAATTGTCAATGCATTATAAGTTAAAATAATCATACATTTTTAATAATTTAGCAAAAATTTATAAAAAAATTGATTTTTTTATTTATAAAAACAATTATCCAAAGTATTTATCAGTATAATTTTGGCGCAACAAGCGATTAGAGATATACATCAAATATCAGTCGAATAGAAAATACAAGTCGAATATAAAATATCAGTCTAATACAAAATCAAATACGAACAAGTCATAAGCTGCTACTCTGCAACAGAGACAATGTTTTTGATCGGCTTCAAGTTCGAACGTGTACGATTTGTTGACACTGGCAGAATTTACAAATGCAAAAAGGTCCTAGCGTATAACACATGATCCGATTTAGCAAAACTTCCTAGAAAGCCGTCAAGCCTTTTATTTTATTTGTGCCTTGTTTTTAGATATCCGGGAATTCAATAACTCGCGTAAGACGATGAATATGTCCGTTAGAAGTTGTTTCGTTTTTCACTTCGTCACGTGCAAGAACAAAGCTGATAGTTCTTTAAGGAGAGACATATCTGCACAATAAGGACAAGTGGAATTCACTGTCTTTTGTCTTAAAATTCACTTTATTTCGACTAATAAATATCGGTACTGGTTAGACTGGGTAATGCATGCAGAAAGGGCGAAGACGAATAAATTAAGCAAGAGTGAACTAAGAGGATATTTTTGAAAGACGCCTTATATTTGTTGGAAATATTTAGAACCGATTTAACACAAGTGACATATGACCAACAATTCGACTCTCACAGCAAATCGGCGGGTGCAGATTGTTTCGTAATTGCTTCCATTTCTACCTTTCTATAATCATTGCATATTGTTGTATACATTGAGGGTTTATTTTGTTTGTTGAGTTAAGGTGTAGCTATAATTAAATTATAATTTGAGTTTAAAATTAAAATGAGTATTTTGTAATTTTAATTTTACGCAATTTAATTTGAATTAAAATTAGATTTCTTGTTTGGCATTAAGTTAATTTAATGTTCTTTTTGTTTAAATTACTGTTACATTAAAAATAATATTTATATTTTTAATTTCGAATTATTTGACTCTGTAATAAATTTAGGGATTTCTGCTTAAAGGGGTCATATCGTGATTTTATCGTCAAATTAGATAAAGACACAACTGAAGTTACTTACAAGCCAATTAGCGATTTTAGTACTGATGATGATTCCAGCGACGCAGCAAACACGCAGGCAACCGACGGAAATACATCATCGGAGAAATTCGCCGCTCAGATAAAGTTCAAGCTACCTACATCGTCGTATGCAACAATGGCAATAAGAGAAGTCATAAGAGGCGACATTTGATTTTTACGAAAGTCAACAACAGATTAAAGCTAATATAAACAATAAAAAATGTTAATGTAACATTGTAACTACACACTGAAAAAATTGCTTTGCTCTTATTTATTGTGTGAGTATTTTAGAGATTAGAAGTTAAGATCGTTTATTCGTTCGCGAATCTTCCTAAGCTCTCTGCTTATGTCTTCTTCTAGTGAGTCCAGAGACACACCATTTTTCTTTTCTGCTTCCGAATTTCCATCCAAATTAGTTGGTAAATTACCACTATCTGGTTGTAGAACGTCCACAGCGTATTTATCTGTCTTTGTTGGAGACTCAACTGGAACATCAGGCAGTTTCAAATCATCAATTTCTTGGTCCTCTAATAGATCAGCTAGCTCTTGTTCCAAATCAAAGTTATCTTGAATGCTTGGTGCTATTGTTTTCGATAAAGCTTCAGTTAAATCCATTTGCTCATTGATAGTCTAAATACCGCCATAAAATTTTTATCAATAGCTATTTGATAAAAATTATATAAAAATCTATTTCATTCAATAGCTACCAAAATATATTTAATCCGATAATGTAATGTAAGATTATTTTATATAAGAAGCCTTCCAAACTTTATTCTCTATGGCTGTATTATTATTTATTAAACAGTAAAGCTTTTTAAGCCTAACGAAATAAATTATGACTTAATTTATTAGCTTTAATAAATTAATTTGTTAAAGTTAATAAATTAATAAATAAATGTATTAATAAATTAATAAGTTAATAAATTAATTTATTAATAAATTAAAAGTTAATAAATTAATTTGTTAAAGTTAATAAATTAATAAATAAATGTATTAATAAATTAATAAGTTAATAAATTAATTTATTAATAAATTAATAAGTTAATAAAGTAATTTATTAATAAATAAATGTATTAATAAATTAATAAGTTAATAAATTAATTTATTAATAAATTAATGTATTAATAAATTAATAAATTATTAATTAAGTTAATTCTTAATTATTATTAAATTAATTTATCTACATTAATTTATTAACTGCAGTAATTTTTCGCTTATTTAACAACTAATTAACCGCAGTCGTTTATTAGCGACTTAATTAATTCGCTAATTTAGCAAAGACAGCTAGTTGATCAAAAGAGATAAAGAATAGAGCAAAAAGATTACTGCTAAGAATGCGTTGCATTCAATATGTTTATCAAAACGATTTTCAATTTTTTTAGAAGTAAAATTATCCGCTTATTTTAAACAGAAATGGTAAATACAAAATATAAATATAATTTAAAAATTATTTTTCAATTGTAAATCATTTCTACTCTCAGACATTGATAACATAAATTTAAATTAATCTCCTGCATAATTTGCAATCATTCACACAATTTGTGCAGATAGGAAAAATTTTGATGGGACAATTAATCGTTTCATCTATAATGGACTACTAAGAATATTTAAATTCTTAAATGCAATTAATTGATAAATTTGCAAATTTTAGAATAGATGTTATGTTGTAGGGTAAAAATCAATTCGATGTTGTTCTATTTGCGATTTTATATTAGAAAACATGAAATGCCTTTTCAAATTATGATGTAAGGTGGCGCAAAATTAATTACTGCGTATATAGTATTTCTTTAAACACGCCGTAAAAGCAATATATAATATAACTAATGCAATATATATAACAATATATATTGTTATATAAATATAACAATATATATAATATTAAAAACATGTTAGACAATTTGCAGTCTAATATCTTTTCACATCTAATTTTAGCAATCTGTAGTACCTACATGTAGGTATTGTTTTTACATATCCAATCCATTTTTCATTTATTTATGCATTAAATCAATTTTTAATGATTTAAATGTATTAAATCAATAAATTATTAGATTAATATATTGATTTAATGCATTAAAAATATAAAAATTATTAACCATTGAATATTTTTTGCGTTAATAAAATATTTTGCATTGTGTTATGTATTAAATATTTCTATTATTATTTAAAATATCATTAATAAATAAATGGATATTTATTTATCGGTATATGCAGTATATATAGAGTGTGCTGTCGATAATTCAAAGATGTTGTGCTGATACAATTATCATCTAATGTCGTGATGTTTTTAAAAGCTTCAGCCCATCACTAAGCAGTAATTCTAAAATATAAATATATCGATTTAAAAATATAAATCATAAAGATTTAAAGTTTCAAAATTGTATTTAAATTC
Organism: Pomphorhynchus laevis; assembly: GCA_012934845.2. NCBI lineage: Eukaryota > Metazoa > Acanthocephala > Palaeacanthocephala > Echinorhynchida > Pomphorhynchidae > Pomphorhynchus > Pomphorhynchus laevis. The sequence continues at coordinate 481,694 of WNNJ02001213.1, read as the reverse complement.
TTAATCGTTTGTCTGTGATATTTTCAAAAAGAAAATTAATCAAAGCAAATATCGCAATGAGTTTGTATATTCACGTGTTTTGAATATAATGCAAAATAATACGAACGCATAGTATATAAAGTAATTCGTTATGTACATGTAAAAATCTTTAATTACAACAATCCCTTTCAAAAAGGAAGTTAATAATCAAAGCAAATATCGCAATGAGTTTGTATATTCACGTGTTTTGAATATAATGCAAAATAATACGAACGCATAGTATATAAAGTAATTCGTTATGTACATGTAAAAATCTTTAATTACAACAATCCCCATAAAACACTATGATAAAATACTGGCTCAATATTAGCTAAAGACATTTACTCTTTAGCTAATAAATGAAGAGTGTATAGTTACACTTTATGACTAAAAACATATACCTCGTTCATTTCGTCCATTATGTCTTCTGCTTTTTCAACTGAAAGTTCACCTGTCTGACTCAGTTTTTTTAACGCTTCTGTGCTAGTTGAATATGCCTCAAGAATCTAGAAAGTATCGAAAGGTGGTCAACTATAAATCATTAACCTATAAATCATTAGACTTACAGATTTGTTACTATCAGATTGCAGTAGCTCATGAAGCATTGTTTGAACATTCGCAAGTGTCGTTTCTTTCTTTTCTCTTGCGATTTCAAGCGATTTTTTCTGACGTAAACATCTTAATGCCTAAATTCGGTTCGGTATATTTTTTAATTAAATTACACTTGGCAACACTAAATAAAATTATGGGATTACTTCAATTATATTATTTATATAACATTGATAATGTATAACATGATTTGATCAGGATATCATCTTGTGTGATCTAGCAAAGCTGATAATATATATAACCGAAAATTCATATATTATTTACACTGTCTGGCGGGATTCCGTTGGGAACGCAAAATTGTAAATGATATATTCAGATTTAAAATTAAGACCACTAAGCAACAATTGAAATTTTTTTGACGTTTCGGCCTAGCTAGCCTTTTTCATATATTTTCTCTGAGTTTTTGTACGCAAAAAGCTTTACGGATTAAAGTTGATTGATAGACACCGTCGGGGATCCTCTTTAGGGAATTCGGCTATAATACTGTATTCACCAAATGGTATTTGTAGACTTGTTTACTTAATATAAGCAGAAAATATAATTTAATCTCTAGCGTTTCGCCTCGCGGCTTTCTCAATTGTAATAATTTGATTGTAAGATAGTTAAGTTTAACTATCTGAACTTACGATTAAATTATTACAATTAGCATAGCCGCTAAGCGAAACGTTTTGAGATAAAATTATATGTCCTGCTTGTGTTAATTAATCCGGCTCTATAAATACCATTTTGTAAATACAGTATATATATGATCGTTGTGAAGAATTGCTCAATGAGGTCATTATAAGAGTCATTTGAAATATAATATTATAAGTTGTAACCAATATTAATATATTTATTAATTATATTTAATATTTTTATTGGATATTATCAAGACTACCATAAAAATATCCCTAATCATCTATATTAAAATGATATAGCAAAAACATTACATTCACTAATTAATTAGACACTGAACTATTCCTATTTCTGGATTTTTGAGATCTGCGTATGCTACTTAGCTCATAGTACTATATGTAAGTCTAAATATGTTATATAATTTAAAGACTAATGCAGTCTAATGTAACAGTTAATTTTTTAAAGTTAATATTTTAATATTTTATATTAAAGTTGTAATTTTAAGTTATTTATTATTTCAAATTTTGCACTCTAGGATTTGCGAAAATAATATCAATCGTCCGACTCCTTAAAGTTTTGCTTGACACAAAAAAACCGACTTTATAACTTTTGTCGTTGTTGGATTTTCTACAAGCTATCAGAATTGTTCAGCTTAAGCCAACAATTTCAATTGTTGGCTTTCATTCACATTCAGAATGAATAAAGTAGAAATTTATCCTACAGTAGAAAGATAAACAACGGACTTTCCAGCATATCCAATCGGATTGTTTAGATTGGATGGATTAAACGTATAATTTTCGGATTGAACTTTACAGATTACATAATTTAGTCAAAACTATTCGAATAATAAATTTTAATTTTAATACTATTACTAAATTATTTTAATTAATCTAATAATCAAAATTATTTTAATTTTGATTATCGCATACGTTATCAAATATTTGGATCTTGTGTATTATCTCCCCCAGGGGAGATAATACACAAGTGTAAATGGGTACTTCAAGCAGAGCCTGAAGTACCCATGTCATTTTATAAAGAAATTATAAGAAGAATATCTTCAATGAGAATTGAGGAACACTCCCTTCCAAGTGTTACTGTCGCTAGCACTGAAGTCATCCAATAAAACGTAGGAATCTTCCACAAAAGTACTATCAAGCAGAGCCTGAAGATTTTCTACAAAGACTGCGTATTTCGAGATTATGTTGGGAGCATAAGCAAAAAATAAAAAAATATTAATGTCATTTTATACAGAAATTATAAAAAGATTATCTTCAATGAGAATTGAAGAACAAATAGCTTTTCTGAGACAAAAAAGAGTTTTAAAAAGTGCAGTTGTGTGTGAACACTGTAGCAACTCTATGATAGAGACGGCTTATAACAGTCATATGGATAAATATGTGTGGAAGTGACAATCAAAGAGTTGCACTAAATATAAAAGCACAAAGCCTATTATGAGTGGTAGCCTTTTGATTGAATTTAGAATATCTCTACAGAATTGCATGGAACTGCTATATAGATATGCAGTTGGCCAACAGGAAAAGACAATATCTAAAGATTTGGATATTTGTAGAAAGTCTATTAATAGATTTATGAAGTCTTTAAGTTATTGTACCATAAATACATAACCAATAATCCTGTAATCCTGGGGGCGAGGGCATTATTTGCCAGATTGATGAAACCTGCTTTTGCCATAAACAAAAGTTTGGTATAGGGAGGGCATCTGGTGAGCAGATATGGATATTTAGGGTCGTGGATACTTCTTATTTCCCTGCTCGAGGATATATGGAGATCGTTCCAAACAGGACAAAAAAGACTTTAATACCCATAATCGATAGAGTTGTAGCCCCTCTTTCTATAATACACAGTGACGAGTGGGTTGCATATCGAAATATCAACTCTCATATATATGAGCATGGTACAGTGAAGCACAAGCTGTATTTTGTAGATCCTATAAGTGGGGTTATACACAAAATATAGAGTCTTACTGGAATAAACAAAAGTGCAGAGCCGAAGCAATGATGGGTGTTGCAAAAAAAAAGAAATTGAAATTTTATCTAAGTGAATGGATGTGGAGAGACAATGCTCCTGGTGATGATGTAGAGAAGATTTTTGATTTAATAAAATTTTTAATTTATTTTCTGGGGAGATCATACACAAGTGTTATTCTAAGAGGAGATAAGATACACAAGATCTGAATATTTTGCAATGATCAAAAGTAAAAAGTTTTTTTACAAAAGCAGATTTTTATTACCGATGATTTTTTATTTTCTCCGATGCTTTTACGGGCCGCCGCTAATAAACTAGAAATGAAGCATTTTTAAAGACGTTTATTTAAATATATATATACCTTGATATTTTGGTGTCAATTTCACTTACTTCCCTTTCAAGTTTGCATTCAAGATCCTCCAGCCTATATTTGTTAGTTAAACAAAGATGACTGAACGTTTTCTAATTCAAATTACCTACAAAATAGCGCTGTTTTCCACATCTGTTAGTGCATTAATTGTGGAATTATTTTCATTGAGTGCAAGTTTCAATACCTTAAAATATATGATGCATTTACATTTTATTATTAAATTTAAACATTTTTTGAAATTAAAAATATTGAATCATAAATATTTAATATTAAATATTTTATACGCTAAAACCAATTTCTCTGAGTAAATTTTACCATAAAACTGAAAAAATCATTCTCTGTTCATTTATTTCCAAACTGGTAACTGTTTTATTTAATAGTTAAAAAATATATTCTTGTCCATTTAAAAACATTTCGTTTAATTTACCCTTCACCGATACCTAGCTGAAAATAAGAGTTCCTTTATAACAATATTATACCCAAATTTCAACAGCAGCTTTTTGAAGTGACGATAGCTAGTAGCACCGGCAAGGTCCTCAGTTAAATTCCAAATATTTAATGAGCGGTGGAAAAGCCTACACACTCCTGACTTTACCATGGACGAATTAAAACAGCGCGAGAGAGTGGCCTCTGTTACTTGAATTGCATAATTGTATACAAGATTATGGGAAACCTTCCGTTCCATGAACCAAGAGCCACATCGCTGCGAGGTCTAAATATAGTGGCCTTTGAGTCGTTGAAGGCAGTTTCAAACAAGCTAGACGCTCAGTGTAAGAATAATGTGAGCCAATACGAAGTTTGCTTCCTCTACGCAGGATAGACTCATAATATTAAATTTAAACATTTTTTGAAATTAAAAATATTGAATCATAAATATTTAATATTAAATATTTTATACGCTAAAACCAATTTCTCTGAGTAAATTTTACCATAAAACTGAAAAAATCATTCTCGGTTCATTTATTTCCAAACTGGTAACTGTTTTATTTAATAGTTAAAAAAATATATTCTTGTCCATTTAAAAACATTTCGTTTAATTTACCCTTCACCGATACCTAGCTGAAAATAAGAGTTCCTTTATAACAATATTATACCCAAATTTCAACAGCAGCTTTTTGAAGTGACGATAGCTAGTAGCACCGGCAAGGTCCTCAGTTAAATTCCAAATATTTAATGAGCGGTGGAAAAGCCTACTCACACTCCTGACTTTACCATGGACGAATTAAAACAGCGCGAGAGAGTGGCCTCTGTTACTTGAATTGCATAATTGTATACAAGATTATGGGAAACCTTCCGTTCCATGAACCAAGAGCCACATCGCTGCGAGGTCTAAATATAGTGGCCTTTGAGTCGTTAAAGGCAGTTTCAAACAAGCTAGACGCTCAGTGTAAGAATAATGTGAGCCAATACGAAGTTTGCTTCCTCTACGCAGGATAGACTCATAATATTAAATTTAAACATTTTTTGAAATTAAAAATATTGAATCATAAATATTATACCAAAATTTTACTCAAACGTATAACATATGCAAACATTCGTTTAATTTAAAAAATTTAATATTTACGTTTATGTTGGTGACAAATTATAGATTTTTTTATAAAATAAAAAAAATATTAGAAATTTCCATTTTCAATTTAAATGTAAAACGCTAATAAATAGCTAATAAATATGTTTAACAAAATTATAATTTTATAATTATAAAATTATAAAATTATAATTCCGGTTAGATTATTATAACTGATTATTAATTTAATAACTGATTATTATATTTAATAATAAATATATTAATATCAATAATTAGTTTAATAAATTTAAAGGAATATTTGTAAATTAATATTAATATATTTTGTCTTAAAGTTCACCTGCCGCGTAGTATTTTCTAATTGAAATTTCCGAGCCTTTCCTTTCTGTGTTAGATATGCTGTAAAAATTTCCAAGTCTTTACTTTTCACGCCAATTGTGTTTGCATATTTTTTAAAGCGGTCCATTGTAAAAACTTGAGTGTTGTTTGGAGAATACCTTTCTTCATTAAGTACATCGAATAATTTATCGCATTTCTCCTAAACAACAAAATAGTCGTACATAATTGCTATAATATTAGGAATAGGATCCTTTATTGTGGATTTGGCAGAAATCCACAATTTTAATTCAATTATGAATTAAAAATGTGTTTGAGTTTAGCATCGGTGGCATCAGTGGCATTCATACCCCATGTAATTAGCTAATGGATATTATGAGCGTGGTTTTACGTATAAGTCATATAGCTGTTGATGAATCACTATTTTGTTTGGCATTATCTAATTATTTCTACCCATTAAAGACGATCAAGCTTATTAAGCCTTGGAGACAATTAATCATAAATATAAATCATAGGAGCATTATAAAACATAAGAGGTTATATAAGTCATTGATATAAATTTTAAAAAAAATAATATCTATTTGTAGATATGGCCATATTTCTGCTTCTGATAGACGAAAGCTAACCGTTTAAAATTTAAAAAACAAATGATTTGGACCGTGTTCACATTTTTTGCAAATAGTGTAATATATTACGTGATTGAATGTAACTGGTACAACTTTACAATCAATATATAACTAACTGAACAGTGTTTAAAATAAGATGTAATGAGATCATCTTAAATAATCTATTAGTAGATATGCTAGCAATTGCAGATAATATAAAGGCAAAAGAGAAACCTATAACGGCAAAAAGCGAAATTATAAAATTATAAAATCAAATATTTCGGAACATGTTTTGCATCCTCTATTATAAAATAGAATTTATAAATGACTGAAACATACACTACACCTAACATATGTATTACTTGATCATTTCTGATTTTATAGGATTCATTTAGTAGTAAGAAACTAACCGCACATAGTTCGAGAATTATAAAGCATGTATTTTCAGTATGCTCGTCATCTTTGTTTGATTGATTTGAAGATACCAACGTGATAGGATAGGCGAGCATCCGTAGCAGAGACCATATGTAATCACCATATGACGTGCATAGTGTATTGTTCAATAAAGCGCTTTTCGAAATAGCTTTGCCTTCTCTAAATAAAAAAGGATTGTTCGAACAACATAATTCAAATAAGAGTGCTTACTTTAAAAGGTTAGTGATAACTTCGTCCAGACATTTCGGCAGCTTTCCCTTACGTAGAAAGACTTCTACAATTTCGGAGGAATCAAATTGAAGCTGGTCATGATCTCTCATCCAGTCGACAATGGCCTTGTACCAAAATTTCATTTTTGAGTCATAATGAACAGGATTCAATTGACGATCGCGAAACGGAGCAAATAAAACATCCATACGCATATCATCGTTCCATTCTTTATCAACTGTTTTTACAGGAGGAGAAATCTTAGAATAATCAATTTTTATCATCTATAAAGACAGATATTTGCCTATAATTGAATATGAATGTATGTTTCATTTATGTTGTGCTAAGATAAATAATTTCTTTAAAACTTAGATATGATATAAGACAGGGGTGGGCGAGGGCTGAGCATCAAAATGCCAAATCGAAGTTTCCAAAAATTGAAAAGGCCACATGAGTATGAAATAATTAATTCGATCTTTTTGAAAAAATATGTAATAAAAACAGAATCATATCCACTTGGTGCTAAGAATCAATTCATTCATTTGATCCAAACTTTTTTTTATATTTAGCCTGTGTTAATTGATCAATGTCTGGTTCTAGGTTACTTGTTCGCAGAATGAGGCTTTCTTCAAGATGATTGTCTGATAAAGATGTTCTTTGTGATGATTTTATCTTCGTCATGTGGGAAAATGCAGATTCGCAACAGTAAGTTGTTGAAAATATAGTCAATATCTTCTGAGCATTTTTCTGTAGGGCTGAATATTTTGATGCGAAGCGCCATATATCGTAGATATCATGATTCTGAACAAAGCGATTGATAAGAATATTATCATTCAGCAACTCGATTATTTCGATTTGAAATTCCTCTTCTACTTTATGAATTTCGACAAGATGGGGCTCAAATACAAGCGTCAGTTCTGACTCAAATGCGTCAAAATCATTGAATCGAGATTGGTATTGGGTGTGCAGATCAGTCAAATATCTTTCATAATTCTCAAGCATTTCAGCTGTCGGATAGTTCAGACGTGTAACTTCGTGCAAATATGTAAAATGAATTTTTGAAAAATGCTTGTCCTTGATTTGGTTTCTCAATAATATGATGGTTGCACGAAATGCCTTCACCTTTTTCCAAGAAGCAAAAATGTTATTTTTCTGACCTTGTAAAGAAAGATTGAGCTCTCTTTGCTTCATCATGATATCAACTAGAAATGACATGTCGATTATGAAATAAATATTTGAAAGATCGTAACTCTTGTTCAGATTTGAAAAGAATTGAATTATTTTCTCTCTTATATCAAATACTCGCTTCAAAACGTTTGCCTCAGAAAGCCATCTAACGCTTGAGTGGTATAAGAGATCATAACTGCCGTGAAACTCGTCATTTTCCATCATTGATCTGAATTGGCGGTGTCTTGTTGCGTTTGAACGAATGAAAATTACAATTTCGTTCACTTTCTTGAAAACTGATCCCAATGAAACGGATTTTATGCAAAGATTTTGTTGGTGTAATATGCAATGAAAGGAACGAATTTCCAGTGGTTTAATAATATCTTTCATCTTTGCAATAAATCCCGAATTTTTTCCTACCATTGAAGGAGCACCGTCAGTACAAATACTCACTAGAAATTCTGGATTGACTTTTGATTTTTGAATTTGATCTTGCACTTTTTCTAAGATGTCAATTCCACGAGCTTGCCCTTTTAGAGTTTGCATACCTAATAGTTCTTCTCGTAGATTGAAATTTTTGTCAACGATTCGTATAAAAATGAGTAATTGGGCAGAGTCAGTAGAATCAGTTGACTCATCAATAGCCAATGAATAGAATGCATTTGGATCTGCTAAGAGAAAAGATAGTTTTTGTTGTAAATTTTTCGCAATATCGGTTTGGCGACTGACTATTGTTCGCCGAGAGAGCGCAAGATTCTCATATTTTTCAACTTTATCTGGATCTATGCATTTTACTGTTGTAGTTATGGCCTCTTTGATGAATTCTGAGTCGGAATATGGCTTTCCTCTTTTACCCATAAGATGTGCAATCAAATAGCTCGCTTTTGTTTGTAAAAGTCCCAAATTGAATATATTCTTGAATAATGTTTGTTGTTTTTTGATTGATTTTTTTAGTTCTAGAATTTTCTCTTTTCTACACTCACCATCAAGTCTACATATTGGCATATTGATATGCGTGCCATAATGTTTTTCTGCATTGAATTTCTTGATCGTTGTTAAGTTAGCTCTACAAATTAAGCACACCATCCCGTTTTTACTCTGAACAAAGAAGTAATCATATTCCCATTCTATATTAAAAACTCTATTCTCTGAATCTATCTTTCTCTTTTTTTGCGATGACATCTGATGGGGTAACCAAAAATTTTCTTGTAAATATCAAAAAATGATAAGATTCAAAGGAAAAGTATCTAAATAAAAAATTAGAGAAAAAATACATTGTTAATATGATAATTTCTATCTTGCCTTTTTTTGAAAAATGCTCGGAGGCCGCATAAACTAGGCTCGGAGGCCGCATGCGGCCTCCGAGGCCGTAGATGCCCACCTCTGATATAAGATATAATAATTATTTGTATCTTAATTATCGCAAACTTCCAAGAATCTCGATATAATATAGGTAATACTTCACTAACATGGATTTGGCCCTGTTGTTATCTTGGGCAGAAGAATAGGGGCCGAAACCTGATAGATAGCAGTTCCTCCTAATGACCTCTAATCTTTATTCTGATACATAGTTTGTTATCTATTAGTCAATTCATAAAAATTGACTTTTATTTTAAATTTCAATTTTTTATTTTAACTTGATTTAAATTATAAAAAAATATTATTTAGTCTTTTATTTAGTCAATTAATTTTATTTTAAATTTAAAATTTTCGTTGATATAAATTATATAAAATCTTATATAACAATTATTTATTATTTAATAATAAATAATCAGCATTATTTTTAATTTATAAATAATATAAAATACGTAGGCTCTGTTAGCTGATCTCTCTTTTAAAAACAAAAAATAATAGAATTTAATAAATTTATTTAGAAATTTTAAAATTTAATTTTTTTAATCTTAGTATTATCACAGTACGCACAATTGAAATAGGATATATTCAATTGAGTATATAAAATATATATTTACAAAAAATATATATCTTCAATGAATATTAAATGCGGGGAGCATAATATAATAAAAAAATTAAATTCTAAAAAACTACATTTTATGATGAAAAATTCATAGTTTCTTTGTTTAGTAATTTGGCTAACTAAAATTTGCACGTTATAATTTTTTTAATGTAAATATATTCAAAGTTTTAATTAGTAAACATTAAAATTGTGATAAATTGTAATATGTTATAATTATATTATTTAATATAATATTATTGAATATAATGAATATAAAAATATAAAAACGTGGTGGGGGCATAATATAATTAGTAAGGTATAATATAATTAATAATATAATTACATAATAAAAAACAAATATAATATATTACAGGATAGCATAATTTAATTACAGGAAAATTTTTAAAATTTCAAAATTACAAGTATATTGTATAATATAAAAATTTATATTGCAAATAGTTCTTTTATATAGTAAATTTCAAGTACAGGTATATCAAAACTTAAAATAATTAGAAATATTAATGTAATTAGAACAATTTAAGTGAACAATTTAATTGTTCTAACTTTGACCATTTATGTCAAATGAATTAATTTTAGAATGCTATGGAAGTATTTAAACGATTTCGACAGTGATCGGTTTTCATTATATATAATCGTTGATGTTGCCAAAAACGTAGTTCGATTACTAGCAGAGCAGACTTCCTTATCACTTATAGTGGAACTAATAGTAGCCGGCAGCACTCATCAGCAGGGTGAACTACCATTAGTCGTTTCGACTGCCTTGTAATATATTAAAAAGGCATCTCCGATATATTGCTAACGTGGTAGCATGGGCCTAGCCTCCTTAAACTAACCATTTGCTTTCCAGATCATCCTAATTTTATTCGACAGGAATTTTTGCTTGCTGTCGTTGCTTGCTTTCTCACAGGAGCCTTTGAAGGATACATTTTTATAATTTTAAATCCGATTGTGTGAAACTGTGCTCCGTGAGCTAATAAGCTTCAGTTTCATAATTGTAGATGTTGCCAAAAACCGGAGTTCGATTACATGCAGAGCAGACTTCCTTATCACTCCTAGACGATCTGATGGTAGCCGGCAGCACTCATTAGTAGGGTGAACTACCATCAGTCGTTTCGGCTGCCTTGTGATATATTTAAAAGGCATCTCCGAGAATTTGCTAACGTAGTAGCATGGGCATAGCCTCTTTAAACTAACAATGTGCTTTCCGGATCATCCTAATTTTATTCGGCAGGAATTTTAATGCTGTGATTGAATCTAATGATGATTGTGCTTGATGGTTATGCTGTTTAATAGTGCATTTGGTTTGGACCAGTTTCGACGGGGGGGGTCATTTCTCAGATAAGCAATACAAAAGCACTCTGGAAACATGAAATTTGTTATCAAATGTAAAAAAGAGTCGTTCAAACAGTAGCTGGGTTTCTACAACCGCAGTTTAAGCGAACTTTATACTAATGATCGTAGACAAGTTAAATACTCACGGACCAGTGCTCCGTTACGTAAGCTTGTAGTAATGATAAAACAGATCAAATATTAGAGACATGAAATCCTTTAATCTTTAAAATTAAGCATTTAACAAATCTCAGAGCCATAGAATCCCAAATCCCAGGCATCTCCGAAAATTTGCTTACTTGGTAACATGGTCATAACCTCTTTAAACTAACGTGCTATATATATCATCTTAATTTTATATAACAAGGCAGCCGAAACGACTGATGACAGTTCACCCTACTGACAAGCGCTGTCATCTACCATCAGATCGTCTAGGTGTGATAAGGAAGTGTGCTCTGCATGTAATCGAACTCTGACTTTGGTAACAGCTACGATTATGAATCTGAAACTTATTGGCTCCTGGAGCACAGTAAGGATATGAAAATAAAATACCAGTATCATCACGGCACAAGATAATGTGAACATATACTTTAAGCAAAATTGGTATATAAGTATTTATTGAACTTTTAGATGATATGATTCAATTTTTTATCTAGATTTTCTTCATATAATGAATGCTACATATGCCCTACGGATTCCAAGATATGGTGTTTTGTAATTAGTACCATGGAGAATATACAAAATAAAATAATGTAATACTTACGGACAAGTGTTCCGTTACGTAAGCTTGTAGTAATGATAAAACAGATCAAATATTAGAGACAAATGAAATCCTTTAATCTTTAAAATTAAGCATTCCTTTTTATAAGATTCCTTTTAAATCAATGTCAATTTTATGCATGTAAAAAAACAGGCTTGCATGTTGGAATATGGTTCATTTTTGTTAATATCAAACATTTTACGAAAAATTTTGAGAGATAATATACACAATTTTGTAAACCAATTCTTGAGAAAGGTACGTCGAAACGTTGATAGAAAATAATTTTCTTTTTTACCGGTTCTACAAAGTGCCACCATATACCTTTCCCATTCCGTGTCATCTTCACTCCCCGACACTCCCGTCCCGTCCTTCCCGTCTCGTTTCTCAATAACTTGCATCCATCAATCAAAATCACCTCCACCAACCTCCACTATCCTTCCACTCATAACCTTTCCTCACATCGCTTGCAACCCTCTTTATCATCATTATCCTCTATGTCTCCCGTCGTCAAACCAAATCCCTCCAAATCATCAATTGACAGCTCTTCTATCGTGATCTCACCTACTCACGTCAGTCGTCCTCCTTTACTAAAGCGCTTCCCTTGTCGCGATCGTTGCGTCATTGTTAGTAATATCACGCCTTCTAACTCCTTATCTCCACAAGCGCGTATGGACCACGATGTTTCCGCCTTCAGATGTATCCTCTCGTCTATTGTTCCTGTGGATAAACCATCCTTTTTCAAGGACATTTCTCCTGTCGCTATCATCCGTCTAAACAAATCCTCTCAATCCAATCCTTCCCAGCCCACTCTCCTAAAAATTGTTTTCAAGCATTGCTCTCACACATCTACTGTCCTCTCTCAACGATTTAAACTCATGTCATCTTCAACCACTCGAATTTTTCCCGACCGCGCCCCTTCTGAAATCGCTCAAATCTCTTCAGCCCGCATCAAAAAACGCCGTCGCGAGGAAAACGGCGAAACATCACTCTCCATCCGAAACATAAACGGAAATTTTCAAGTTGTCCACACCCGTCCCAAAATTCGATGGCGCTCCATCTCTCCTATGTGTCTTCTCCACTAGACTCTTTCGCCACAACACACGGTTTCCGCCTCGGCCTCCTCAACACGAGATCTATTCTCAATAAATCCGATCTTATCCTCAACCTATTCACCAAGCAATCCATCGATCTCTTCTGCCTCACCGAATCCTGGCACTCAGATTCCGACGACCTTTCCATTCGCCGTCTGCTCTCTGCCGGTTGCTCCCTAGTCGAATCCGCCCGCCCCCTCAGCTCATGCCCTTCTAAATTCTCTAATCATGGCGGTATTGTCGCATTCGCGCGTCACCCCGCGTATCTTCGGCAAAATCAATCCCCCTTTCAGTCCTTGTTCTTTTAAATTGCTCACTTGTCCTTATTCTAACCCGATCACTCTAGATCTCGCCATTGTATACCGTCATGGTTCATCAGCTCCTACAGCCTTATTTTTTACCGAATTCGCTGACATCCCTTCTCATTGTCCGTTGTCCTCAATCCCTTCACTAGTTCTAGGCGACTTCAACATCCGCCTAGACCGCCACTCTTCCACAGATTCCATCCGGTTCATCAACATTCTATCCAACTACAATTACAAACTAATCTTTACTGCCCCCACACATATCCTTCATGAGGCACTCGACATCATCGCTGTTCCCGATCATTTTTCTGCCTACACTTCACTGTTCATCTCCGATCCTGGTCTATCCAATCACTTTATCGTCACCCACGATCACACTCACAACCACACCCCTCGTAACACACCTACAACCCTACGTCGTCCTTGGAGAAATCTTGACATCTCCCTTCTCCGCTCTGCCTTACTCAAATCGTCTCTATCCTATCGCACAATAACATAATCATCTCCTCACGATCTCGCCTTTCTTTTCGACTTTGAACTCACATCCACTCTCGATATTCTCTTGCCCTTCAAGTCTAACCCACACCGTCGCTTGCACCGTGCCCCATGCTTGACATCCAATGCTTACTCTCAAAGCGTCGACTCCGTCATGCTTTTCGAGTCTATCATCGCTCTCTCAGACGTGATTTACGCTCGATTACTCTGTCTTTCCGTGATTCCTATCTTGCTCTTCGCCGGTCTCATCTCACCATCCTACGTACCAAATGCAACTCCGTCTGGCAGCATAAAATCATCACTTCATTCAACTCTAAGGCTCTCTAGCATACTTTTAACTCAATCCTTGCTCGCTCCTCTTCGCCGTGCAACATCAATGCCAATGATTATTCATCATTTCTCCAGAATAAAGTATCCACGTTGCTCTCTCACACCCCGGTCTCCATCCTATCCCACTCTGCCCAGTCTAGTCTCATCCTTCCAGAACTCTTTCATCTTCTCCCTGTCTCAGCTACAGAAGTATCATCTGTCCTCATGTCCTTGCCCAACAAAACCTCACCTGCCGATCCCCTGCCTACTCACATATCAAAATCCATATGCTCATCGATATCTCCTTTTCTCAAAACCTTGTTTAACTCGTCCATCCGCAGTCGTATCTTCCCTTCACACTGGAAATACACAATCGTTTGTCCCCTCCTTAAGAAACAATCGCGCGACCCATCACTTCCTTCTAGCTATCGCCCCACTTCACTACTCCCTACTCTTTCTAAGCTCTTAGAACTCCTCATCTTAATACAGATCAACGCTTATCTCTCCTCATCCAATCTGTACCCTCCTTTCCAATCCGCTTTCCGCTCTAATCACTGCACAGAAATCGCATGCATAAAAGTTTACAACGACTTACTCATTTCTCGAGACAAGGCTCGATATAGTGTTCTCATCTCCCTCGACCCACTTTCTTAGGCTTTTATTTCGATGATCACCTTTCCCTTAAACCCTTCGTCCGTGACAGGGTCCGCTCATCTAACTTAATTTTCCGTGACATCTGCCGTATCCGCCCCCTTATCGACTTTCGTTCTTGTATGTCTCTTCTTTCATCGCTTCTTTTCCCTAAAATCGATTACTGCCTTAGCCAATTCTCCAAAATTCATAATCCTACCCCTACAACGAATAATCAACACCGCCGTTCGAGTGCTCTTTCGTCTCCGTCGCTTCGACCACACATCCACATATTTTGCCCAACTCCTCCTGGCCCACCATCCACATCCGCATCAAACTCCGCCTTCTTCTCGTAACTTTTCGTCTCATCGCTGTCGGCTCCCCATCGTTCATCAACCTTCCTTTCTTAGACGACACTCGCCCCACCTCGCTATCGCTGCGTTCCCGTCATACCCGATTACTCCATGTTCCCAATTACTCCAACAACTACGGTCTCCGATCCTTCCTCGTCGCCGCCTCACTCGCCTGGAATCAACTCCCTTTCGACGTCCGTCGCGCCCCCTCCTTTATCACATTCAAACACCTCCTCTGTTCACACCTTCTCGATACATGATTTACATTTTTGTTTTGTTGTGGTCGTGTAAGCGTGCGCTGGCACGCATTTGCCACGTTAAAATAAATCTTTTTTTAAATATGGAAGAGTTTTTAAGAAACCCCGGTAGTCGATTCATACATTGTTAGGAACATATTCATGTAAAATTCGTTGTTTTCTGATCACAGTCGACCGAACATAATTTTCAACTTGATTCAGAAATTATCTAGTTTCTCATTATATTCGAGGTTAAAATAATTCGAGTTTAAACGTCATTTTCGAGATTGAAATATTCACTGGTTAAAATACGTTTGAAAAATATGGATTAAGCGCGGTTAACGGTTCACATTTATACGAAATTTGCTTTCTATTCAACCGTTTGCTTAAAAAACGTACTGTCTTAAAAAACCCCAAACTACATTTTAATTATACAGAGGGTTCTTTATGGTTTCATGCCGATTTTGACATTTCATGCCGTTTTTGATATTTCATGCCGTTATGGAAAAATTATAATACCCCCTTAGATGAGAATATCAAGAACAACAATAATCGATTTTGAGGAGGCTGATGGACCAATAAGATCTTATGATATCTTAAAGGTGGATATTTACAATACAAGGTTCAAATCTATGTTTGACCGTACTAAACTGGAAGTATTGCAAAATATGGTGCCTTTGGGGTTGATAAAGAATTCAAGAGTGTGTAGTTGTGGGATCAGTATGACTCTGATCAAAAAGAAGGGTGACATAGATGGATATATATGGGCATGCAAAACTTCATCTCATAGAAAAGAATTGTTTGTGAGGCATGATTCTTATTTACAGAATTTTAAAACATCCTTTGAAGATGTCTTGCAGTTTTTCTGTTTATGGGCCAAGGGTGATATGCAAAACTCCATTTATTCTTTTATAAAACTTAATAAAAATACTGTTTCAGAATGGTGTTTCATGTGTAGAATCGCGTGCCATGAGGCCTTTGTGATTCTAATACAAGAATAGGAGGTATAAATGCCAATGGCTCGCCTAAAGTGGTAAAGATAGAAGAGTCTTTATTTTCTAGACGGAAGTATATTTGCTTATTAAGCAAATAACCCAGGTATTTTACTCGACTTGTGAAGGAAAGGTGTGGTTCAGAGGCAAATATGGAGAAGAGCTCAGAGGGTGCTAGTCTCTTAAGTTTTTGCTTCGTCGCAAGAGAGCCATGAAAGACAACCACCTGCGATTTAGCGGAGTTTAAAACAAGGTTGGACTTGGGCAACTGGTCTTTTAATCTTAAAAAGAAGCAGCTGATATCTGAGACTACATCTTTGCAACTGTGTGCAGTGAACAGGGCTATGGTGTCATCAGCGTACACCACTAGACGTTGTTCGCGTTTAAATATTTTGAATAGATTGATGGAGGCAGCAAGATATAAGATAGAAGAGAGAGGTGAACCTTGAGGCACACCCGTAATAGGGTAGAACTGACGCGCATCAGGATCGTCATCATAATAAATCGCTTGGTGTACAGCAGTATCTCCACCCTGTTAACAATTCTCGCAGGCAACCCGAATGACCTGAGAGAGGAGATACCAAAGGGAATGGAGACCCGGTCAAATGCAGCGGAAAATAAAGAAAAACAGCCACAGCTCGCTGATGACTGTTCTACTGACAAAACCGATGCACTTCACCAGCTGCTAAATAGACCGAGCGACCTTTGAAAAACCCATAAAAAACCAGGTGGGATGAAATTTCGCCTACTCAGATGATCGCGGATTCTACGCGCAAGCGCATTCTCGTAGATCAAGGCGAGATAATTTTGAATCGAAATGGGCCGCAGGTCTTTAGGACAAGAGACCGGATACTTTTTGGGTAAAACAATCTTTCTACTAATATTGATGCCGGCCACATCGGTTGGGGTGGGTAATAGCATTGTGACGGCCACCTCTCTTCTTTGATCGGCTGTCAAAAGCTGACATACACGAGAAGAGAGTGAAGCAACGGATTTGGAGGTGCAAAAAAGAGACCCCTAGTCATTGAGAATATCTGTGACAGATAAGTCCCTACTCCTAAAGTCTCCCCAAGGCGGGATTGATTGAGTTGATTGCGTGGCTCCATCGTTGTGTTGGGATAGTGATCCTCCAAAACTTTTACAAGGCTTATACTACCGATCCAACACAAAGGCCTATCATTCCAGCAAACAAACTTCTCATTCTTGAATATCTTCCAAAAGGAAGACTGGGAAGGGTTAAGAGGAGCAATACTCGCCCTGTCCCTACTCAGCTGGAACCAATATCTGGTGCGCCAGTATTCATTCGAGAGGGTCTGTTTGGCGGAAGCAGAGAGATTGGGAGGTTCAGTAGTTTAGCTAGGACCTTGAGTTTTGTCGGAGTGGGACTGAAAATGTGACCTTTATAGGTTGTCGAAAGCAACACGGTAGCTTGCGAAGAAAGGTAGGAATTAAATTCGGTTAAACTCTCATTATCAATCCGGGGGAGCGTTAGATAGCTGCCTGGAAGAAAGCCACTCTGATCGGATCAAAGTGGAATATTCTATGAAGCAGCGTATCTTCTTCTATCCGCCAGCGAATTAGATCATGAGAGGTGGACAGATGTTGTCGCGACTGCTCCGTGCATACTGGTCTTAACAACCACCTCTCGTGGAGCAGTAATAAGTCGACGAGTGAATTCGTTGAATTGCAGTGAAAGGTAGGTGACGGTGGTTTGTGAATAAGATAACCGTTCCTGGCTCTGCGGAGTGCTGCAGTAATCCAACGACCAGTTCTGTCGTTGAAGTCACCTAGTACCATGTCATAGCCGCTATCGATAATACCATCCAGGAGGTCACGGTTCTTGTGAATCTCCCTGGACGGATGTAGACATTGGCTAGACTGAGGCGTTTACCGTTCTTAACGAGTGAAACTACCAAGCAAGACAGGGCTGTACAAGAGTAATTTTGCAAGAGGTAAGACCTTAAGGAGAACTTAACTAAGGTCAAGAGTCCTTGAGATGAAGAGGAGTGAGGTGGGGTTATGTACGGAGTATAGTGGGAACAAATTTGCTTTGGGATAAATCGAGTAATGTCCTGGGAGAGACGGATATACCGCGTCTCCTGAAGGACTATAACATCTGCGTCTCTACCAGATAAAAGTCTCAGGGCAGAAGCACCGCACCTCTCGAATTCCACTGAAGGATATTCAGTGAAAAAGGCTCGGGTTTACTCATCATTGTGTTAGATAAGTTGGACAGGGGAAGCCAACCTAGACAGAGCTAGGTGCGGGAAGGTTGCCCTTCTCACCACTAGCCTCATCTAGGGTCGGAACCCCCGGGCAATATCTTCATCTCCCAGAGATGAGGCGGCCACCTGCTGCTGCAATAGTTTACCAATCTTCAGTGGGGGCACTGATTTAGCCGAAGTTCCACGCTTCTTAGATTTAGGCATGCTTTCAAGTAGCATCGACTTCGTATTTGAAGATCCAAAAAAATGCAGAAACCAGTGGAGCGATCATACTCTCTAACTGGGCTAAGATGAACTTTTTATTTGAGTCCAATAACTGCAAAATATCTTTGTTGGACATTCTGTCTGAGGAGGCAGAATACACCGCGGAATAACCAGAGGGTGGACTGGCACGTGAAAGACTTGAGAAGGAACTTTGGTAAGCTTTGAAGAACTTACATCTTCTAGATCATGCGGGATGGCTACCAGAACAATTATTGCAGACTGGTGGAGCCATGCATTTCTCCCCTTTTCGTAAGCTGTCACAGCAGTCCGAGCTACACACCCCACATATACACTTGGAAGTACAGGACGACCCCCAGTGGCCCCACAAGTGGCACACGTTGCAATGGGGGAACGTCCTGTCATCCTGTCCAATAATTGAGAACTTAAGATTATACCCCAGGAAGGGGTTGGATGCAGAATTCGAAAGAGTGTGCGCTCTATCAACATCCGCATTGCAGAAAGCAATGGGCAAATCTTCTCCGGATTTGGATTTGACCGTACGCACGGAATGAATTTTAAATAAGTTTTTTTAGCGACTGTATGTCCTCCTCGTCAAGCTGAGGGGAAAATTGCCTATTTTTAGTGTCGCCTGTATAGGCTTTAATTCAATAGAGCCCAAGTGGGTAAGATTTTTCTCAAAAAATCTGTCAAATTCGTACAATAGGTCCATGCTTACAAACGAAATTGTGATCGTTTTCTCATAGAATCGTACAGAGTTGAAAATAACTCTATTATTATATAATTTCGTGAAGTCTCTAAAAAACAGGTTGAATAATTTGTGCCTCTTCAGAGGCTTTCTAAATGAAATTAATGCTAGATTCTGAAGTTTTGGAATAGGGGGAAGTACCCCCGACTCTTTTGAAAACATAGGCAACAAATCGCTTACTTTTAAGTCATGATTTCCAATAGAAGAGTTTAATATCTTACCATTACCATTGAATCCTATTGAAAAAGCTAAATCGTTTCTTGGATGAAAATCTTTTGATAGCTCCGAAATGCACATTTTTTGAGGAGAAACCGATTTTCGCTCACCATCAACCAGACAGTTGATTGACGACGATACTGCCTTACGGTTGCTAAGTAGTTGAAAAAGTCTCTTTTGATCAACATGAGACAAGGAACATATGGCAGTAATGAGTTGATGTTTCTTCTGACGTTTAAGAGAAGTCAACCTGTTGCGAATGGTTGACGTTTAAGAGAAATCACTCTGTTGCGAATGGTCACCCTGTTGCGAATGGTCGTATTCGAAATCATAAAATATTTCTATAAAAAAGGTTGTATGCGAAATCATAAAATATTTCTATAAAAAAGGTTGTATTCGAAATCATAAAACTGAGTTGGCTTGCTCGAAAGCAAATCGAATGGTTGGGATGATTCGTAGAACTTTTAGTGTGTTGAGTCCAGTTTCATTTAGAGCACTCGCCAACGCATTTGTGATCAGTCATCTTACCTATGCATCACAATGTTCGTTCCCAAGAACAGTATACGAGAAAAGTAGAATTGAAAATGTGCTGCGCCGGGCAACAAAGCTCGTAAATTCAGTTAAAGCCTTACCTTATAATGAAAGGCTAAAAAAACTTGGTATGGTTTCTATAAGCGACCTTCGGTTTCGGCGAGATATGTGTTCAACATGGGAAGCTTTACACAAGGGAAATCACGTCTTAAGAGAATTGATGACTGTTCGGAAAAGTCGGGCTTTGCGTGGACACAATTTTACTTTAGCCCATCGCCGAGTTATACGCTCTAAAACTGTACAATTTGGACACCGAATCGTAGGTAAGTGGAACCGATTAAGTGAAGAAATTGTCAACTCAAGATCGGTTTCAGCATTCAAACATAAACTTTTGTGACTTTTGTTTGTGAGTCTTTTTTTCTTTACTTTTTTTAACAGTGCAACTGTGAGCTTTGCTCGTCTGTTTGTCGAAATAATAATAATTTTTTTTAGAAGAGAAAAATTTATTTATAAAACTAAAACAAATAAAGTTAGATCGATAATTAGCTGCTCTCGTCAGCCTCACTGATGGCTACAACGTTGTTTCGGGTTTTGTTAACGGATCCTGGTTTTGTTCTTGCGCTTCGAAGACACGCGCTGGCTGAACGGGAGATCCCAAAGGCGACACGGCGCTTAATGCGTGACACGATGTGCGCGTACGATTCATTTCCTCGGCGAGCCTTAACTGCAGCAATTTTCTGGAATAACCAATTCGCCTCCTTTCCCATGCCACCTTTGATGAAAAAATGAGTGGAATAAATTTGCCCTTTTTAACAGTCTCGATTCTTTCCCAATATTTTGAATTCTTTCTGGACGAGTTATATTCGAATGCGGAGTCAACAGATTTGGAAACGGTCGATTGAGCAAAAATGCTAAATAGATTGACGTCAAAAAACGTCCGCTCGAATCTCTCATTTCCCAATCCTCGACATGATATGTCCAGTCGAGCACCCAGGTCACGACTGGTCGCGTTGTTTTCAAAATTCAAAGTATCTGGGACAGGTTGCAGTCTAGGTTCAGTCTCAACGTCACGACTAACTGACGTTAACTCCTTTACAATTATGTCGCGAACCGCATCGTGCCTTATTGATGGCAGACCACCTTTGCGACAAGATAGTCCATGGATCAAGGTCATTAAGTCACCACATGGACATATGGAACCAATCAAATCCCGCGGGGTTTGACCATAGCGTGCGGATAGGGCATCCGTAAACTCTTTCGCTGACAGATGAAAGTGCTCACTTTTCAATGGAAGGGCACTTAGCCATGATGACACACCATTTCTCTGGGCATGTTTTATTGCAGTCCGCACAGTCGTGTCCATTTTATGAATCGTAATAATAATAAAATATTTCTATAAAAAAGTTGTATTCGAAATCATAAAATATTTCTATAAAAAAGGTTGTATTCGAAATCATAATATATTTCTATAAAAAAAGGTTCATTTTAACGTGGCAAATGCGTGCCGACGCACTCTTACATGACCACAACAACAACAAAAAATATAAATGATGTCGAGGAGGTGGGTAGGGAGGAGGCATTTGGATGTAATAAGGGAGGGAGCGCGAAAATTTTTGTTTATACGCGATTTTGTAAATCAATTCTTGAGAAAGATACGGCGAAACGTCGATAGTATCATTAAATTAATCTCCGTATCATTAACTTCTACAATTCTTCTTATCATTGACAATCTCATTTTCTTAGGCTTCCATTTCCACAACCGACTTTCACTTCAACCTTTCGTTTGAGATAAAGTACGCTCATCTAACTTGATTCTTCACAACCTCCGTCAATTGATCGATTTCCTTTATTGTATGACTCTCATACTTTCCCTCATTTTCTAAAGACTTGATTACTGTCTTAGTATATTCTCTTAATCACCTAAATTCACTCTTCCTCCCCTACAACGCATCGTCAGCGCAGCCGCCCGAATGCTCCTCCGTCTTCGTCGTTTTGATCATACATCCCACCATTATGCTTCTCTCGATTTGCCTACAATTTATTGTCGTGTTCAAATTCGTCTTCTCGTTGCTTTCCGCCTTATAACTTTTCATACCCCTTCATTTCTCAACCTTCCTTTTCTTGATAATTCTCGTCCTGTTTACTGTTCCTTGCGTTCCTGTAATTCCCTTCTTTTACATGTCCCAAACTACTCTACCTCTTTTGGCTTCCGCTTCTTTCTTGTAGCTGCTCCTCTTGTAAAATAATCTGCACATTCATATACGTCAATTAACCACAATACCGTGTTTCAAACGCATAATCCGATCACATTTAAACAATTTAAGAAATTTATCTGTATAACTTTTGCTGTGTTTTTTAGTTAGTGGACTTGTAAGCGTGCAGTTGGCACGCATTTGCACTTTAATTAAATTATTGTTGTTATCAAGTTTAAGGACCTATTTGAGGGTAACTTACGAATTGTAATATTATAATTCAGTAATAAATTATTTTCTTTTTTTTTAAGTTTTTATTGTTGTTATTGTTATTATTGTTCAATCTAATTATGAATGCAACATACGATTTGAGTGATCATTAGTCAACATTAACGAGATCGAAACGTGAAACGTAGGTATTGGATCAATAGCTGATGAGGTCCACCAATACTGAAATTAATGAAGACTTTATTCGCGACTGGTTAACTAACTTTTTCTTACTGTATTTGTGATACAACTTTCTTTTTTATTTTAGTTGTTATATAACACTAATATTGGTTATTTAAGAAAATCTTTATCTTTAATACTTAAATGTAGCGTACTGATGTTGCCTTAAAAAATATAGGATTGAACCAACTTGCAAGAAAAAAATAGTCATCAAAATTTTAAATATAATGATGATTGCACAATTATATCAACTTAATATCATTATACGAAGGTTATCAAGTTAAAGGTTGCATTTCCTCCAGCTATTACAGGTTGTATTCGAAATCATAAAATATTTTTATAAAAAGGTTTATTTTAACGTGGCAAATGCGTGCCGACGCACGCTTACATGACCACAACAACAAAAAACAAAAATCTAAATGATGTCGAGGAGGTGGGTAGTGAGGCAGCATTTGAATGTAATATGGAGGGAGCGAGGCGGATGTCGAGTGGAAGCTGATTCCAAGCGAGTAGGGCGGCGACGAAGAAGGATCGGAGACCGTAGTTGTTAGAGTAATTAAGAACATTGAGTAAGAGGGAATTACGGGAACGGAGTGAGAGAGAGGTGGGACGAGTGTCGTCTAAGAAAGGGAGCTTGATGAACGATGGGGAGCCGGCAGCGATGAAACAAAAAGTGATGAGAATTAGGCGTTGTTGGATGCGGATGTGAATAATGGTGGGCCATGAGAGTTGAGCAAAATATGTGGATGTCTGATCGAAGCGACGGAGGCGTAGGATCACTCGAACAGCGGAGTTGGTGATACGTTGTAGGGGTAGGATGATAGATTTTGGAGAATTTGCGAGAAATCTAAGGCAGATATCGATTTTATAGAAAATAACCGATGAAAGCAGATACATACAGGAACGCAAGTCGATAAGGCGGCGGATACGGCGGATGTCACGGAGAATTAAGTTAGACGAGCGGACCTTGTCGCGGACGAAGGGTTTAAGGGAAAGGTAATCATTGAAATGGAATCCTAAGAAAGTGAGATTGTGGACTATGGGGATAATTGATGAGGCAAAATATACAGGGGGAGGAGATATGTTAGTTTGACAGAGGATGATCCACATTATTTTAGACTTGTCTGGGTGTAGAACGAGACTAAGATGAGAGAGACGTTTGTAGATAGACAGCTAGAGGCAGAAATTGCGATATCGTATATGAGATGGGCGAGTGCATTAGCATAGATGAGGATGTCATCGGCATATTGCATGACGTTAAGCATGTAAGGTTTGACAATCAGAGGGAAATCGCCTAGTAGACGAGAAAAAAGTAGGGGTCGTAGGAGTGAACCTTGTGGGACTCCGCAGGAAATAGGGATGGGAGGAGAGGATGATCAATTTGAACAGACTCAAAAAGAACGGTTGGATAGATATTAATCAAATTATGCTATGGAGGAGGAAGAAAAGCTGTAATCATAATGAAGGCGAGAAAGGAGGATGGAGTGGTCGACTATGTCGAAGGCGGAGGAAAGGTCGAGGGAGATCAGAACACTATATAAAACCTTGTCACGAGAAATTAGTATGTCGTTGTAAACTTTCATTAGGCGATTTATGTGGAGTGGTTAGAGCGCTAACCACTCCACAGAATTCCTGTGGATTGATGTTGTAAGACGAAAAGAAGCGAGAAAGGATTGAATTAAAATTATGCCAGAGAGACATAGAGTTAAATGAAGT
Source organism: Pomphorhynchus laevis (assembly GCA_012934845.2). NCBI lineage: Eukaryota > Metazoa > Acanthocephala > Palaeacanthocephala > Echinorhynchida > Pomphorhynchidae > Pomphorhynchus > Pomphorhynchus laevis. The sequence continues at coordinate 457,052 of WNNJ02001213.1, read as the reverse complement.
GTTGATTTTATGCTACTAGAAGGAGTTGCATTTGGTACGCAGCAGGTGGAGATGAGACTAGCGAAAAGCAAGATAGGAATCACCGAGAGGCGGAGTGATTACTGCCTCAGCCTTTTCGCAAATTCTCCAAAATCCATCATCCTATCCCTACAACGTATCACCAACTCTGCTGTTCGAGTGCTCCTATGCCTCAGTCGCTTCGATCACACATCCACATATCTTGCTTAACTCTCCTGCCCCACCATCCACATCTGCATCCAACTGCGCCTAATTCTCGTCACTTTTTGTTTCATCGCTGTCGGCTCCCCATCGTTCATTAACTTCCCTTTCTTAGACGACGCTCGCCCCACATCTCTATCGCTGCGTTCCCGTAATTCCATCTCTTCATCTGGGAGTCGAATTGAGCTACAATTTTGATAGTTGGTACTACATTCTACTTCGATGATTCAAATAATATGAAAAAATCAATGTGTCTGTATTTGAAAAATTTGAGAAAATAAATTTTTTATCTTAAATATCCCGAATGATTATCCTCTGCAAAATGGCGAATCAACACGGACCTATCTTACTAATACCTCCGTAATGCAAAATTTGAGAACCGAAAAATGCGATGTTTAACTAAATATTTTTTTATATTATATCTAAATATAAAATTTATTTTAAATAAATAAATTTTATATTTATTTATTTTATATTTATATTTTTTATTAAATAACTACTCAAAATGTAATAATTATCAATTAAACTAATAATTAACAATATTACGTTCTACAACCATATTTGCGTCCCCATATATGCAACAAGCGCTCTAAGATTTGCATCACGGTTATAAAATCCCATTGTCTGCATTTGTTCAAGTTCGGATGCATAAAGTTGTTCTGGAGCTTAGTTTAATCTTTTTAAATCAAATATTTAATATTTTCTAGCCGTCTATCGTCAATATTCAACAATTTAGCCTTCAAGCTTAACTTTGAAAAGAGTTCCTTTCAAACTAAATTAAAATTTATGAATACCGTGTTACTTCATGAGTGACACTTCCAAGAAATCGTAAAGATAGATTACTACACATGGTCAGATGAAAATCCATATAAACGTTAATTTATGAGGAGTTAGCCAAGCCCCTATAGGTAACAGATTTTTTAGTATATTTTTTCAGCTTCACGAGGGTAACAGAGATAATTTGTTGTATTAAGAAGGTACATGGGTAAAAGGGATAGAACATCACAAGGTAACTCTGAGAAACTCTTTTATGTTGAGAGATACTCTATGCAAGACAATTGTCCAACTATACATTAAAATATGTTGAAATTTACCTTAAATAAGTCGGGTAAGAAACAAGAACATTAATTTTATGAGAACCAAAGCTCTTGATTTCCCTTAAGGGCTTGATTATGAGAACCCAAGCTCTTGATTTCCATCAAGGGCTTGATGGAAATCAAGCCCTTGATGGAAATCAAGGGCTTGTCATTGTTAAGGGTTTCGTTGAGATCAATAAGAAAATTTATAACTGTTCTAGCAAATTACAAATATGTGGTGACTAATCTCGAATATGTGATGACAACAACCAACGACAACCTTCGACGACAACTAACGACAACTATCGATGACCATCCGCTTGACAATTATCGACACTCATCGACAACCGTCGACTAATTTAAGATTATTCTTTATATACCTAACTATTCTTTAAGTTATCTATTTCAGTTTGAAATTCTTGGCTGCTAATTAATAACCACTTACAATCTAAACTACTTACATAAAACAATCAAACTACAATCTTCGACGACAACCAACGACAACCTTCGACGACAACTAACGACAACCATCGACGACCATCCGCTTGACAATTATCGACAATCATCGACAACCATCGACGACATCCGCTCGCTACTTACAACTAACGACAACTTACAACAAACGCGAACTACTTACAACTAACGACTTGCAGACTAACGGAGTTTAAACATTTTTGATTACAACTAGAGAATTATTAAGAAAATTTATAAGTATTCTAGCAAATTACACTGCAAATTCGCCGATATGACTGGAAAAAAGCGGAAGCAGCTCAATAGAACGACTGGATATACAAATGTTCAGACTACTCAGGAGTCTTATAAATCCCACCAAATTAAGTGCTCCAACACGGATTGCGACATTTGGACATGTGTGTCAGCGACCGATAGCTTCACCAAAAAGTTCAACAATGCCGATTTCATCTGTGGTTATTGTTCAGCCAAGCTATTCAATGAGCTTAAGACTCGAGTAAGTTGCAGATCGTCTGGCTCATCTAATTCAAAAGAGATAGACAAATCACTATGTGCGGATGTGTCACCTGCAACTACTCCTTTTCAACGTATCAACTCACACATCTTAGACCTAACAAGCTGCATAAACGTAGTCAGTTCCAAGGTTAACTCTCAATTGCCAGTTTCTCCTGGATTCTCCAGCATGTCTTCATCAACAAATGATGTTCACGATTCCCTACCAGCACATAATTCCCGCGAGTCCTCATCAACGAACAATCTTATGAGTCTGCACCAACCAACAATTTGTCTGAATGCTCGGTCGTGGATTATCACTCCAACAGTGAGTTGGAACAGTCTATTCCACAGTTACGTTTAAATGCCGATTCAATCAACCTAAACCGGGCAAATATTCTCCCTCGAACTGCAACGCCAAATAATTCCTAAGCTGGTTATCGCGAAGTTCGCTCAAATATGGGCACAAACAGTGGTCGAGATCGAGCAGTTATTGTAGCGAATGTTGAGGAGTCATCATCTATGAATTGTCAGTATCGCATGAATGACGATCTCGATAAGATTTGCTCCATTTTGCCATTGGTTTTATCTGGTTGCGATGAGAATGAAGTGAGCTCTTTGAGGGTTTTATCGCTATTTCGTCTTGGAAAGAGTGTACCGGGTAGCTTGAGACCTCGTTTGCTTAAGGTGGTATTAAATACTCTTGAGTCAGCTAAATCACTCTTTAGACACGCATACCGTCTGCGTGGATCCGGCATTAGATTTTTACGAGACCTCGATCCTCAAGATAGAGAGAAACTCAAAGCTGCAAAACAAGAACTTCATAGGCGGACTGTAGCAGGCGAAACAAACCTGACTATTCAAAATTTTATGGTAATGCGGCGGTGTGTTCGGGTGCACTGGACGCCTCTTGTTCTTGCGCAGCAAGTAGACCCTGTCACCTTGCGTTGCGCCGCATTAAACTAGCTATCGGGCCAACAATAATGACGAGTTCACTCAATTTTCGTGATCGCCGTCATTCGGAAGATTTTCAATCTCGCAACACACCTATTTGTGATTAACAAGACTACCATATACCTAACTTGCGTCTCTTATATACAAATATACTTCGTATATCAACTAAGTTATCAGAACTTTCCTTTGTTGTCAAGCAAAAAAATGCGGATATTGTAGCACTCACGGAAACCTGGCTTAATCCACAAATATGTGATGATGAAATTAGTCTAGATGGATACTCTCTTGTTCGTATGGATCGGTTATTTTCAAGAGGTGGTAGAGTCATCATCTTCGCGCGAGATTCTTTGTCGGTAAGACTAATCGATGCATGAGCTGACGAGGTGTCCCTAAATGAGTACATTTTGATTAGACTAACAGCGACAGATAATCGTCATTTCATTGTGGGCTTATTCTATCGATCACCTCGTTCATCCACAGTGTCTATCTGTAACTCATTGCGAAAACATTTAAGAACTAAGTCATCGGCGATAGTTCTTGGTTATTTCAATATGCCGCACGTTGACTGGATAAATTTGTGCCTCTACCTGGTTGTTACCCTGAATCAGCAAATCTTCTCGACGCTATTAATGACTTGAACCTTAATCAGCTAATTCACGAATTCACACGCGCTCGTGGACATAGTGCGTCTCTACTTGATATATGCCTATCGGTTGATGCCTCTATCATTGACCGGATTAATTATGATCCACCAATCAGTTCTAGTGACCATCGTGTGATTAATATTGTAGTTTCGCTCAGATGTGCTCGTTCAATCAAAACAGTTCTACAAGTTAATCCAATTTAGGCTAACTTTCTCAGTATGGAACGTATACTTAGTACGGTAGCATGGCCCAATCCTTTTACCATTGGTACTAACCCTGCATGGAACCATTTCAAACGTACTCTGATTGAGTTATTGACATTCTTCTCACCAATTCAACATACGGAAACGAGCATCTGAATTCCAATTTGGTTTGACTCTGAAATTAAGCATGCAATCAGATCACGGGATATCTCATTTTCTGCGTACAAAGATGGTAGACTATCCTTTGATAAATACCGTTTATTGAGAAACAAGGTAACTTATATTAAGAGACTTAAGAGGAAGAATTTCATTTCTAACATATGTCGGGCTGCATCCTCGAACCCTAAGCAGTTATTCAATCACCTACTGCGCCGTAATACTGCGTCAGATAAATTTTACAGCATTGTGAACAACGCGGGTGATTTAATTGTTGACCCTATCGAAGTTGCAGAGCTCTTTTCCGCTCATTTTGCAATTCAAGAAGCGAAGTTGGATTACGAATATTTGTCCCATTACACTCCCAGATTCATTCGATCATGTCTTAATGACATATTTATTAGCGAAGAGGACGTCCGTACAGAGCTATTCAAGCTTCCACGTACTCGCGTTTCCGGACCGGATGGCCTTTCATCTATACTTTTCCGCGAGCTGGCTACAGTGTTGACAAGTCCGCTATGTGCTATATTCCAGAGTTCTCTATACTCTGGAAGTTTACCGGATGACTGGAAAAGATCTATAATCTGCCCTGTGTTCAAAAAGGGTGATCGCAATCAGACTAACAATTATCGTCCCATAAGTCTAACTAATATTGCGTGCAAAGTAATGGAGAAGATTCTGCTTCGTACAGTAAGTTCACATCTAGAAGACAATAACATCCTTAACGATGCCCAGCACGGTTTCAGACCTCACCGTTATAAGGTAACTAACCTTGTATTCTCCCGGAATAGTTGGTCGTATGCGGTTCAAGCATGAATGGGAGTGGACACGCTCTTCTTCGATTTATCAAAGGCTTTTGATAGGGTCGTAAACCGTATTCTTATCAATCAACTATCGCTGTGTGGGATTGACGGTCGCGTTAAAACTTGAATTCAGTCATTCCTAACTGATCCTTACTTTGCCGTGCGCATCAAAGGTTGTGTATCTAAGTGGCCAGCAATCACCTGTGGTGTACCACAAGGCTTTGTTCTGAGTCCAATGCTTTTCAATATATATATTAATGATATGATTGATGTCATTTATATCCAGTGAGTGCGCTCTATATGCCGATGATTTAAAGATTTGGCGTCCAATACAAAGCACGCACGATGTAATTGAGTTGCAACGCGACGTAGACTCAATCACCAAATGGTGTCGTGCAAAGGGACTGGTTTTGAATCCTAACAAGTGTAGTCATATGCACATAGGTCCCATAAAAATCGTAGGGACATATGCGATAGAAGATGTTAAAATCGAAAAGGTTTTATGTTTCAGTGATCTGAGCGTGATCGTAAGTGAAGATATGAAGAAACGAGTCCACGTCCAATATGTCGCATCCAAATGTCGACGTATGCTAGGTATGTTAAGACGCTCGTTTGGCCAACTCGATCCAGTTAGTTTTCGCATTGCCTACTCTGCCCTTATAAAATCGCACATGTTATACGCGTCCCCTGCAATACACCCACAGCTCCGTGGCGAATTGGAAATATACGAACGGATATTACGACAAGCAACCCATCTTGTGTCCTCAGTGCGTGGTGTCAACTATACCTAGAGACTGGCATTGTTGAATGTACACACTGTTGAACGTTCGCTGTCTGACGCCGACCTAGTGTATGTATGGCGGTCACTGTCTATACCTGGACATGTTTCGAAGTATATGTTTACAATTCGTCCACCGGGTCGACTACGAGGCCACAGACTTATGATAAAGCGCAGACTCCGTCCCAAAACAAATTGTGTTTCGATAAGCGATCGCATTGCTGACCTGTGGTACAATCTTCATGCATCGACAATCGACAGCGGTTCCGTCCAGAAGTTCAAGGCAATTATTAAATCACGATAATGACAGTTTCGCCTTTTATTTCTTTATTATCTGTTTTTTGTTTGTTTTGAGATATGTGATCCAGCCAATTTGAGCTTATGCTCCTGGGATGTTGTAATAATAATAGATATAATCACTGCTCACCGTTATCCTTCAAAAGAATCGAATCATACAAGCGTGTATTGTGAATCGATTACTATGAAAGTCCTGAGCATCATGAATAAACCTGTTCGCTTAAAAGAAACCTTTCAACTCTCTTGAACCAACGTTTGAAGACTTTGCATATAATACATTATTTTTGTGAACATTGCATTCGTGTCTTTTTTATATTAAAGCGGTGATTGTGGGAGAACATTATAGACATGAGAAGTATTTTTATTGAATAAAAATTGTTGAGCTTTCGACTACCATGGCCATTATCTTATTGGGATGAGATTTAAATAAGATATTTTATACTTTATATCTTATCTTACAAAATTTGTCATTTGACCTGATCACTTTTGATCTCCACTTGCATAAAATTTCGCCAGTTTTTTCAATACGGTGTTACTTCTACACAACAGTCACTTCTGTTTATAAATAATATTATTAAAATTAATTATACATTTTTTAATTTGCAAAATTATAGAATTTGTTTAACCTAATAAATGGGTTACAACATTGGCTTGCTTTATCACAAGTTATTTTGTATTAATCAGATCAGATAACTGAGTCTACGTATTTTGTATTATTTATAAATTAAAAATAATGCTGAATTAAATTTAAATACTTAAATAATAAATAATTATAAATAATAAATAATTGTTATATTCCATCTGAATTATGTTTTTAATAGGAAATGTTAAACGCATTTTAAATAAAAAATTAAATGACTACTTTCAGTTTAATAAATGCATAAACAGAATAATGCTGAATAAAATTTAAATAATAAATAATGTAATAATTAAATAATAAATAACCATTATATAAGATTTTATATAATTAAGAAATAATTATAAAAAATAAATAACTATATAAGATAATTAGTAATTTTTAATAAATATAAAAGTCAACCATTTACATAATATTGTGTATTATATACAAAATGTTTGAAAGTTATCCAAAAATATTGAAAATTAAAATTTTAATATAAGATTTAAATTACTACTAATTATTACTATATAAGATTTTATACAAATTATATTAATACAAGTATAGAATTTATAATTAAAATTTAAAATAAACAATTTTAATGAATACAAACTATTTAATCATTTGATCTGATCATTAAAAGTTCATACAATATTTAACAATTTACACATTGTATTGTGAATCGATTACTATGAAAGTCCTGATCATCATGAATAAACCTGTTCGCTTAAAAGAAACCTTTCAACTCTCTTGAACCAACGTTTGAAGACTTTGCATATAATACATTATTTTTGTGAACATTGCATTCGTGTCTTTTTTATATTAAAGCGGTGATTGTGGGAGAACATTATAGACATGAGAAGTATTTTTATTGAATAAAAATTGTTGAGCTTTCGACCATACATTAATAATATACATTAATAATATAATGTATTATATTATTAATAGTTTAATCAGTAATAGTTTAAATCAAGCATTTTTATAAATATTTTATGCATCGATGCCACTATTATAAAAATCAATACTCTAGTAAGGGTTCTGTAAACATCGAAAACTTAAAATGTGCATTTCAAATTGGTTTAGAATTTGTTTCTGAGCGATAACTGAATAAAAGTTACAAACATTGTTGCTGTTCTGTGGAACTCTGAGTCAGCAATGCTAGCTTGTTCCATGAGGTAAAATCACAGGAGGTAAAATAAACTTTAAGTTAGTGAAGCGCTTTGCAACGTGTATACTAAGCTTGCATATCTGTTTCTTCAAATAATATGTTTGCTTCGAACATATTTATAACCACTTAAATAATTTACATTTAATATGTGGCATCAGTCAAGTGGTCTGATTTGTTTTACTGACATGCAATTATTGACCTGTGAACTTTGTTTGCTCGGTAGAATGGTATCTATCAGAAATACTGGACTATGTATTACTTCGGCATTAGATTTTGTAAATTTTTTTAGTATAAAAATAAAACGAAACAACAAAATTTGTAATATGAAAAATTATTATCAGTTCGACTGGATACCTTTAATCGTTGCTCTAATACATGATGTATTAATCCTATTAATTGGTTCATAAATATACTGAATTAAAAAAATCTTTACAAGTAAAATATAATCTCTTAATTGAGATTATATGTAATCTCAATTAGTTCATTATTTTTACATGTGTCGAATGCTCTTATATTATTATTAATATTTCAACAACACATAAAAGCATTGCTTAATTGGCTGGTTCACTGCAGAAAAAAAGAAAATATAATAAAAGTATCACAAATACGAAAAAGCAGCTTTCCCCATGGCATCCTCCATCCGTAATTTCTTTTTGAATTCGTTAATATTGCTTCTGCACACTGTTGACTATCCAAGCCTATTCCATATAGATACAATTCGCCGATCAAATTGGACAGCTCGTGATTTTCTTATCTTTTCACGTCGCAGGGTTAAACCATGGCCTCGAAGGATATTTGATGAGCGCAAATGAAGACAATCTCTAAGTACATGATCCAAATCATTAAGAATTTGCCAGACCATACTCATATCGATGTACTGGCGGGTCCACGTGACAGTCTCAAGTCTAAGTGCTTTTAATCGATCAGGGTACGACAAAAATTTCAGTTGCGGTGCTGGCTTGGTAGCTCTATGAAGTACCCTTTCTGAACTAATATGTTCTTTTGAATTTTGGGGATACACACACGGCGCAGCATTTAGAAGACGGATCAACACATGAGCAAATATTAGCGGACGTAGGGCAAATTGATTGAGTGCAACGACAGTTCGTCGAAGTTGACCAATTATCCCCAACGCATTTGAACAAGCATGTTCAGTATGTGTGACGGTACTCAAGTCACTGTTTACCCACACTCCCAAGTCCTTATATTTGTTCACTCGTTCTATATCACTGCTTTGAAAGCTATAATTAGCTAAAGATTGAGCATTTCCGCCACAAACACGTAAATGTTTGCATTTTGATATATTTACAATCAACCTATTGTGCAGAACCCAATTTTTGACTTCATCGATATCCCGTTGTAGTTTAACTATATCATTGAATAAACGAATTGCCCGCCAGATTTTCAAATCGTCTGCATATAAAAGCATCCGAGAATCAATAAATTCCGGAAGATCGTTGATTTAGACACTAAATAACAATGGACCCAATACTGAACCTTGAGGCACCCCTATATTACATGGCCGCGAAGAAGAGTCAAAATGATCTGCATGCACACAATAACTACGATTGCTTAAAAACGATTTAATTTATCTAACAAACAAAAAATGGAATGCCACTTATCTCTAGTTTATTTAGGAGGAATCTATGGTCTACTCTGTCAAATGCCTTAGATAAATCGAAGAATATGATGTCAGTAGCAATGGATACGGCTATATTAGCTGACCAATCAAGATGGGCTGCGAGTAGATTGGTAACTGTCGAATAACCCTTACGGAAACCATGTTGCTCAGAAGCTATTACATTATTCTCACTGTAAAACTTGACCATATAACCATGTATAATTTGCTCTAACATTCTACAACATAAGCAAGTAATACTTACAGGTCTGTAATTGTCTACTGAAGATCTATGACCCTTTTTGAAGATGGGGTGAATGATCGATTGTTTCCACTCTTTTGGAAGATTCGTATCAATAATAGATTGTCGAAATATGGTACAAAGTGGTGTATATATTGAATCTGCTATTCGACGAAGATATATCGACGGCAACAAATCAGCACCTTTGGAGTTGTCTCTTTCAGACGATGCAGTTCAGCTAAAACTTTCTCAGGAGTTATCAAATTAGCTATGTCTAAACTAGGATATGAAACACTAGCACCTCTTATCGTCTCACTGTTCTGGATAGGTTCAGAATTCTCGATTGTAGTCTCTCCGTCCAAGTAAAAAATGCATTGAGGACATCTCTGCAAGGTCGTCTTCAATAACGCTATCACAATATTGGCCAATTGTTTTATAAGCGTTCCTACTACTATTCACATATAGAAAGAGAGCTTTGGGGTCATGTCTACAACTATGAGCTAGACCATTTTCAAATAAATAGCGCTTATGTCGTTTTAAAGAATTGAAGAAATTTCTCGCCTGCTTATAAACACCATATTCACAAAACCCACCCTTAAAGCATTTGAAACTGGAAGTCACGAGCCTTTATCGCAGTAGCCAGCTCAGTATCAAACCAACGAGCGCTTTTCCAACTAGTCTTAGACTTCAAAGGTGAGAATTTTACCATTAGAGAATAAAGTGTGACGCGAAAATAATCCCAGGCCTCATCAACTCCGACAACAGCCGGATCAGGCCAACTTACTCTATGCAGCTTTGATGTAATAACATCATAGTTCGCCCGAAAGACATTAATCTGACGTTTGTACCGAGCATGGTGAAACACCCTCATTTGTATATTTAGCAAAACTTTAACTACACAGTGATCAGACAAACCAACAGGAGAATCATATTGAATACTACTGATTAATTGACTGTTTGTCGATAGGCTAAGATCAATAAGGGAAGAACCACAACTCGAAATGCGAGTATGTACATCAACAAATTGAGCAAGACCACAATAAGTAAAACACTACATAAGGTCATAAGATTCGCTATCACAAGTAGGAAAAACCGTATTCGAAGTCCATTCAACATCTGGCATATTCAAATCCCCAATTATCACAGTATCACAATTCCTCACGTATACAACTCTATCTCTTCAATGAGTTTCTTAGATATTGCCTTAGGAGCACGATACACAAGACCCAGTATGATGGGTGAGCTGTTATCAAACTTCACCTGACACCACAAACCTCAACTCTATCAATAAACGACTTACTCAAAACGCGCACCTTAACTTCGTCTCTCATAAAGAGAGCTACTCCACCACTCCTACCCCCTATCCGATCACTACGGAACAAAGAATAGCCTGGGATGGATACCTCAGCATCGGATACATCACAATTAAGCCAAGATTCTGTAATACCAACTATAATTAGATTGTCAGACTCGATCCTAAACTTTAGCTCATCGACTTTCTGTAACAAGCTCCGAACATTACAATAAAATATACTATGACTTTTATTCACACCAGTGCGAGTAATAATATCATCTCTAGCAATCTGACACACTTCAGATCCCAAATCAGCTAGGCACTTATATGCTGTAAGACCTTGCCAAAACCCTCCACATTCATGAGAGGTGATACATCTAATGGGGACCAACTGATTCGAATGCGTCGCCTCACTACTTGAAAATTTTGCACACATAGATTGCTCTCACCAAGCGCAACACGAGATGCGAGTTCTTTCTTAGCTTGAGACAATTTCTTCCTTTGAAGAGCGTCAAGATCTTTCAAGAGACTAACATGGGATCCTTTTAAACGATATGAATTCCGAAGAATTAACTCAGCATGCGACTGCTCCCTAAATACGGCCTTGAGTAAACGCGGCCTATTACTAAGTGTATCACGCTTACCCAGTCGAAATAATGCGAAGAGTTTAACATGTTTGACAATATTCATATTGCAAGAACCAAGTACCTGCGTCAATATAAATCTCACACTCTGGACGTTCTCGTTAAGACGTACTTGCGCGTTCTCAAATAAAGATTCTCTTACATTTGCCAGGATAACAGATCTACATGGATCAGCGGTGCGTTTCCTATTATTACCAATTTGCAATTCGAGACCGTCAGGTGACACTGCGGATGGTGTATGTTGACTTATTGTTGACGCTTGTTCCATCTTTTTGACAGTCCCATTATCAGATATATGACCATAATTCAAAACCTGACAATATGTATATTCATCATTAGTAACATCAGGTAAATGCACTGGAACATCCATGGCTACAGTCTCACCTTCTACACTTAAATCTATATTCATTGAATTATTTGCAAGACTTGAGTAGGGTTTTATAGAGTTAAGACTTGAGGAGGGATATATAGAGTTAGAATAGTTTCCATCACTATGACTGGAATTTTCAACATTCTTAGTAGATTTGGAAATAAGAACTTCCTTACTTTGACCGGCACTTATGCTTTTTGGAACTGGTGCAGCTGATATAAGTCTAAGAGAATTACAACTAGACTGACCGACAACCAAGGGGTAGATTCTGTCTTCAAATAATTTATCAAAGATGTACAGCAGTACCCGCAGTAGAAAGATGCATTAGACAGAGCTGCTTTCTTTTCTCCGGGAACTGAAACACTTGTCCACACATGATAATCGTCACTTGATCACCGAACCTGATAATCCACAAACTTAGCAGCATCACCTCGCTTTGTAGTCTTCATCTGCTTGACCATTATATGAATGTATATTCAGATTGCATATTCAGACTTTATCCGAGTAAAGTCTCTTGTGTAGATTTTAATATAGATTGTGTAGGTTTGTAAGTAGGTAGATATCAAAGAATTTAAAGTTTATGTCAAAGTTTGTCTTTGATATTCTTCAATATCAAAGTTTATGTATATGCCAACAGCTCTTAAATGCTCGAACTTGCATTTATTTAATAAATAAATAAATAAAGATTTTCTTAATACTAAATAAACATTCCCCGATGGGGGAGACAATAAGGAAGAAAAATTACAGAAAAGAAAAGTAGTCAAAGTAACATAACTTCACTAACTTCTTCAGGTCTCCTCCATGTTTATAGCTCTAGGGGAATCTGATCCCTAGAACCGATCCAGCACGCCGCCTTACGAGTGAACCACCCGGGGTCTGCCACCCCCCGAAGGATCCACTCGCGACGGACGATGTCAGGTAAGCGGGACACGAGTAGCTTCAAGAACATTAGTCTTTGCTCAGGGGGACGTCCTCTCGAGAAGAAGACTAACCCCGAAATAGCCCAGGTGCCCCAAAGGCGCACCTGAGTTACCTCCTTTAATGACAGATGTTGGGCCCGTTTCAGGGCCCATCTAGCTCTCTTCAGGATACGTTTAAGTCTATCCAGGTCAGACTTGGCCGACCAGTTCACAGTCACAGTGAACCCAAGGTATCTTACTCGACTAGTGAAGGAGGGGATTTGGTCGTTGGGCATAATGGAGGATAAGGCAGAGATTGCTAATCTCTTAAGCTTTTTCCTCGTCGCAGGGGCGCCATGAAAAACTACCACCTGCGATTTGGCGGAGTTTACAATAAGATTGGACTGGGGAAGCTGGTCTTTTAATCTTAAAAAGAATTGGCTGATGTCGGAGACTACGTCTTTGCACCTACGTCCAGTGAATAGGGCTGTGGTATCATCAGCATATACCACAAGACGTTTTTCACGTTTGAAAATTTTGAAAAGTTGTATGGAGGCAGCAAGATATAAGATAGGAGAAAGTGGGGAGCCTTGAGGCACTCCTGTAATGGGGTAGAACTGACTCGCATCAGGGTCGTCTTCATAGTAGAACCGCTTGGTATACAGCAGTATCTCCACCCTGTTAACAATTCTCGCAGGCAACCCTAAGGACCTAAGAGAAGAGATAACGAAGGGAATGGAGATACGGTCAAATGCAGCCGAAAAGTCTAAGAAAACAGCCACAACTAATTGATGACGGTTCTCCCGACAGAACTGCTGCACCTCACATACTGCAGAATGTACCGAGCGCCCTTTAACGAACCCATGAAAACCAGGTGGGATTAAGTGATGCCTAGTTAAATGGTCGCGGATTCTACGCGCAAGCGCTTTTTCGTAGATCGAAACGAGGGAATTTTGTATCGAGATGGGCCGCAGGTCTTTTGGAGAGCGAACAGGATTTCTCTTATGGATAAAAATTCTCTTACTAATATTGATGCCTGCTACATCAGAAGGTGATGCTAAAAGCATGGTGACGGCCACTTCTCTCCTTTGATCGGCAGTCAGAAGCTGACAGACCCGAGAAGAGAGTGGAGCGATGGTTTTGGAGGTGCCCGGAAGAGGCCCCCAGGCGTTGAGAATCTCAGGAACTGAGACATCCCTACTCCTGAAGTCTCCCCAAGGCGGGATTGGTTGCGGTGATTGCGTGGCTCCATAATTATGTAGGGCTAGTGACTCTTCCAAAACTTTATCCAGACCGATACTGCCTATCCAACCAGAAGCTCTCTCCTTCCAAGAGACAGACTTCTCTTTCTTGAATATCTTCCAGAAGGAAGACCGGGCTGGATTAAGGGAAGCAATGCTAGCCCTATCCTTACCCAGCTGGAACCTATATCTAGTGCTCCAGTATTCTTTCGAGAGAACCTGACGCGCAGAAGCAGAGAGATTGGGTGAATGAAGCAGGTGTGCAAGGGTCTTGAGTTTTGTCGGAGTGGGGCAATAAATTCTACCTTTATAGGTAATTGATAAAATCCCGGTAGCTTGCGAAGAGAGGTAGGTATTAAATTCGGTCAGACTCTCATTCCCTATTCGGGGGAAGCGGCTGATAGCTGCCTGGAAGACTGCCACTCTGATTGGATCAAAGCAGAATCTCCGGCGAAGCAGCGTATCCTCCTCAATCCGCCAACGAATAAGGTCATGAGAGGTGGTCAGATGTTGACGCGACTGTTCAGTACAGAAGGGCTTAAGCAGCCACCTCTCATGAATCAGTAGAAGGTCGAGGAGTGAGTTTGTTGTTGAGCAATGAAAGGTGGGGGATGGTGGTTTGTGAATGAAGTACCGGTTCCTGGCTCTGCGGTGTGCAGCATTAATCCAACGACCAGTTCTGTCGTTGAAATCGCCTAGTATCATGTCGTAGCCGCTGTCAAGGATATTATCCAGGATGTCCCGATTCTTGTGAATCTCCCCTGGACGAATATAGACATTGGCCAGACTGAAGCGTTTACCGTTCTTACAGAGTGAAACTACCAAACAAGACAGGGCTGGACAAGAATAATTTAATAGGAGGGACGATCTTAAGGAGCATTTAACTAGGGTCAAGAGTCCTTGAGATGAAGAGGAGTGAGGCGGGGTTATATAAGGAGTAAAGTCTGAACAGATGTGCTTAGGGATAAATCGAGTAATGTCCTCGGGTCGACGGATAGACCGCGTCTCCTGAAGGACTATAACATCAGCATCTCGGCCTGAGAGAAGTCTAAGGGCAGAAGCTCCTCCCGAATTCCACTGAACGATGTTCAGCGAAAAAGGGTCACCGTTACCAGACATTGTGTTTAATCGGTTCACCCGGGATTACCACGCCCTCAGGACGTACTAGAAGTGGAGGGGTTTCCCCCAACACCACTAGACATCCTTTGGACCGGCACTTCCCCGGAGGGAATAGTATCTTCATTTTCCCTGGAAGTGAGCTTCCCTCTCATCATCTTCCCCACCTTGACAGGTGCAACCACCTTGACAGAGGATGATCTCTTCTTCGATACAGGTGTAGAGGTCGAAGTCGTTGTAGATCCTATACAGCTATTAAAGAAGGAAGAAAAATATAGGGATTGCTGCAAAAGTTGTTCCCTTATTTCTGTTAATTCCTTGGCCATTGTGCTTTGAATTGTTTTAATTATTTCGCCATCTGACATCATCCTGTCAGGAATCGCCGCAGCAGAAAATGATTTCTGTTGAAAAGTTTTCGGTTTAAATAAATCTCGGTATTCTCTGAAAATCCTACATTTGCGTGAAAAAGATGGATGAGGGCCCCCGCAGTTTATGCAGAAGGCCGAGTGTTCGCACCGGGAAGAATTCAACAAGGCCTGGCAATCATCGTCACCACATATTCCGCAGACCTTGGTTCCACTGCAGGAGGACTGCCAGTGACCCCATTGGTGGCAGACGTTACAGTGGGGATATATCATATTGTCTTCAACCAGAATTTCAAAGGAAAGATTGTAACCAAGGAAAGGGTTGGATTTAGAATTACTTAGCGTCAAGGCATTTTCGGAAGTAGTATTTGCGAAAGCAATTGGAATAATTCTTCCACTATTACTATGAATTCTTCTTGCAGAAGAGAGATTAAATTTCTTTTTTAGAAGTTCCAAATCCTCATCTTCAAGAGCATCTGGAAAATTGTTGATCTTTACGGAAGAGAAAATTTCTTTCGATTCGAGTCGCCCAATCTTGAAGAGATTCTCACTAAAATAGGTCTTATATTCTTCCAACATACCGGAAGAGATAAATGACACTTTGAGAGTGTTCTCATAAGTGCGAACTCTATTGAACAGTATACGATTATTGTATTTGTCTACAAAACCTCTCAAAAACTTCTTAAATAAATCCTCAGTTTTTGTGGGAGTCAAGGATGTAATGATTAACAGATTCCTTTCTTTAGGTATAGGAGAGAGAAGTTTCCCATTAACAAAACTATCAAATAAATCATTACTAACCTTTTTTGCAGTCTCATTGTTCGAACTTACCCCACCAATCTTAGAAATATCATCTTTTTTCCCAAAATCAGACGTTTTTTCATTCATTTTGCTTGAGCTGTTTACTTTCTTTGATCCTCCGGTAGCGCTACACATTTTTGAATTGAAATAGCTTGGAATTTGCATTTATTTGATAACACTATCCCTATTGCAGCTTAACGATAGGTGAATCAGTATTATTAATGTGGTAGATGTTTGCCTATTAACGTTGTAGTGTTTTAATAACGTTTGATGTTGATCCTCCATCATCGCCCGTGGCGGCAGAGGGTTATTATTTTAAATAAATTGTCTCATATTATTATAATTATATGTTGTTTTTTAGGTTAGTTTTAAATGTAAAAAATAATATTATAATATTTTTATATATTATATTATATATTATTATATTAATATATTATATTAATGAGGAGAATTTTATTAAAGCACTTAACTTGTTGCTTTTGGCCAAAATTAAAAATTACAAATTTTACAGAGAAACAAAAAATGAGTAGAACAAGGAATTGTACATAAAATAAAATTCAAGAATAAAGAAAGAGAAGAAAGGAATTAATGACTATTGTAAATAACTTGTTTTACTTTAATAAATACTTACTAATAATATAAGAATAAATCGAATATACGTAGACCATTATATTCCATAACGTTTTGATCCTTGTTTGTATTGCGGCTATTTGTTGACAGTGTAAAGATTGAGGCGTTGATGAGCATATAAAATTAGGATTACCTGTTTATTAGTGTATCAATTTGATGAAGGTTCAATGTTAATAGGTGGGTACATAAAAACACGTGTACCAGTGAAGCGTAGTGCTGAAGGCAGTAGCTGCATATTCAATTGGTAGATCTTTCATGGCAAAGATGCAAATTTTACAGAATTTGTCATGATAACCGTAGACTGACACCCTCAAAACTAGCTAGCAATTGGAAGATAAAGAATTTCTTCAATTAAATTGGGTATATGCTGGGGGTATTGTCGAATTCAGACGGTATCGAAGCTATTTTACTTTCTATCAATGGCTCAACATAATTGAGAATTGAGTCAGTCTAGAAGATACCGCAACAATCATCGATGAACACTAGGAAGATTAGCTTACCACTCTATTTAACGCCATAAAATGCATCTATGTGGTTTAAGTTCCGAATAGATAAATCATTGCACAATGTATCCGGCCCATAACTCACAATTGGCGCTAACATAATTTTGAAGGAACGACACGCTCCGTCAAAAAAAAGGAGCCGAGTACTTAAGCTTGAGACGTCATGGAAACGACTTCTACGCATTTCAGTTCGAAATGAGCAGTAAACGACCAGCGAGATGACAATATAATGCCAAAGTATTTGTAATTTGCCACAAATTCGAGTTTCTTTTTGTCAAGGTGAGTATGTCAGTACTACAGAGAGGACCTCCTCGACGGAACTTCATGACTTTTGATTTATTTATGTTTACACATAACTCATTACACAAACACTGTGGAAGTATAGATAATTTAAAGCCAATTGAGCAGACCCTAGATTGTCTTCTATGATCACAATGTCATCCGCATAAAGAGCAACTATAATATTATATGCTTTACCGCAAAGGTTTTCAGGTAGATCCATTAAGAAGAATGAAAACAGCAAATGACCTAGGGGATCCACCTGCATTACTTCTCTGTCGAACGAAAACGATTGAGATGTAGTCAGTTTATCGTATATGCGTAATTTGCTTGGCTGCTATATATGCCGAATGAGATCAAATTACCGTCCACTTACAATGACCTTATTAAGAAGTTTGGTTATCGGTAAACTAAGATTTACCGAATCGAAGGTCCGACTAAAATCGATAAATATAGCATAGATAGAAGACTTCCTTTTGAAACAGCTGACAATGCAACCTCGAACTATTTATATTGCACATGTTGTCGATCTGTACGGGTGAAAGCTAAATTGTCCTGGCGTAAGATATGAAAAATGTAAATACATTAGCCTATGGGATAGTATAAATGTCAAAAATTTGAATGCATCATTCAATAGGGTTATACCAAAATACAAATCCATAGAATCTACATCACCTATATACTTATACAAAACTGTAATATAACCTTGTTTCTAAGAGTTAGGTAAAAGGTACCCGTGTAAGAGACAGTTAAAGAAGTATACCCATTAGTTGTTTATGAGAGGAAAATACAATTTAATTTGCTCAGTGTATGAAAGGTCAGGGCCAGACGCCTTATTCAACTTTATTTTGGCCAGTCATACACTTATTTCATCACTAAAAAATGGAGAATTTTAAGGATATGTTGTCGAAATTGATGTCTCAAGTGTATTTGTAAACCCATCTATTGCATTGATATTTAATCGAGAGTTTAGAATATTTTTGAAATGATCATACCATTTTCTTAATGGAATTCTGAAGCTTGTGTGTGAAGATTTGCTTTTGAGTTTTCCAGGGCGCCTTCTCAGCTTTATAAAAAGGTCGCTTTTAGAAGTTAACAACTCAGCAGTGTGATTCCCTAATACCAATTTACGATACTGTCAAAGTAATATCACATACTCGTTCCTAATGGTTCTGTCGAAACAAGAACTTTATATATCATAACTGTCTACAGGTTTAGCGAGTCTGGGGCCCGAGCTACCCATATACTATGTTTTATGCTTTATTTTAATTTTTCTAGGTGCGTGATAATGACATTAGTTCTATTTCGAAAATTTGAATACATACGATCTTTTATATATCATAATTAAATTTTTCTATGGAGAGAAGACGAATTTAAGAAATTAGTAGCGAATCTTTGAGTATATCTTGAGTTCTTAGAGCAAGCGTTGAGATACACATTATCAGAAATGAGTATCTTTAGCTAATATTACCCAAGAATAGTTCATAGTAAGAACGATTTAAAAGGGATTGATCTAAACTAATCAGGCAAAATAATCTGATGTCACAAGTGAATGATACGAAGGAAGTCGATATATTGATTTTTTGCAGTCAGCTATACAGGATACGGGCTTGTGCTTGCGGACATGGTATCACACTGAGTCTAGTTCTAGGTGCATTCGCATTATTTTGAACTTAGAAAAGATAATGATTTACTAAATCTTATTTATATAAGATTTACTTCGTCAATTGTGAGCCTCATAAAACCTGTTTTTCTAAAGGTAAGTGAAGTTCGAGCATTACTGATATAAAATATTTTACCAGTAAAGATAGCTTTAATGAAATGGGTAGTAAGCATTTGGCATTGAAATATCTAGCTACCACTATCTGTTTTGTCATATCTAGTTTTTCAATAAAAGTATATATTTCATTTATTATGCAGAGGCAGAATAAGACGGATTGAAATAACACGCAACTATAGTCAGAGATGATCAGAGATGATCATTTTAGATGTAGATAAAAGCAAATAAAAGCTCTCTAAAAGCAGATATTTCACTTATTATGCAGAGGCAGAATAAGACGGATTGAAATAACACGCAACTATCGTCAGAGATGGATACAAAGAACATTATAAGGGGTATCAACTATCCTGTCTGAGAAAAACGGTTTCATTCCAACTTCATTACCACTAAAAGATCGACTTCGGGTCCAAACGAAGTAAAGATGCTAAATGTATTCAAACCCGACAATGTCAACTTTGTAAAGATCTGAACAAGCAAGATATGTCATTGCTTAGCAGAGTTTGAAGACTTTCAATGTGAAAAAGAAGCAAACGATGTAAATCAGTAAGCGCTTCAACATTGACGGATTTTGGGAAACCTTTTTCAGTGATATAGAAGTAGTTGGTGTATATAATACTTGGGTGGCAGTGGTTGTTTTGAAGACGGAATGTTTCTGACAGAAATTGGAGCATTTTGTGGATTAACTTCCTTATTATTAGAAAATGAACTGAGAAATTTTGCCACACGTTGAGCTGCTG
This sequence comes from Pomphorhynchus laevis, assembly GCA_012934845.2. Classification (NCBI taxonomy): domain Eukaryota; kingdom Metazoa; phylum Acanthocephala; class Palaeacanthocephala; order Echinorhynchida; family Pomphorhynchidae; genus Pomphorhynchus; species Pomphorhynchus laevis. The sequence continues at coordinate 436,657 of WNNJ02001213.1, read as the reverse complement.
AGAGAGAGGGAGACTGATAATTTTGTTGTTTTGGATAGTGAAATAATGCGTAAGGTCAGATTTACGCCTATCGTACAAGTGTTCACGCAAAAGCCGCTGAGCCTCGCGTTCAGGAGTAGATAAATCTGGTGTGATGAAAAGGTTCTGAAAGCGAGGAGACTTTCTAAGCCGGTAAGAAATAGACAAAATTGCCTAAACGTCTTGTTCATCTACAGATGCGGGGAGCCACGAGGGATCCCCATTCTTTTGGCGGGTAATCTGTGAAGTCTTACATGAATACTGGCATAATATTTGATACCAATGGATGATAACATCTCAGTCACTAATGTGAGATCATCCCCTGACTCTGAAAGCCCGCGTATTATAATGTTGGAAGCACGCTGTTTTGTACGATCACATTCCTGAACTTAATCTAGAGGAGATGAAGCTTGATTGAGATGAGACATCGCAATAACTGAACGTGTCACTTCTCGACAAATAATGCTGGCGAAGCTTTTCTTTGAAGGCAACTTGGACAAGTTCGGATTAACACTTTAATTAGTAGAGGTGACGAGACTTGCTATTTAGCCCTTAAGACTAACAATTTCTGCATTCAACTTGGAAATAGTGAAATACAGAGTTTCTATAGTGTTATTTGCTTGTGAGTATAACCTAGCGACACACCCATATAGAAAGTCTATGCAAAAGAATTCTATCAACGCGAAATGGAATTTTAATGGGAGTACAGACTGAGCACCTAGATGTTGTACACTTAAGTTCTATTGAAACTGTCACTGCGACTTACGATAGTAAGAGAATAATCAGCAACGGTGTTCCTATTCATTCCTAAGGTTGATGCATGATTATCATTACCTACTATGTGTTGATGTGTTCTGTTGGAACACTTAGAAACAAGACAATCCACGCATTCAAACCCAGCTTTTGCACAAGTACAGCTTCGACGTACCCCCTAGATCCATTACATGTACAACATTTTAAAGTACCAATAATTCTTTTCTCTTGGGCCGTTTGATAAGAATAGCACTCAGCTTGATTTAAACTATCTTGTTGTACCTATTGACTACTTACAGTATGGTCGACTGTTTTTCAAGTTTTGGATACGAATTGTTGTGAAGGCGTGAACATCAACAATTTGAATAACTCGCTGCTGTTATAAAGTTTGAAAATAAAGTTTGAAACAAATAACATACATAAATACAACGAATAACATACAGTGCAATCATCAAATCACCATGACAGAACAGTCTGCGAATAAGCGATGCTGCCCTTGTAATGGTCAAACAGCTGTTTGTAAGGGCTGTGTGTGCATTCGAAATAATAAGCAATGCATTAATTGTTGTGCACAACGATGCTCAAATCGAGAACGATTGATTCCATCCAATCAATATAACGACAAACATACAGCAAAATTCTCAACACAATATTTGAACAACGATGAACTGGGAATGACAGTAAACGCCGTGGAGACTATCTCCATCGAAATGAAGTGTACTACGGATAATTGCAACGTGTATTCAACAGTAATCCTTCCGAGAAGGCTTTCTAGAGATTTACTGGCCCAAGATTACCTCTGTGGATTTTGTGCAGCCAAAGCAATCAACAAAACCTGAATTGAAATAACTAAACTTAAAAGACAGTTAATATCAAATAATTCAAATAGTTGCTGGACAAACAAAGAGCGTATACATAGAATAGTAAATGAGTCTATCAACTCCTCCCTCAACCGTTGCATCAATAAGCAGGTATCTCAAGCTGTTTGTTATTTTCAACGCACACCAGAGGTAGATAGATCTTATTCTAAATTAGCAAACTCTCTTGATAGGGAAAGCGCTAGGGCCTCACATCTGATAGTTCGTAATTTACCCGTTTCTGAAAGTGAGCAACAAGTTAAATTAAATCTCTTTGAGGAAATCGGTTGTGCTTTGGTCGGACAAAAACTAGACTTTCATCGACTCCCTGCACTTCATACTAACTCCCTCCGTGGGTTAAGGTAAATACTAGCGTCAGTCATGTGGAATCATCTTTAAAATCTCCGTTTAAGCTTAAGAATTTATCTATCTTTCATACGATGTACTTGTGCCCTGATTTGTCGAAACTTGAACAAGAGGAACTTAAGAGACTACGGAAAGAATTATCCGAACGAAAAAAGTAATAAAAGCGATATTTTATTAGAGGACAAAGATAGTGGTTTCATCAAGTAGGGAAGCCCACGCAGTAAATGTGAGCTTACCAGTACTCGGCGAAGTTTCGTCTACAGGCAACAACAATCTTTCTAACCCAGCCAATATATGACCAACGATTGAAAATGATTTAAATGTAAATCCTCCAGCAAAACTTCAAGTAAATCATCCGGGGCATCCTCTAATTGATTCTACTCCACTGCTCCCCAAATCTTCCTGGAAATTAGCCGTTTTAAATATCCGCTCTCTTAGTAACAAGGTTGATTCGGTATATGATCTTTTCCTTCATAAATCTTTGGATGTTTTGTTTTAACCGAATCTTGGCACGTTGATCAGAATGATTACTCTCTTTAACGTCTCCGCTCTTTAAATCTCTCTGTGGCCGATAAGGCTCGTCAACGACCTATTAGTTCAAATCGATCAATTAACCACGGTGGTCTTATAGCTTTCTCTCACCATTGGTCTCCATTGCAATCATTACCGTTGCCATTTGTTCCTCTCACTTTCGAACTACTTGGGTTCCGTGTAAAAGCCGGCTCGTTGTTTCTCAATATCTACTTATTCTATCGGCCTGGATCATGTCATCCGCCTGACTCTTTTTTCTGTGAACTGTCAAACTTCCTTTCTTTCATCTTCCTCTCCGGTTTACCTTGCGTTGTACTAGGTGATATAAATGTTCACTTAGACCGTTCTCGTGATTCCAATACCCTAAAGACGATTTCTACATTTAACGATCATGATTTTCAAATCATGTCTCCTCATTATTCTTCTACTACCCATATTCTTGGCGGTACCCTCGATATTGTTGCCCTAACTACGCGTCTTGCCTTGTCTTCTTCATTGTGCATATCTGATCCTGCTCTATCCGGTCACCTCCTTGTTACATGTTCTCTCCCTTTGTTAAAAATCAATGTTCCTGCGAAAATTATCTCGTGTCGTTCTTGGAAATTCCTCGACTTTTCCCTTCTTCGCTCTCATATTAACCGCTCTCCGCTAATGTATCCTTCTTATATCTACCAATCCCCTAATTACTTATCTACCCTCTTTGACAATGTATTTTGCTCTATCCTCGATGAAATTCTTCCTCTTAAAACTTTTGTTCAATCACGGCAAAATCTTGCAACATGGTTCGACTCTGAGTGTGTGACTTCAAAACGCCTCCTGTGTCGTTCTTTCAGAACTTATCATCGTTATCTCAGACTATCTTTAGAACTTGATTCATTCTTTTATCGTAACCAATTCTTTGCTCTTCGTCGTTTGCATAGGCAACTTCTGCGTTTTAAGGCACAGTTTTTGGCGAAGCAAACTGGCTTCCGCTAATGACTTTCGAACTAAATGGAAAACTCTTAATTCTCTACTTTCTCGTTCCTCTGTCACCTCCACTCTTGATCCTTCTCAATTCTCCGATTACCTAATTTCAAAAACTGTTTCTCTAATCGATTCGATCATCGTCATTCCACAAATTTATTGTATCTCGTCTGTTCGTATCCCTGAGCTCTTTTATCTACTTGCGTTATCTGAAAGATGAGGTATTTTGCCTTCTTATTTCGTTAACTTGTAAGTCCTCTCCTGCAGATCCCATCCCTACTCGAATTCTCAAATTGTTGTCAACAGACTTCACACCTTTCCTTACCAGCCTATTTAACTCGTCAATAGTGAATGGAATATTTCCTGTTCTTTGGAAAACGTCCATTGTTCGTTCCTTACTTAGAAAGCCCTCTCTTGACCCCTCTCTTCCTTCATCTTATCGCCCAATATCAATTCTACCAACCTTATCTAAAATTCTTGAACACCTTGTCTTAGATCAGATAAACAAGTATCTCCCTTCATCGCAACTCTACCCTTCTTTTCAATCTGCTTTCCGCTCCAATCATTTCACCGAACTAGCATGTCATAAAGTATTTTCTGATCTGCTCTCGGCTCGTGACAAAGGACTGTATAGTGTGGTAATATCGCTCGATCTTTCATCTGCATTCGACATTGTCGATCACGTAATCCTTCTTTTTCGTCTTCGCTATCACTATGGTTTCTCTTCGTCCACCTTGGCTTGGTTCTCTTCGTATCTCTCCGATCGATCATTTTCCATCCATTCAAATTCAATGTGTTCTCCTCTATCTTCTCTCTCTTGTGGTGTACCTCAAGGTTCTGTACTTGGCCCTATTCTATTTACGCTTCTTCTTGGAGTTTTACTTGTATAACTAGTAAATTCTGCTTCAGGGTAACGCAGTACGCTGATGATATACTTCTTTATTCTCATTCGTCTCCTCATTCCCTAAGCCAACTTTTCGTAACCGCATCTAATTGTCTTCGTGCTCTATCAGAACATCTAATTTCTTTGCGCATGTCCCTAAATCCTACCAAATCTAAAGTGTTATGGATTTTTCCCTCCACTGTTTCTGTTACTCCTCCATCTCTGTATCTTCAGACCACAATTATTCCTGCTGTAGATAAACTAGTATTTCTAGGTATTCACTTCGACAATAACCTGCATCTCGATCCCTTCATTCGTGATAAAACTAGGTCTTCAAATATTCTTCTCCGTGATATTCGTCTCGTCAGAAATTCTCAAGATTTTAGTTCTGGTAAATATCTTATTTCCTCATTTCTTTTCCCACGTATTGATTACTGTCTTAGCCTTCTCGTTTTCTCTTAAAAGTCATCTCTTAAACCTCTTCAGCGCCTCATTAACACTGCGGTGCGCATCCTATTTCGACTTCGTAAATTCGATCATATATCTTCCTATTTATCAAAACTTGGATGGCTAAGTAAGATATTAAAATTTTTCAATTTAAAGTACAAAATACGTAAACTCAGTTAACTGGCCTGAATTGCCAAACTCCTTTTACATTCCATATGTAAATCTATTTAGTTATTTATCTATTTGTATGAAAGTTATTTGAATGAAATGTGTTAAAAGCAAGGACACTGTTTTGAAGTAATTTTGTTAGTCAAATTTGTTTCACATTTTTTATATTATTTATTTTAATTGAAAATAACGTTGAATAAGATTTAAATAATTAAATAATTATAAATAATTATAAATAATAAATAATTGTTAGACACGATTTAATGTATTGTTATGTAATAACAATACATAAAAGATTTTATGTAATATTGTTATGTAATATTTTATATAATTCATATCAAGTCAAAATTTAAAATTGAAATTTAAAATAAAAGTCAATTTTTATGAATTAACTAATAAATAATAGACGATGTATCAGAATAAAAATTAGAGGTCATTATGAGGAACTTCGATGTTATCAGGTTTCGGACACTATTTTGAAACCCAGCTTTTGCACAAGTACAGCTTCGACATACCCCCTAGATCCATTACATGTACAACATTTTGAAGTACCAATAGTTCTTTTCTCTTGGGCTGTTTGAGAAGAATAACACTCAGCTTGATTTGGTAACATATTATCTTGACTATATACTATTATTCGTTTGCAGAATAAAGCATGCACCAGCAAAATCAATAACAGCCTTATCAATAAAATGCACCAGCGAAATCTGTGAAGCGAGTGGAACCGAATTGATTGCACGTTTTGTCTACTATCAGAATGCATGTGATGTAGAGCTTGACTTTCTGTATTCGCTAATCGCATACTCAGCTTAGTTGCACTCCGAAAGCTAACAATTAACTTACAGTAACTTAAATAAAATAACTTAAATTTGTTGCAGAATAACGCATGTACCAGACAAAGAATATATACTATTCTGGAATCTTCAATTAAATTGTAAATTTTGCTATGAATGTACGATGTAAAGATCACATAAGTATTGCAATATTACAGGCTGCAAATTTTTTTGAAAGAATTGCAATCCCTTTTATTGTATGTATTGGATGGCCGGGAAATTTTATGCTGTATCGAACAATGCAAAACACACTGTATAAATCAACACATATTTCCGTATTCTTTAAAGCCTTAGCCATAATTCATAGTGTTTTACTTTTGGTCAATCTTGGAAGATGGATTGACGCAATGCATTTAATTAATATTCACAAAGTAACTAACTGTGGATGGCTTTTTTTTATAGGTTTGTCAACGTATATAATTTCAAATTATATAGTTTTACTACAAAATTGTGATAGAGCGATATTTGTCATGTTTCCTAATATTAGTTTGAAATACTTTGGAAGAAAACACTGTAAGATTTACTGTGTGTTGGTTTCATGCGTTATTGTATTGTCCACGTGTCACTTTATATATACAACAAACTACAATGATGACAACTCTTTAATTTCAGGTACACCCTGTAAATATCATTGGTCAGAACGGTGGGTTTTGATCGGATGGCCTATCTTCTACAATGTATTTGGGATAGCCATTCCACTCTTTGGTATTTTAGTATCAGCAATTTCTCTAATCCGGTACGTAACGAAAATTCGCATGAGAGTGGGCCGCGGACAAACAAATGGACAACGACAAAATCTAAGAAATACAATTGTATTGTCTTTATTTTACCTTTCCTGTGTTACTCCATTATCATCAATACAATGTTTGAGAAGAGTTATATACTTAAGTAAATCCTGCTATGTACACAACTTGTGGATTCTTATTAATTGCGTATTTTTACAGCTCGCCTGTTTTAGCTACTCCGTGACGTTTTATTTGCTGGCATCTCGATCCTCTATTATTCGTAAACATTTGTCGATGATACTTAAAAACAAAAGTCTAAAAGTCTAATTTAATGGTTCATTTAAACCATTAAGTGAACTCAAGTTTTTTATTCTACGATTGCGATCATTTTGTCTACTTTAAATTTGAATTTTATTTTCGGAAAATTATAAATTGAATTTTTGTCTTAATAATGTTTAAGTTATCTTTATAAAATTAAAAAGCTTTTGATATAATACTGCATAACTCATAATGACTCACTTATGACACTTTCTAAGTGTGAAAATGAAAAAATGTAGGATAATTTGAATTGTCGCTAATTGAATTACTTTTCATTTAAACTTGAGTACTTGATGTCAAAGTAAAAACTAAATTTGCTAAATGATCTTATTGCATAACATATGTTTTTTATGAATGTAGTTTGTCCAAATTAAATACTTTTTTAACAAATAATGTATACGTGAAAGAATTTAATATTTATTAAGTTAATTATTTGTTAAAATACTAAATTACAAAGTTATTAGCTTTTGCTTTTTGTTTTGAAATTGGCATTAGTTTTCAAAAACGAAAGTGATTGATTTTAATATGACAGTATGGAAAGCAATAATTTACAACCAAAATTATTGTCTTATCCTTGTTTGAAGACATTATAATTCATTGGTAAGAGTACATATATAGCAAGCATTCTTTCAGATCAAGTATCCTTGAAAATCGAATCATGTGATTTTATCTTAAATATGATATTATTTATCATGTACCTTGTGAATTTACATTAAGGTTAATATAATGCTAGATTAATTACCACTTTGTTAGCTTTCTCTATGTTATTCCAAAATTTGCAATACTTCAATAGCTCCTGTCATCAAAATATTTAAAATCATTTTATTAATCTTTTAAGTTTAGTTATTAATTGATAGTTTGTATAAATTAATGATGATGAAACCAATACGTGAAATCATGAAACCATTTAAATCATGGATTTTCATCATTTTGCTTTAAATCATACAATAGGAATCATCATTTTGATGGCATTCCGAATATGTTTTATTAAAAACATATTCGGCGATTTCCACTATTTCACAATTTCCATAAGCGATGTCGATGGAAGATCAATTTTAACAAATGCATTTATATTTATTTTAATAAATAGTAGTTTTATTATTGCCGCGATATTTTCATTTTTTATGTTTACTTATTCCTGATTGCTGTTTCTTAATTTGCACATTCTGACAACAACTTTTTTATTGCTTACACATTAAACATTATAATTTGTTCTTGAATGTTGCTTAATTATTTAGATAACCAAAATTTTATTTCTCTAAATTATTTGATTAATATTTATACAATATTATTAGATATTATTCGATTTTCTTGTTTTCTATTAAATAGTTATATACAACAGTATATAGCATTCTATAATGTTATAACATTATATATAATGTTTTTATACTTCGTTTGTAATATTTGTTTTACTGTATATTTCTAGTTATGATTTTCAATGTCGTCATTATCTAAATATCAACGTACACTACACTCTTACAATATCTATTAAAGTATTAAATCAAATAGTTTGCTTATACGACGCCCCAACAATATAGATATACTAATAAATTAATATTTGATAAATATACTATTTAATATAGTATTATCTCATATTATATATAATATTGTATTTATATGATGTTATGTAATATTATATTTTTTAAATATTTGTAAATATTATATATTATTATATAATATTTAATATTTTTTATAATATTTATTTATATAATGCTACAACATGAAATTGCTATTTATAATGCCTTTTGTTGAAATTGAGGGCAATGATAATGCCTTCTAATCCCCGTTGTTGACATCATGTAGCAATTGTAAAAATTGCTACATGATGCAGCAATAGTGGAAATAGAATATAAATAATCTATTTTATTCATATAATAATTTTCTTAGACTATCTTAATTAAGTCAACGCTCTTTTATCACACAATTGATAAATATTTCTTTACTCACATTTGAAATGAAAGTTGTTTTAATTGTAATGTACATGATTACTATATTTTTATCGTAAAACGATATTGTCAAATTATCTTCCTATCCCATACGCCAGATATCCTATTTCTCTCAAATGATCTATGTTTAGCAATAGCCTTCCATCAAATACAAAAGGAGGCTTTCTCATTGATTTATATATTTTATCGAAATCTAATTTCTAAATTCATAAAAAGCTAAATGAGAGAACAAAGTTCGCTATATCGTGCACCTGAAATTCGTCCCATTCAGTGCACACAATTAATGCATGTGAATTTTCTGCTGCGGAGTATGCATCATCATAACAGAACACGGATTTCTCTTAAAAATTGTTTAAAATTAATAACTTGAAATTGATAACACAATGAATCAAGGCATTTTAAAAAATCTCAATATTGATTAAATTACCGATTACGGAAATATACTAGAGCGTAGCGAGCCCCGAACTATCATAAACTTAATTTTATACTTATGTCTACGGTTGTCACTACAATAGCTGCATCATACAAGTGGTGTTTCACCAGAGATCTTCGAATTATAGAGACAATGTGATAAATCATTCGAATCTATCCTACATGTGCTTTTGTTTCTCTCCAAACTGCTTTGATTTTAGTGTAACACCTTTACGCCATTTTCGCTTGTTGAAACACACGTTTTTCACATTTTGTGCTTGAAGAAAAAGCACAAAATGAATCTCTTCTTGGAGATTTATCTTGTATAACCAGTAAATTCTGCTTCAGAGTAATGCAGTACACTGATGATATACTTCTTTATTTTAATTCGTCTCCTCATTCCCTAGGCCAATTTTTCGTTCCGCGTCTAATTGTCTTCGTGCTAAATCAGAACATCTAATTTCTTTGCGCATGTCCCTAAATCCTACCAAATCTAAAGTGTTATGGATTTTACCCTCCACTGTTTCTGTTTTTCCTCCTTCTCTGTATCTTCAGACCACAATTATTCCTGCTGTAGATAAGCTAGTATTTTTAGGTATTCACTTCGACAATAACATGCATCTCGATCCATTCATTCGTGATAAAACTAGATCTTTAAATATTCTTCTCCGTGATATTCGTCTCGTCAGAAATTCTCTAGATTTTAGTTCTTGTAAATCTCTTATGTCTTCCCTTCTTTTCCCACGTATTAATTACTGTCTTAGCCTTCTCGTCTTCTCTTAAAAGTCATCTCTTAAACTCTTCAGCGCCTCATTAAAACTGCTCTGCGCATCCTTTTTCGACTTCGTAAAGTCGATCATATATCTTCCTATTTATCAAAACTTTGATGGTTTAGTATTGAACATCGCGTTTGTTTTCGTAAGCTTTGCCTAACTTATCGCCTTCTCCATTGTAATTCTCCTTTTTATCTCTATCTGCCTATTCTATGTGAATCTCGCTATCTTTCTACTCACCTACGTTCCTGTGATTCTCTTCTGCTACACGTACCTATTCACTCAACCAACTTCGGCCGTCGATCCCTACATATCGCTGTTCCTCTCCTTTGGAATTCCTTACCTGATCATCTGCGATCATCATCCTCACTCCAATTTTTCAAAAGCAACTAAAATCGATGCTACTAAACGATTAACTTTTTTTATATGTTTCGCATTTGTGGGCTTGTAAGCACACAGTCCGTGTGCATTTGCCACATTAAAAAAACTTTCAAATTAAACTTTCAAAATAGGCTTTAATTAAGTAATAATCATAATTAATGTATAATTGTTAACTATAATACTTGATTAGTAGTAATTACTTTTAATTAATAAGTATTAATTATGATTATTAAATATGCATTAGTTGGTAGAATAAAATAGAATCGAGTATAAATGTTAATCACGTTCATAAACATAAAAAATTATGTTATTTTAATCAATTTATAACTCTATATGATTGGAGTTATAATAGAGTTATATATTAAATAAGCTAACTGAGTCTACATATTTTATATTCCAAATTAAAAATAATTAAAAATAAAAGTTAAATAGTTAAGTAATAAAAAATTAATTAATAATAAATAGATTTTATAAAATTTTATATAATTTATATCAAGATGAATTACAAACTGAAATCAAAAATAAAAATCAATTTTTATGAATTGACTAATAGATAACAAACTATGTATCAGAATAAGGATTAGAGGTCATCAGGAGGAACTGCTATGTTATCAGGTTTCGGCCATTGTTCCTCTACCCAACATAGCAGCGGGGCCAAATACATGCTAATGATGTATTTCCTCTGATTAAACTATCTAATATCTTATTCTAATACAAAGTATATTATTTATTATCCATCCATAAAAATTTTCCACTCAAGATTTTAAATATATTTTTAATAATATTTTGTTGAGTTATATATTTTACTATTTTCTGTTTAATGATATTTTTATAGTAACCTAGTTTAAAATATGTATCTATTAAATTATTTAAATGATTTTGAAGAAAGCCAATATCATTACATATTGTTGCAATTCTTAAAATTTCATTATTTAATGTATTATATTTTATATTATATGGTATGCATGAATGCTCATGCAAAAATATGTTTCTTGTAAATTTAAATATGTCATCTTTACGATATAAATTAATAGTAGTTTTAGTTAATGTTAATGTAATGTTCATATCTAGATATATACCTTCTTTATCATCAATATTGGTTTTATTAAGAATCAGGCAAAATAATTATCTATAACTCTATTTATGCCATATATCATGTAATAATACTATATATATTAATTTTAAATTACAATTATTTAGTATTTTACATTATTTAGTATTCCGATTAAAGGAATCGAAAAGACTCAAGCAGCATAAACTAACTCTATGATGTTTAGACTTTTGAGTATCATCAGTAGGGGCTGCTGCACAACTGGATTGAAATGCAGTACCCCTAGACAACTCAATGAGTCCTTCTAGTACACATCTATGTACTTGGAATTAACACTGTTGAGAGAATTCATCACGAATAATTCACTCATCAGGACCTAACAAGTAGGATTTAAAAGCACTCTTATCTAGCGCATACACATAGCTCCTTCATTGAAGGTGGTAATTATTTAGTATTTACAATTGATTTTATTGATTTTAAAAAGTTTTTCAATAAATTTTATATTGACAGTTATATTAAGAAATTGGTATGATGAAACATTAATACAGTTAGAAAAATCATCTGGAGTTGGAAATCGTGTGTTTGTAGATACTCCGAAGTGCCTACATGACTTGACATCCGGTTATTGTTAACAAATTATTATTTTTATTTTGTTAAGACAATGTATCCCAAAAAGGATACATATCGACAAATAAACAATGTCAAGCATATTGGCAAGCTCATGACTTGTAGTGAAATATTAATTAAATATTAATTTAACATTATTTCGCTGATTATCAGCGAAATAACGTTTTAGTTTATGGATCGATTAGTATCGTATTATAAAGTCGTCCCTTGTATTTTAAAATAAACAGCATTTATTATTCAATAATTTTCAAACTATTATTTTTTTGTACTATAAATTACCTGGTACTATTTCACCTGCTTTCTGTAAACTTCGATAAATGACATGCTTAGGAACTTTTGGGTCGTATATTGACCGTTGCGGAACGGTTGTTTGATCTCGTACTTCCGATGCTTGCTCGCATTGAATAGGCGATTTTCTGAACTATCAATTGACATGACCGTTGTTCAAAGTGCCGAACTAACTCGCACTATTGAGGTAACACTACTGCTTTGTACTAGCATTGTAGTGCTAGTAAACTTGCTGTGCATTTTGAGAAACAACGATAGATTTTAGTGTTGTGGCAATTGTGCCTTGATAAGAAAAAACAGCTTTTTCTGCTTCTCCTGTTTTAGTGTTCACGTTTAAAGTTACAAGCTAACCGGGCATCAAAACAATATGAGCAAATTAAAATTGACCGATGTTGTTCCAGTATACGACGGAAAGCAGACATCGAGAAATGGATAACCAAATTTGATCTTGTAATTAAACTCCAGCAGTTGAGTAATGAAGAAGCAACTATATTGCCTATGCTGCTCCAATGCAGTGCACTTAATGTATATATGGAGATGGGCAATGTTGAAAGAGGAAAACCAGAGGAAATCAAAAAGCGGATGCGCTTTGTATTTGGTATATATCCTTTCACTGCGTATGAGCGATTTATTGCAAGAAAATGGTTAGACGAGCCAGTCGCATTGGATAGGCCAAGGAATTCTGTGCAAATGGAGCTGCAGCAGAGTCGACGGGTTTATTCCATTAATAGCAGTTTGTCATCCTTCAACAAACAGCATTAGACCTGTGCTTGATTTTCGCGAATTAAATAGATATATCAGCTGTCTTACAGGTGACGATACAGATATTTGTGTTGACGCAATTCGAAGATGGCGTCGAATTTCCACTAAGGCTAAAATATTAGATTTGAAGCATGCGTATCTTCAAATTTGGATCCACCCCGACTACTGGAAGTATCGACTTGTTAAATATGAGGGAGTTACATATTGTTTAACACGATTAGGATTTGGAATGTCGATTGGACCTAAAGCTATAAAAACCATACTTCGTTTTGTTCTGGAACAAAATGCTTTGATTCGTGAAGGGACTGATTCGTACTACGATGATATACTTGTGGATGAAAATGTGGTATCTGCGGATGTTGTGAGATGTCATCTTAGTCAATTCGGCTTATCTACGAGAGAACAGATGGAAGTCGGAGACAATAGGGTATTGGGTATGATCACAAGAAATATCGAAGGAAAATTTATGTTTAACCGTGGAAACCTTGTTGATATAGACGCTCAGAAAATTCAGAGAATGACGAGGAGAGATCTCTTTTCGTTATGTGGTAAACTAATAGGTCATTACCCTATTGCATCTTGTCTGCGCATAAGCGCTAGTTATGTTAAACGTCTTGCAATTGGCCATGATTGGAATGATCCTATCGGAAAAGATGCTACCCTCTTTTTGATAAGAATGTTGAAGCGATTACGGTTATCGGACCCAGTTCAAGGATGGGAACTGGGTCCGATAACCCAGTGCCGATCGCTGCACTGTTTAGTGTGACGCGAGTAGCATTGCAATGGCCGTGTGCTTAGAGATATCAGGATCAATAGTCGAAGATGCTGCATGGCTACGAAAATCCAGCGACTCGCTTTATATAAATGTCGTGGTGCTGGAAGCCGCTATTCGAGGAATAAACCTTGCATTGAAGTGGGATTTTACAAAAATAAAGGTAATGACTGACTCGCGGACTGTATTAAATTGGTTAAATCTTACTACTAGTAAACTACACAGAATAAAAACTAAAGGCGCGCTGAAATGCTCGTGCGGAGGCGTTTGTCGACATTACAATCGTTAATTGAAGAGGCAAAACTGAACATTGAATGGGAATACATGCCTTCAAATTTGAATAAGGCCAATTTGCTAACACGAATAAACGGAAAAAATCGTATATGTGAAGGAACATTTGCTGCAGTTTTAACTCATGTAGATTCTGGTTATAATTCTACACAATTACATGATATGCACTACTTTGGAATCGAAAGGTCTTTTGCGCTCGCTAAGATGGTAAATCGTAATACTGACAGAAAGGAAATCGAGGATATTATAAAGCGATGCGAACGATGCCAGACTATAGATCCGTCGCCGGATAAAATATTCTCACGCATCGTGCCAAGTGAGTGGCATATGGAAACGATTGGCCGTTGATATAGTTCATTATGAAGGACGTCCCTATTTGAGTATCATGGATAGTGTACCAGGAAGATTTGCCGTTTGGAAAGCACTGGATAGAGAGAGCGCTGATTGTGTATCGAGAAAATTTCTAGAGATGATACTAGAGCACGGATTACCAGACGAAGTATTGGTGGATAATGCGGCCGTATTTAGAGGAAGTATGTTTAGACAGTTATGTTGTCGATGGGTAATATCTTTACGCTTTCGAGCTGCATTTAGGCCACAGGGCAATGGAATAGTGGAGCGCAATCACCGAATTATCAAGCGTATTATAGCTCGTTGTCGGTGCTGCTTGATTGAAGCTGTTTTTGGTATAACCTCTCGGAGATTTTCTGTCCATTAAGAAAAAGTCCCAGCCATCACATATACAAATATCGATGGAGACATCCATGCAGCATCAGACAACCTCCAACAGCGAATAAAAGCAGTTTTAAGCGTGTACAAACAGTATGGATAAAACCGAACAATGCGAGATGCACTTCACAATGGCAACATGGTATAGTTACTCAAGGAGAGAAGTGCAATACGATCGAAATAAATGGTATTGAAAGACATTTATGTCACGTGCGACCGGCAATTAGTAAAATTGGAGCAGATGAATGTAAAAGTGATTTCCAAACGATTTGTCAAGATTTCAAAACGATTTGCACACCCAAACGATTTGTCAAGTTGGTTAATGATTCGGACAAAGACGGTTCTTCTCAAAATTTAATGTTGGATCAAGTTAGGGCGTCCAATAGAATACGGACAGACCGACATATCTACGCGATTATGTTCAGATGATATCAAGGGGCGGTGTTGCGGAACGGTTGCTTGATCTCGTACTTCCGTTTGCAGCATCTTCGACTATTGTTGTGGAACAGTTGTTTGATCTCGTACTTCCGATGCTTGCTAGCATTGAATATGCGATTTTCTGAACTATCAATTAACATGACCGTTGTTCAAAGTGCCGAACTAACTCGCACTATTGATGTAACACTACTGCTTTGTACTAGCATTGTAATGCTAGTAAACTTGCTGTGCATTTTGTGGGATAAAAACGATAGATTTTAGTGTTGTGGCAATTGTGCCTTGATAAGAAAAAACAGCTTTTTCTGCTTCTCCTGTTTTAGTGTTCACGTTTAAAGTTACATTGACAGCCTTGCATTTTCTTTAAGAATATATGTACTGACATCTATAGCCGCTGACATCCAAAGAAAATAATAACTAAATTATTACTTAGCGCAAAATGACGCATTACTTTTGGAATCCTGTGAGAAATTCAGTGCCCTCGTAATCAACGGATACGCATTTGTGCCTTATATAAAGAATAACTAGAAGGTCCACACACGCAACAAGCCAGTAAAAACGCTTCTGCATCTGAGTTTCGTATAGCATCGTGAGGAATTGCTGGTGTCTTTATAGTTATCACAAAAGCAGTCGAAACGTACCCTAACCACTTCATCCGACTGACGATGACTGCTGGGTGGTTAGGAACGTCTCGGAGTGATACATTAGACTGATGGAGCTGATGATCGAAGTCCAGTTATTTAGCAGCAAATATGGATTAAAGATCAATCGTAGCCAGCTTTGGCTCCAGGACCACAGTTTCAAGCGATTTTTCGCAATAACAATTTATAAAATGACGCATTCACTTTTGGAATCCTGTGAGAAATTCAGTGTCCTCGTAATCAACGGATACGCATTTGTGCCTTATATAAAGAATAACTAGAAGGTCCACACACGCAACAAGCCAGTTAAAACGCTTCTGCATCTGAGTTTCGTATAGCATCGTGAGGAATTGCTGGTGTCTTTATAGTTATCACAAAAGCAGTCGAAACGTACCCTAACCACTTCATCCGACTGACGATGACTGCTGGGTGGTTAGGAACGTCTCGGAGTGATTTATTAGACTGATGAAGCTGATGATCGAAGTCCAATTATGTAGCAGCAAATATGGATTAAAAATCAATCGTAGCCAGCTTTGGATCCTGGACTACAGATAACATCTAAATTAGTGACAAATTGTGTCAGATTTCAATATCAGTATATTCTTGTTAAATTTCTATCCTATCAAATTTCACAGATTATCAGCCAGGTTACGTTGCAGGTTACGAGTTGATTTCCTGCCACTTTGTATATGAAAATTACAATTTATTAATTGCGTTTATTATTTAAAGTGATTATTATTTTAAATAAAAAATAAATATAAATCTTTTTCAATTTATATTTTTTAAAAGATTAAAAAAATTTTGATTTTTTTATTATTATTAATTATTATTTATTTTTGTAATTAAACATTCATGAACACGCATGAATGCAGATGTGGATAATGCGAGGCTAATATTAATTTTATTCGTTTTATATCTGTTGTTATTCATCAGTTTTATTGTTGTTGGTTCAATTTAATCTGATTTGTAAGATTAACAATTACTAATATATAAAAAATTAAATTAATAAATGAATGAATCATGATAAAAAATACATGAATGCATTATAGGTGGATTATTAATAACCTAAGTAGCTCAAAATTACACTATGTTTATGAAATAAAAGGTGTTTCAATCGAAGCTAATTATTAAGATATAAAATATATGTTTCGATATATTGATGATATATATGTATTTAACTCTAGCAATTTTTATTCAATAAGCGAACAAATTTATCCAGGTAGCCTTATTGTTAATAAAACTAATATTTTTTAAATAGTTGATAATGATCAATTATTGATAAATAATTATTGGATTAAAAACAATGCTTAAATATTTTATAAATCAAAATTATTTAAAGGTAGGGAAATATATATATTTAGATAAATAAAAGGTGTCCCAATGGGTGTTAATAGTAATTCAATTATAGCTGACTTATTTTTAAGCTTTATAGAATATGAATTTGTTCATAACTGTTTAAAAAATAAATCTAAATTATATAAAGATATGAAATATATGTTTCGATATATTGATGTTATGTGTATCTAACTCTAACAATGTTTATTCAATAAGCGAACAAAATTATCCAGGTAGCCTCATTCTTAATAAAACCAATATTAATGATAAAAAAAGTATATATCTAGATATGAACATTAAATTAACATCAATTAAAACTACTTTTAATTTATATCGTAAAAAAACACAAAACACGATCACAATTTAGCCAAAATATTGTTGTCCTAAATTTCACCACTTCTGCTGCATAACTTTAAATTAGTTATGAAACAAAATGGTTTTTAGTAGCAATCGGAATATATTGAAATCTTCCACTTATGAAATAAGTAAAAGTAGATATTTTACATTGTAGTAGATGACACACGTAAATTATAATTTTAACGTTTTAGTCGTGACAACGTACAGTTCCTATCCAGTTTTATGATATACAAGATACTTAAGCTGCTATTTGCTGTATTATGTATTTGCCCTTTATCGGTATATGTTGTTTAAGTAAGTAATGGTTTTCTTAAATAACTAAGCATAAGGATAATCGACAGAAACAGAGAAAACAAAAAGCAAAAAACTAGACGAAAGCAAATCAATAATGACATTGTTAGTCTTCCTACATTACTCGCGGCCTCAGGTCCAGGGGGATCTGAGTCCTCCAACCGATCCAGCACGCCGCCTTCCGACTGAACCACCAGGGGTCTTTCACCCCCTTTCGAAGAATCCAATCGAGACGGACTATGCTGGGTAAACTAGAGACGAGGAGCTTAAGAAACCTTAGCCTTCGCTCTGGGGAACGTCCTCTCGAAAAGAATACTAATCCCGAGATAGCCTAAGTGTCCCAGAGGCGCACCTGGGTTTTCCCTTTCAATGACAGATGTTGAGCCCGTTTCAGGACCAACCTAGCTTTCTATAGGATACGTTTGAATCTATCCAGGTATGAAAGGTAGTACCTGGAGTCTATCTATCCTTGTAAATGTGAGGAGTGATTCAGAGGCAAATATGGAGGAGAGCGCAGAGAGTGCAAGTCTCTTAAATTTTTGCTTTGTTGCAGGGGAGCCATGAAAGACTACCACCTGCGATTTTGCGGAGTTTAAAATAAGATTGGATTGGGGTAGCTGGTCTTTTAATCTTGAAAAGAAACGGCTGATGTCAGAGACTACGTCTTTACTTCTTATCGGTATATGTTGTTTGGTATATCAACGATTCACACTTCGTCGTCGCTAATTTACAACTTCAAATTCATTGCATGCAAACAATGAACATGTCGGATCATTCAAAATTTTTTTCATGCAGCAGCGTTAACAAGCATATTACAAAGAATTTAAATGAATATCTGGGGTTCAACATTACGATGAACTGGTAGGCGAAAGCGGACTGGATATATTTCGACTTATCCTGAAGAGAGCTAGTTGGGCCCTGAAACGGGTCCAGCATCTGCTATGGAAAGGAAAAGCCCAAGTACGCCGCTGGAGTACCTGGGCAATCTCGAAAGTAGTCTTTTTTCAAGACAATTCTTCACAGAGCAAAAACTAAGGTTTCTCAAGCTTCTCACCTCGAGATTACCGATCATAGTCAACCTCGACTGGATTCTTAGGGGGTGAGAGATCACTAATGGTTCCGTAGGAAGGCAGCCCGCTGATGCGGCCGGATGGCTCAGATCCCTCTAGATCTGAGGCCGTAAAGTTAATCATGGAGAATAGCTGAATGAAGAGATAGAATTAGTAAAAGAGAGGTCTGACTTATCTTGTTTAACTTATTTATTCAATCATGTATTTTGCCAAGAAAATCTATTAATATTAATTTCAACGAGATTCCAAGTAATTCAGCGACGAAAACGATTTCTTCTAATGGTTTCCCACTCAAAGTCGAATAGAGCAACGATAAATTGCAGGTTAGTGAATCTTTTAGCAAATCTAACAAGCTTTCTCTTGTTATGAAGCTCTTAAACTTTGTAGAAATAAAAATAAGTTCACCACAAAAAGTGGAGGACAGAATAGTCTACAATTCTGCCAGAAAGTATCCTGTCAAGTTTCGTATATCTTTTCTCACAAATGATCTGGCACAATCATATGTTGGTTACTTTGGCAAGAACCTAGGACAACTTGGTGGTACTGTTGAACATAAGGCCGTATCGGCCACTGTCGAAATTAACAACATCGAACCTGGCCTAGGCATTTCACTTAAAGACGTACGATAAATTAAAAGGATATATATATCCTTACTTTCAGTGGCTTTCACCACAACTACGATTGACAATGCGATGGTGCTGGCGAGAAGAACGCGCATAATTGGTTCTAGGGTACAACCACATCCTTTCAGCACGTCTCATCTAATGATGTCACCTTTCCTCATTGTCAAAATTGTCACAGTTGGGGCCACCGGGGATCCTCTTGCTGTGCTGAATCGAGATGTCCCACATGCTAAGAACCAGAGCATAATGGTAAATGACCGAAGGATAATAATCTTATATGTCTAAACTGTGGGTTAAATCACCCGGCTTACAAAAAAATGCATAAAATTCAAGGAGTACCGAAGCCACACATGAAGAAGCTTTCAGCAGCCTCGAATAAATTCTCTGAAGCTTCAAATACAACTTTCAATAGTACTAACTTATCAGTTCTGGTTTCTTCCCATTCGATAAAGAAGGTATTTGAAGAGTAGAAGGCCTTTATGGGCATGAAATTTGCAGAAATGTCAAATAACTTAGAGAAGTTGTTAGCACAAGCAATCTCTGCGATGCTGTCACCCTATAAAATTATGAAAGAACAAGCATCTATTAATAAACGGGTATCTTCCGCCAACAGTAAGAAGGTAATCAAAGTGTCGAAGAAATGCGGAAAATGGAAACTAGCAAATGAGGAAGCTCTGATCGTTAGTTGCGCTAATGAAGAAACTCTGGGTTTAGAACGAGATGGAAATTGGAGAGACGTTTGTAGATATAAGAGAGACAGTTGGAGGCAGAAATGCCGATATCGTGTATGCGATGTGCGTGTGCATGAGCATAGATGAGGATGTCATCGGCGTATTGCATGACGTTAAAGGAGTAAGGTTTGATAAACGGAGAGAGATCGCCAAGCAGAAGAGAGAAAATCAGGGGACCTAGGACTGAACCTTGTGGGACCCCGCAAAAAATAGGGATGGGAGGGGAGGATGATGAATTAGAACAGACACGAAAGGAACGGTCTGATATATATGAGTCAAACCATGCTACAGAGGAGGAAGAAAAGCCGTAATCATAACGAAGGCGAGAAAGGAGGACGGAGTGATCGAGGGAGATGAGAACACTATATAGGGCCTTGTCTCGAGAAATGAGTAAGTCGTTGTAAACTTTCATGCATGCGATTTCTGTGGAGTGATTAGAGCGGAAAGCGGATTGGAAAGGAGGGTACAGATTAGATGAGGAGAGATAAGCGTTGATCTGTATTAAGATGAGGCGTTCTAAGAGCTTAGAAAGAGTAGGGAGTAGTGAAATGGGGCGATAGCTAGAAGGAAGGGAGGGGTCGAGCGATTGTTTCTTAAGGAGGGGACGAACGATTGCGGATTTCCAGTGTGAAGGGAAGATACGACTGCGGATGGACGAGTTAAACAAGGTTGTGAGAAAAGGAGATATCGATGAGCATATGGATTTTAATATGTGAGTAGGCAGGGGATCGGCAGGTGAGGTTTTGTTGGGCAAGGACATGAGGACAGATGATACTTCTGTAGCTGAGACAGGGAGAAGATGAAAAAGTTCTGGAAGGATGAGACTAAACTGGGCAGAGTGGGATAGGATGGAGACCGGGGTGTGAGAGAGCAACGTGGATACTTTATTCTGGAGAAATGACGAATAATCATTGGCATTGATGTTGCACGGCGAAGAGGAGCGAGCAAGGATTGAGTTAAAAGTATGCCAGAGAGTCTTAGAGTTGAATGAAGTGATGATTTTATGCTGCCAGAAGGAGTTGCATTTGGTACGTAGTAGGTTGAGATGAGGCCGGCGAAGAGCAAGATAGGAATCACGGAAAGACGGAGTGATCGAGCCGAAATTCACGTCTGAGAGAGCAGTGATAGACTCGAAAAGCATGGCGGAGTCGACTCTTTGAGAGTAGGCATTGGATGTCAAACCATGGCTCACGGTGCAAGCAACGGCGTGAGTGAGACTTGAAGGGCAAGAGAATATCGAGAGTGGATGTGAGTTCAGAGTCGAAAAGAAAGGCGAGATCGTGAGGAGATGAATATGTTATTGTGGGTAACGATAGAGATGATTTGAAGTAAGGCAGAGCGGAGAAGGGAGAGGTCAAGATTTCTCCAAGGGCGACGTAGAATTGTAGGTGTGTGAGGAGGGGTGTGGTTGTGAGTGAGATCAAGGGTGATAAGAAAGTGATCGGATAGACCAGGATCAGAGATGGACAGTGAGGTGTAGGCAGCAAAATGATCGGGGACAGCGATGATGTCGAGTGCCCCACCAAGTATATGTGTGGGGGCAGTGGAGATTAGTTTGTAATTGTAGTTGGATAGAATGTTGATGAACCGGATGGAATCCGTGGAAGAGGGGCGGTCTAGGCGGATATTGAAGTCGCCTAGAACGAGTGAAGGGATTGAGGACAAAGAACAATGAGAAAGGAGGTCAGCGAGTTCGGTAAAAAATAAGGCTGTAGGAGCTGATGAACCAAGACAGTATACAATGGCGAGATCTAGAGTGATCGGGTTAGAAGAACGACAAGTGAGCAATTCAAAAGAGCAAGGACTGAAAGGGGGATTTATTTTGCGAAGAGACGAGAGGTGACGCGCGAATGCGACGATGCCGCCATGATTAGAGCATTTAGAAGGGCATGGGCTGAGGGGGCGGGCGGATTCGACTAGGGAGCAACCGGCAGAGAGCAGACGGCGAATGTAAAGGTCGTCGGAATCTGAGTGCCAGAATTCGGTGAGGCAGAATAGATCGTTGGATTGCTTGGTGAATAGGTTGATGATAAGATCGGATTTATTGAGAATAGATCTAGTGTTGAGGAGGCCGAGGCGGAAACCATGTGTAATGGCGAAAGAGTCTAGGAGAGATGGAGCGCTATCGAATTTTGGGACGGGTGTGGACAACTTGAAAATTTCCGTCTATGTTTTGGATGGAGAGTGATTTTTCGCCGTTTTCCTCTCGACGGCGTTTTTCGATGCGGGCAGAAGAGAGTTTAGCGATTTCAGAAGGGGTGCGATCGGAGAAAATTCGAGTGGTTGAAGACGACGTGAGTTTAAATCGTTGAGAGAGGACAGAAGACGCGTGAGAGCAATGCTTGAAAACAATTTTTAGGAGAGGGGGCTGGGAAGAATTATATTGAGAAGATTTGTTTAGACGGATGAATGCGACAGGAGAAATGTCCTTGAAAAATGATAGTTTATCCGCAGGAACAATATACGAGAGATGGATTTGACGACGGGATACATGGAGGATAATGATAATAAAGAGGGTGGCAAGCGATGTGAGGAAAGGTTAGGTGTGGAAGGATCGTGGAGGTTGATGGATGTGATTTTGATTGATGGTTGCAATTTATTGAGAAACGAGACGGAAAAGACGTGACGAGGGATGTCAGGGATTGAAGATGACATAGAATGGGAAGTGTATATGGTGGCAGGGTCGGTGGGTGGAGAAAGGACATTAGAAACGACGGGGGTAGTTTGAGTTGACATGTTGGATGTTGATATGTACTTATTGGAAAGGTTGCGGATAAGGTTGTTGGCACAAAATCCACATACAAAGTCTTCTTTAGACTTATTCTTGTCGCAGGCGATTGTTGTCCAGACGCTGCAGTCGTGTATCGAGCACTGTACTTGCAGTTGTCCATAGTTAGTGTCGGTCTTACCTGTTTTCTTGCGTCCTCCCATTAACTCTAAAAATTTTTCAAGCGGAGCGAGCGGAACTGGATTGATCTGGAACTGGATTGATCTGGAATGTATGTTTATTAGTTATCAAACTTGTTTAAAGGTAATCAAACTTGTTTTAAGGCAACTTGTTTTAAGTGGTAATGTTGAGTGGCGGCATTGTTCACGTATCCATTTGTAGCATCGTGATTTTAACGTTCTCAAACTATATGATAATGAATGGTATACTATATGATAAGATATGGTAAGGAATATGTATATATGAAGGTATTTGTATATAAAAATATGTATATGTATATAGAAATGACCTTGGCTATCAAAATATCGTACGCTAATTGTTTATTCACGACTAATGAATCAGGTGATGAAGTTGCAGCCAATTCTTAGTTTATATATAGATCCAAGCGCAAGCATTTCTTTATTCAAAGCGCGAGCATTTCATTGATTCCCTCTGCCGCTGTTGCGTGGGCTACTCATCCCGTTTCTTCAAACATCTCAGACAGCATCTAAAGCCCGAAAATATAATTCCATGTTTCTCCAACGTACAATGGACAATTATGAATGACCCGAAGCTCATAGCAGAGGAATTCAGTATTCACTACTCAAATATCGCATCCGAGGTCCCTTCGTCTTCCAACTATACCCGGTCCTCTGGTCTCCCGAATCATAGATCATGCGTATTTGATTTCAGCGAGCGAGACGTGTTGGTAGTACTGAGACAGCTGCCGAATTGACTTGCTTTATTTAAGTCTTTATTTAAAGATCCAAGCGCAAGCATTTCATTGATTCCCTCTGCCGCTGTTGCGTGGGCTTCTCATCCCGTTTCTTCAAACATCTCAGGTTCCATCTGAAGCCCGGAAATATAATTCCATGTCTCGCCAGCGTACAAGGGCCAATTCTGAATGACCCGAAGCTCATAGCAGAGAAATTCAGTATTCACTACTCAAATATCGCATCCGAGGTCCCTTCGTCTTCCAACTATACCCGGTCCTCTGGTCTCCCGAATCATAGGTCACGCGTATTTGATTCCAGCGAGCGAGACGTGTTGGAAGTACTTAGACAGCTGCCGAATTCACTTGCTGCTGGTCCTGACAGACTACCTCCCTTACTTTTTTACGAATCAGCTGATATCTTATGTAGACCGCTTTTTTAATTATTTCAGTGCTTGATATCTAGCGGCATACTTCCTAATGACTGGAAGAAGTCTCTGGTTCTTACACTGTTCAAGAAAGGCGAACGTACTTCTGTGAATAATTACCGACCTATCAGCCTCACTTGTGTGGCTTGTAAAATTCTCGAAGAAGTAATTGATAAAGCACTCCGTTTCCACCTTGAAAGTCTCAATATATTCAGTGATGTACAACATGGCTTCAGGAAGAACAGATCTACGATCACCAATCTTGCAACATCAAGACACAGTTGGGCTGATTCCATACTATCAGATGTTGGACTCGATGTGATTTTCCTTGATCTGTCTAAAACCTTCGACTGTGTGAAACATTATATTCTACTCTCAGCACTTTGACACTACGGTATCAGAGGTCCTATCCATAGATGGCTGCATTCATTCCTGACATCTAGTTTCAACGTCTACATCAACTCACTCCCTTCTGTCATAAATTCACAGTGTCTTCTGTACGCTGACGACCTCGAAACATGGCGTTCATTGAATAATCCCAGTGATGTAACTATACACCAGAAAGATGCCGAGATGGTTTCTCGATGGTGCAATGCTGTCGGACCGAAAGTGAACCCTCCGAAATGTTTCCACCTACATATTAGGAATGGGACCTTCAGTGGTATCTACCGAATTGATGGCTGTCAGATTGTAAAGGTCTCGCAAATGTTGGACCTGGGTGTGATTGTAACTAGTGACTTAGGCTCCCGCTCTCATGTCGATCATGTTGTAAGCAAGCGTGTCTCCTCGGTCTAGTACGTAGGGTGTTCGGTCATCTTGATTCTGTGGGATTGCGTACCCTTTACCAATGCGCAATCCTCCCACACATGCTGTATGGGTCCGTCATTGCTCACCCTCAGTTCCAGCTTGAGCTGGACGCTTACGAACGCATCTCCATCGGTGCACACATTTGGTGAGGTCCATACGTTCGTTACCTTACGATGAATGCCTGCGCTGTCATGACGTTCCCCTGTGAAAATTTCACTAACATTTAATAATCTGATGTTCGTGTAGAGGTGCTTGACCACCCCAGGCCACTGTTGCAAGGACACGTTTGAGCTAAGAACCAACGATTGCCTACGTGGTCACAACTATATGCTGAAGAGAAGACGAGCCTGCAATAAACGAATATCAACAATCAATGATATAATTGTACCTAAATGGAATGATCTACCTGCTGTGACGATAAATGGTAACCTGGGGAGTTTTAAACGACGGTTGCAAAATTACCTCAGGATGCTTTGTATAGCTTAATTACTTCAGGATGCGCATATAGCTTAACCTGGGGAATGTACTTTTTATACAATATAATGCCCGAGTAGCTTTACCTAGAGTGAAGTCAGTGTTCAACTTTGTTTTCAAGGGTCTATGGACAATAATACCTAAATCTTTAAGTTGAGACACTTCCTTTAAGACAATGTTTCCAATGTAGTACCTAAGAGTTTCAGACGGTCGACCTAATTGCATAAGAACACGGACTGAATTGCACATTATTTCATTTATTTATTTAATTTTTAATTTTTAATTTTTTTTCTGTTTTCCCTGTTGTGAACCAACATGTTCGAGCTGTTTAAGCTCTTTTTGTTGTCGAAAATATAATAATAAATACATGTCAAAGCCAAAGGCTATATCGGCAGAGTCAAAAAAGAAAAAGAAAAGCAAAAAACAAAAACAAAAAGTAAATAGACATTCAACGGATCGTAGCTAAATAGGATGTATAGTTATTACAGGAACGAAGAAGAAAATATCCTTTATTTGATAAAAATTCTATATTTCGATAGCTCCTTCTATCATCAGGATTACAAAAAAAAATTTTCTCTACAAAATTTTTTTACAAATTTTGTTTTGTAATCCTGATGATAGAAGGAGCTATCGAAATATGGAATTTTAATCAAATAAATGATATTTTCTTCTTCGTTCCTGTAATAACTATATATTTGAAATAGAAGAAGATCATGGGTTTAGTATTTATTAGCTAAATAGAATAGTTCAGTAGAGCTGCTGAATGGCGGCATTGTTCACTTATCTATTTACAGCATCGTGATTTAAACGTGCTTAAGCTTGGAGCAGCAACGACTTCATCGGTCAGCGAATTCCGCATATCAATTTCCCTCCTTAACAGTCCAAGTATTTTCGGTAATTTGCCAAATCGAGATTTATACAAAACTCTACAATGTCCACGTAACCTACCTACCCGACTAGTGATTACATTGGTGGGATAACCACCGCACTATTTAACATATGCCATAGACAAAGCATTTCCAAAGCTATGGACCTCTCACGTACCGACAACTTTCCAATACGACTAAGATGCACATGATAATTACTACCAGCTAAGCCAACACAGAGCCTCGAACCCCACCTAAGACGAGGGAGGTGAATAACCTCTTGAACATTTTATAGCTTAACTTGAGGAATGTACTTTTTATACAATATAATGCCCGAGTAGCTTTACCTAGAGTGAAGTCAGTGTTCAACTTTGTTTTCAAGTGTCTATGGACAATAATACCTAAATCTTTATGTTGAGACACTTCCTTTAAGACAATGTTTCCAATGTAATACCTAAGAGTTTCAGACGGTTGACCTAATTGCATAAGAACACATAAGAACACGGAGTAGCAAATCATTCATAAAGATTATATAGAGCAGTGGGCCAAGGACTGATCCTTGGCCCACCGCGTAATTTCTGGAAAAAGCGTCAGCCAGAATGTTCAAAGAACCAGGGCAGAAGTAAATATCGAAATTATATCGACATGATCGACAATTTGGATGGTTGTAGAAATCGAGAATAATCTGTCTGAGAACGCCCATCATCTTCCGTTGGTATCATCTCAATGTGTCTAATAAACTGTAACGTAAACAAATAGATTGCTAAAGTAGCTTTATTAGGCACTTAGAAAAGTCAAAAGCTAATTACAACAATTATCATGATACGAAGGATCATCGTCCATCCGTTTATCTTTCATTGTATTAAGAAGCCATTATTCGCACTGCAAAGAAGACCAGCGGTGGTACTGGACCTTCATGCTTAAATGCCCTGTTTTGGTGACGAATGCTGAGGTGTTTCTCTAAACATTCAACCCGTCTTGATAGTGTCGTAGCTGATTTTGCCATTTCCATGGACACAAAAATGGCGCCAGAATCTCTTGACGCTTTTCGCGCTAGTAGACTAGTTGCATTATCGAAAAAGTCGGATGGTTTGAGACCAATTGGAATTAATGATGTGGCACGAAAAATTATTTGCAAAGTAATTCTTTCAACCATTAAAAGCGATATTCAATATGCAACAGGTATCGTACAATTGTGTGCTTGGAAACTGTGTGGTTTGGAATTCGCCGTTTATTCACTTCGAAAGTCTTTAACGCGAGTTCTGGAAATGGATCGCTAGCAGTAGTCGCGGCGAATGCTTTTAATTCTGTTAATCGCGCCGTAATGATCAAGAACATTCAATTCACTTGCCATATTCTCTCGCAGATAATCAAAAATATGTATTCCGTGAAAACTGAATGTCTTGGGTGGAGGGTTCATATATTAACATGGTTTGAAACAAGACGATCGATTATCGATGGCAGCATTTGCAATGGCGATTTCCCTATAATAAATATAATTGGTCATCGCTCCCCTAACATCGTAAAACGAGGTATGTAGATGACGCTAATTTTGTTGGTAGTCCGAATGATCTATAGCAAATTTGGAATTTGCTGATGGAAATTTGACCTTTATATTGATGTTACGTAAATCCTAGCAAGACAAAGTTATTATTGCACAATCTTTCGGACATTGAAAATCTCGATTTTAATGGAATAAAATTCACCACCGATGGAATAGAGGTGATGGGGTCACCTATTGTCTCTCAGTACTTTTTGAATGAGCGGATTGATCAAAAATTATGTGCTTCAACAACACTTGTTGATCGCCTTAGAACGGTACCGAATATCGATCCTCATATAGCGTATGCCAGCTTAGCATATTTCTTCCTATGGAAATTGACTCACTTCTTGAGGACTACTCCCTGTCGTCTTCATTCGCTCATATATTTAACAAATGCAATACGTGATAGTTTGTTAGTTAAAATGTTGGCGCAAGAAATATAAGCTGATATGTTTACTGTAAAGTCTTCACCGATCGAGCTAAGAGGTCTTGGAATATCGGATCCAGGATATGCTGCCTTTACCTAGTTCAAACGCTCAAGCAAAGTCTGCGACATACCTATCAAGTTTAGTTTGCCAAGACATGATGCATGTTCATTAAAATGTCGTTACCGAACTTTCAAAAATCGAATCAAATTATTTACTTCACGTTTAGAAGCTGTTTCGGACGCACTTCCCACACATGTTCGACAATCCCTAAATATTTTCAAAATAGTCGAAGCATCAACGTGGCTTAGTGATTCACCTATTGCCTCGGAATGTGAACTTATTACTCCGCATGAATTTAGAGATTCTATAGCGGTTCGATACGGATTTGATCCGCTAAACGTCCCAGAATCTTATTATGATTGGGCGGATCGAACAAGTTATCTCACTTTCTATCATGCAAACGTGGTGGACTTCTGATATTAAGATATAATGCAGTGAGAGATCTTCTTTGACATGAGCTAGCAAGCGTGTTCCAGTATTAAAATCGAACCTAAATTACATCAAATAGATTCCTCTATAATATTTCAAAGAGCAACTACATGCAAAGAGAACGAAACTCGATTAGATGTCAACTGTTGCGGTCTTGCTGGGTGACAGTATGAGCGAACGTTTATAGACGTTTGTATCTTCAATCATCATGCCATATCGTGCCCGAGTGAACCATCAAGTGCTTTCGACTACCACGAAATTATATCGTTATATAAATATAAATTGTATAATATCTTATGTAATCATTTATTATTTATAATTATTTATCTTTATTTTTTATTTATATATCGTATAAAATACGTAGACTCAGTTATCTAGTCTGATTTGTTATGCTGACAAGTTATTGTCGACTTTATTTTCCCGGTAATATAACCTATCTCAGAAATACAGAAACCATGTATTCTTGATACGGCATTATTTTTATATTAATTTTCAAGCTAGTTTAATGGATATTTTATTTTTCTTATACTTTTACAATATACAAAACAATAAAATATCATTAAAAATTTATTTAACGAAAATTTTTTATGGATGGATAATAAACAATATGCTTTGTATTAGAATAAGGTACACTAAATAATCAAATTTCATCAAAGAAAATACTTTATTAGATAATAAAATACTTTATATATTTAATATAAAGTATTTATATATATTTTATATTTAATAAAATACTTTATTAAATACTTTATTTACTGTATATTTAATTATTTAAATAATTAAATAATAAATTTTATTATTTAATTATTTAAATTATTATTTGTAGATTTAATTATTTAATTTTAATTTATCTTTATTTTTATAATTATCGTTTAAAATACGTAGACTTAGTTAGCTGATTTTTAAGTTAACTTTATTCTTAAAAAGAATAAAGTTTGATGTTTTATCCGATCGACCTTATAGAATTTATTTATTTTGTTTTTCGTGATTCAGATTGAATCACACGAAAGTAAATCTCAATATGAATGTTCAAAAAATTGATAATTTAAAATACAGGATGATTTTTAATACAATTAAAATTGAAACATTTACAATACATTTAATATGATCTGTGTCAGATCATATTATTAATATTTAATTATTTAAATATTATTTAATTATTGTCAGATCATATTATACAAATATATAATACGTATACTCAGATATCTGATCTGATTTGTTCTACTGACATGTTATTATTGACCTGCGGACTTTGTTATCCCGGTAATCTAAACTCTGTCAGAAATACTGAAACTTTGCATTTTTGATATGACATTATTATTTTTCTGCTTATTTTCAAGAAAGTTTAACGATTTTTTCATTTCTTAGAATTTAGATCAACAAATTATTATTAAATATTAAATTTACAAAAAAGAGAAAAAATTTATGAATAACTAACAATATGCTTTGTATTAGAATAAGGAACACCAAATAATCAAATTTCTTCGGAGGAAATACGTCATTAGCGCGAACTTGGCTCCGCTGCTATGTTTGGTCGAGGAATAGTGGGCGAAACTTGATAACATAGCAGTTTCTCCTGATTACCTCTAATTCTTATTCGAATACATCGTCTGTTATTTATTATTCAATTCATAAAATTTGACTTTTATTTTATATTTCAATTTTAAATTTCAATTTTAATAAATTGTAAAAAGTCATATAATTATTTATTATTTACCTTTACTTTTAATTTATATATAGTATAAAATATTTACACTCAGTTATCTGATATGATTTATCCATTTTGTAGCAAGGCACTGTCGTAATGTAAATGAAGTCTAAACCAAAGAGGTTTTATTTATCAATCTAGAAAACAATCAGTTTATAAAAACAGTTATAGATACTCATGTCAATTAGAGATTATTGACTATATACCACATTCTTCCCCTACATAATAGTTTGAAAGATAAGCAGGTTGACCTCGCTAACTTTTACTTCTTCGTACCTCGTTGTTAGATTGGTTGACTTGAGTAGTAATCGTCTGCCTATCCAAATTCAAGTTTGATTGGGTTGATGTAGCTTATTCGTTGCTATTTCCGTCCATTGCTTGGGAGGAGGCTTCCTCAAAGTTTGATAAGTTAAGATCTTGGTTTATGGATGTCGTTGTTGGATGTAGGAATTCCTTTTGGTTAGTATTGTTTGACTCTGCTAATGTCGTCCCATCTGGCCCGGACCACGACAATGATAGTTGATCTTCAGGGCAAGGTGCTAAGTCCCGCGTTAAAACCGTGGAAACGTGCCCACTTTTTAGTTGTATTCTAGCGTAGTGCTGGTTCGATTCTAGCAACAGTGCTTCTTGTACCACATTGTCTCATTTATTACGACAACGAACCAGAACCGGCCCCAAATTTAAAAGCCAACTTGGTAGCGAACGGCATGTTGAAGATCTTCGGTCGTACTTGAACATACGTTCATGAGGCGTTGCGTTGGTAGATGTACACATCAAACACCGAATTGAGTTCAGCACAGAAGGCAAAACTGACGCCCAAGACTGTATTGGTAATTTCGCATCCAACACCGATAACTGAATTCCACGCCATATCGTTCCATTTAATCGCTCACATTGGCCATTGCCCCGCGGATTGTAAGAAGAAGTTTGTCTTGTAGCAATCCCAAGTGAAGATGTAAACACTTTAAATTCGCGTGACACAAAAGCGCTTCCTCGGTCTGAGTGCAAATATTTCGGTGTCCCAAAAAGGTAGAAAAGCTGCTTTAAGCATGTTATAACTGATTCGGCAGAAGTATCGCAACACGGAAATGCCCACGGAAACCTTGAAAACTCATCGACGACCGTCAGTATATATTTTGCGTTTGTTTTACTGGGAAGTGGACCCTTGAAGTCGATTGACAAACGTTCAAACGGTTGAAGTGATTTGATTAAGACGCTGGTGGGAGGACGATAGAATCTCGGCTTTATCTTTGCACACGTTGAACAAGAGTTTACAACTTCCCGTATATCACTTAAAGAAAATGGCAAATTCTTTGCCCTGACGTAATGCCACAATCTTGTCTGACCAGGATGACATAGTGAACGGTGTAATTTTATTAAGTCGGATTGAGAAGTCGTTACGCCGGAGCATGCTAGTCGTGATAAAGCGTCCGCTGCTACGTTGTCAACGCCGGGACGATAAATGATCTCAAAGCGAAATTGGGATAAATCTAATCGCCAGCGTTCAATTTTTTCATTTTTTATCCTATTCGAATGTGAAGACATCATATAAGCAACTGATCTTTGATCTGTAATAACTCGAAATGGACGTCCAATGAGGTAGTGACGCCATTCTTTAAGAGCTTCAATTATTGCCAGAGCTTCTAATTCAATCGCTGGATTGCGCTTTTCATGTTTGGACAGTACTCGCGAAAAAAAGCAACTGGTCTACCACGCTGGCTCAAGGTAGCCGCTATCGCTACTTTTGATGCATCTGTCTCTACTTCAAATGGTAAATTTTCATCTATACACGAACGGCAGGCACACATTAAAGCTGCTTTTATATCCTTCAAGCTCTTCATTGCTGATTCACCCATGGGAAAATTTGTCTTTGTAGCAAAATCTCGAGCGCGGTGCGCAAAACCAGGTATCCAGCGACAATAGTAAGTTAACAACCCCCGCAGATGGGAATGTTCGGTTGCATCCGTCGGATTCTTGAGCTCGAAGATTGGTCTAGTTCGTCGTGGGTCGGGCTTAATCATTCCGTTCTCAATACACTGTCCCAAAACGCTTATTGACTCGGATGCGAACACACTCTTGGTTTCGTTTAATGTTAGATGGTATTTTCTTGCCATGGCTAAGAATTTCTGGAGGTTTGCGTTATGCTCTTCCCTATTCTTTCCTGCAATTAAAATGTCGTCGAGATACGAAAAGACACCAGACAATGCTTCTCTGTCAATTAAACTATTCATGATGCGCTGGAACACTGCTACACCGTTTGTGAGCCCGAAAGGCACTCGTTTGTATTGATAAAGGCCTTTAGCAGTCTCGAAAGCTGTGAACTCTTTTTTCGGATTGTAAAATAGGTAGTTGATTGTAGGCATCTTTCATATCCACGCATGAGAATATTCGATAGTTCGAAAGCTTGTCTATTAAATCATCCGTTCGTGGCAAGGGAAATGTGTCGAGCAATGTGAATCGATTGATCGTCCGTGAATAGTCGATCACCATTCTTTGTTTTCCCTGAGAATTTGTAACAATGAGTGCTTGTGCCCTCCAGGGGGATGAACTTGGTTCTATGATGCCGTTTTCGAGAAGTCGCTTTACTTCTGATTTAATAAATGCGTCCTGACTAGGAGTTCGTCGACAAGATTTTGTTTGCAATGGACGAATATCGATACGCCTATGTTCAAATAACGGATGTGGTTCAACATGCATTGCTTCCAGGGCCCCAATAACAATCGGTGCATGCATTCCTCCAAACTCCAGTGCAAGATGCTTGAAACGCCTGAGAAAAGGATGGCCCAAAATTACATCAGCACAAAGGTTGTCTAGAACAAAACACTTGACACCATAATATGTTTCGCCCATTAGCTCCAAATCGAGAGCAACTGTTTCCCTCAAAACGCTTTGAAAAGAAGACGATGCCATCCGAGCAATTTCGTAACACTTAGTAGTTAACCGTTTACAACGTTTTATAATGTTTGACGATATAAAATTTGAACTGCTACCAGTATCTATCAGAGCATTCATTTTGATACCGTAAGCCATTATAGAAACCATGGCGTTCTTGAGACCCGGAGAAGAAAGCTGTGAAATTTGAGCAATCTCTATTGAATTCAAGTCAATCGAATTGCGCTTCCTGGACATGCACATTTTGGCAAAATGACCGACTTTTTGACACGATCGGCATTTAACTTTTAGCGCCGGGCATTGGGCTCGAGGATTTGCATTTCCACAGAAGAAACAAGATTGACGGGTAGCATTAACTTGAATTGCCGGAGAGTCGTCCGTCATATTTTCACTACTAGCTGCAACATTAATAGGATCCATCATTTGCGCAGGTTGACAAGAGTACGAGTTAGCTTGTAATTCGGCCTGTTCAAGCGATCGAGCAGCTTGATAAGCGTCGTCCAGCGAAAGCTTTGACCGCTCCAATAAACATTAATATAGTATTGTTAATACTATATTAATGTACAAATTAAAATTCTTAAGGACATATGCTATTAGAAGTTTGGAGTTATATAAGTTTGAAACAGCGTAAGTATGGATTTGTAAGTAATACACAGTATCTTAACTATTTCTA
Source organism: Pomphorhynchus laevis (assembly GCA_012934845.2). Taxonomy (NCBI): domain Eukaryota; kingdom Metazoa; phylum Acanthocephala; class Palaeacanthocephala; order Echinorhynchida; family Pomphorhynchidae; genus Pomphorhynchus; species Pomphorhynchus laevis. Next base: position 402,335 of record WNNJ02001213.1, on the reverse strand, counting down.
ATCTCGTAAGTGTCTTATATGAAAAACAACCATGAGATAGGAACAACAACTGTAAGATAGGAACCTAAAATAAGCAGTTTAAAACATTTTGTAAAATGTTTCAATTTTATCCTAAAATAAACAATTTAAAACATTTTGTAAAATGTTTCAATTTTATCCTAAAATAAGCAGTTTAAAACTGTTTTAAACTTTTTTTTCAATTTTTAAACCATTTCACTTATTTTCAGTGTAATCAATTAAGCTGATTCTAAATTAATATGTCACTTATTGTTATTTAAATGATTTTACACATTTTAAATTCTTATTAAACAACATCAGTCGCTACAATTCAGTTTCAATACATCTCATCAGTTGTTGATCTAATATGGAATAATGGATCCAATGAAGAAAATGAAATGTAATTTACTGAAGATGCTAGCAAAGGTTAACAAAAATTCAAATTTTTCCTTATTTGATCCAGCTCAAATAATTCTTTATCAATATTGGATCATCAACTATTTTAGTATTTTTGTGTTTTTAAATTGCGTGTTTGTGACTGTACTCCGTTCCTAATGTTGCAGTATATTGAAAATTATTTATCAATATAATTTAAAGAATATAGCACGATATAATTTAAAGAATATATTCTGAATATAATCTTTAATAATTATTTATTATTTATCTTTATTTTTAATTTATATATCGTATAAAATACGTAGACTCAGTTATCTGATCTAATCATTCCTAAAATCCAATTGTCTTAATCATTCTAGCCACATTAGGTTTTATTTTCCTTGCTTCGTCTTCAACTTGAACGATTTTACCGGCATCAATTTTATCAGTATATTGAGTACTAACGGCTGAATTCAGGCAGGACTCGCAAAGTAATGCAATCAATAGGATATCAAATCATTTATATACCACTAGCTAGTCCTAAACACTACTTTTCCCTAACTCTTTATTGCTTCTCTGCTATATCAATTTATTGTAGTGAAAGTTAAATTTTAGATGTGATAACCACATCTAGATTTAAATATGTGAAATAAAAACAATTATTTTTAATCATTTGTATTTAAATAATTTTTGTAGAAAAAATACAAAAATTATTTGTATTAATTTTAATCATTTGTATTTAAATAATGTAGAAATTTTGAATTTTTTATTAAATAATTAATTATTATTATTTTATTAATAATTAATAAATAATTAATAGGTCTACCTCGAGATTTCTTTCCAGAGAGTCTTTTATTTATTAATTTATTTTAAATTATTTTAATTTTATTTTATTTATTAAGTCTTTAATTTATTTATTATTTAATTATTTATTTTATATTATTTTTCAATTAAAAATAAATGATTGAGTCAATTTTTATAAAATTGACTTTTAAATTGTATAAAATCTTATATAATTATTTATTATTTATCTTTATTTTTATTTATATCTCGGATAAAATACGTAGACTCTGTTAACTGATCTGATTTGTTTTACTGACAAGTTATTATTGATTTATGGACTTTGTTTCTCCGGTAATATAACCTCTGTCAGAAATACTGAAACTATGTATTATCGATATAACATAATTATTTTCCTGCTTATTTTCCAGAGTACTCTTTCAGATACCCCAAGGAGGTTTCATACAGTTTCAAAACTTGATCTCTCTACCTGTATTGAGGTCTACCTCGAGGTTTCTTTCCAGAGAGTCCGGCCTGGAACACCCTTTGAGTAAGGTGATCCCTAGACATCCTAAGAACGTGTCCTAGCCACATCAGCTGACTTTCTTCGATGTTGAGAAGAAGCGACTTTACTCCGAGTCTATGCCGGATAAACGAATTCCTAACCTTATCTCTAAGGCTAAGACCGGCCATACCGCGAAGGAACCTCATATTATAAAATAATTAATACAAATAATTAATCTTAATCATTTGTATTTAAATAATTTTTAGACAAAGAATTTGATCACATATATATTTAGGTATGCACTTGACGAATCTATTTGCTAACACTTGAATACAACACATATCTTTGACACAATGTAGAAATTTTGAATTTTTTATTAAATGATTAAAGATTATTTTTTGTAAAAAATCTTGGGTATATTTAATTTATATGGAAGCACAATAATGCATGCTTTCACTATTCTTCAGGTTTTACCGTTTAGCTAATAAATTCAAATAAAACGAAAACAGAAGTTTTATTACTTTTGTAAAAATTGAATAACTCATAGTACATAATCTGTTCTAATTCATCCTCCTCCCCTCCCATCCCTATTTTTTTGCGGGGTCTCACAAGGTTCAGTCCTAGGTCTCCTGCTTTTCTCTCTTCTGCTTGGCGATCTCTCTCCGTTTATCAAACCTTACTCCTTTAACGTCATGCAATACGCCGATGACATTATCGTCTATGCTCATGCACCTGCACATCGCATACACGATATCGGCATTTCTGCCTCCAACTGTCTTTCTTATATCTACAAACGTCTCTCTCATCTAAGTCTCGTTCTACACCCGACTAGTCCAAAATAATGTGGATCCTCCCCCGTAAGCCAAACATATCTCCTCCCCTATATTTTTTGCCTCATAGTCATCCCCATAGTCCACAATCTCACTTTCTTAGGCTTCCATTTCGATGATTACCTTTCCCTTAAACCCTTCGTCCGCGACAAGGTCCGCTCGTCTAACTTAATTATCCATGACATCCGCCGTATCCGCCGCCTAATCGATTTCCATTTCTGTATATGTTTTCATCGCTTCTCTTCCCTAAAATCGATTACTGCCTTAGCCTTTTAGCCAATTCTCCAAAATTCATCATCCTACCCCTACAATGAATAATCAACTCCGCCGTTCGAGTGCTCTTTTGTCTCCGTCGCTTCAACTACACATCCACATATCTTGCCCAACTCTCCTGGCCCACCATCCACATACGTAACTTTTCGTCTCATCGCTGTCTGCTTCCTATCGTTCATCAACCTTGATTTCTTAGACGACACTCGCTCCACCTCGTTATCGCTGCGTTCCCGTCATACCCTCTTACTCCACGTTTCCAATTACTCCAACAACTACGATATCCGATCCTTCCTCGTCGCCACCCCACTCGCCTGGAATCAACTCCCTCTCGAGAGGGAGTTCACAACTTCTCGACACATGATTTACATTTTTGTTTTGTTGTGGTCATGTAAGCGTGCGCTGGCCTCGTTAAAATAAATCTTTTTTATAACCCTGCATAGGTAAAACATCCCGTACTGGGAAATTGTTTTTCTAATTATATATATATATATATATATATATATATATATATATATATATATATTGTTTTGTAAATCTTAAGCGATAGTTTAAAGTTGGCCGACATTACAAGTAGATAATTAACTTTATATATTTTACTATTTTTTATATATTATATTTAATATTATATAGTATACATGAACGCTCATTCAAAAATGTGTTTCTTGTAAAATTCATTTTCTAGCAAAATTTATTAAAAATTTGACGAATTTTCGATTGCAATTATCATAACACTTTGTAAAAATATTTTTTTGTAACATTTACTCCTGATGATGATAGCAGTAGGCTATTGAAAATTCGAGATTAAATAAATATTTTCTTCACTCTCTCCACTAATAAATTATCATAACACTATTTCTGTCCTGATAAAATAAAAATAAAATCGAATTGTAAAATTTACAATAAACATGCTGTAGATACTATTTAGTATCAATTAGTTTAAAAAACAGACTTATTTAGTTTTATAATTGTACATAACTAATTTTTATAAGTAAACGACAACTGATTTACATAAAATCAGTGATTTTTGTTGGCAGCCAACAACGATTCAGTCACCGCACTGTCTGATTCTGTTGAATATGAGGATGAAGGAGCGGCGTTATTTTGAAGGAAGTTTAACCAAAGTTTGTTCAAAAGTTCACCAGCAAGTGTCCGGCTCGAATTTTTACCCACTAATCGTAAAAGCAACACGCCGTCTCCTCCAAGATATGAATTAAAAAACTTTTCGAATCGACTATCCGATAAGGGTGAAGGGTAGCGTAAATGCTGTCGACTACCGCCTGCGAGCTCTTGTAATCGAAGATGGCGACGCACGTAGCTTAGACGGCCACGACGAGTCATTAGCAATGTCCAGTAGATAATTCCGAGCATAGTTAGTATTGCGACAAATGCAAACCAAAACCACAGAATTGCGAATATCTTCTCGTGAAATAGGTTTACTGGCAGAACACATTGAACAGTGTAATTATTAAGATTATCGCCTTTGTAGCGAACACCGATATCACAATATGTAGTACGTGGAAAATGCCTACTTTCTTCCCAATCATGACCTACAATCAAAGCTTTAAGAACGTGCCAACCATATGTGTGATAGTCGAAGCCAAGCATAAAATTCAACAAAAAGAAGTGACCAACTGCATTGATCAGGTATAAGCTCTTGGTGAATAAATATATAGCGGTAACGGTGCCACCTCCGATTGGACTGAATACACATTTTGTAATTCTCGATATTATTCTTTTATCGTGATATTTAATGTACTTGCTCTTCTTGTCATAGTAAATAACTATTGAATCAAGTTTATCACTAGAATCTACGGATTTTGCTGCTAACGAAAGAACTCTCGGCAGATCATATCTTGCCCGACGTCCTAGACTATGCCATACCCAGCATGGGATATAAAAAAGCAAAGCCGACAAGGTGAAAATGAACGGTATCCAGATGTAGTAACTTGTTCGAAATTCACGTAGTGTATTTCGATTTAAGGTAATATTGTTAGGTACATGATAGGTATAAGTTATCCAACAGTAGTGCTTCACATAATCATTATGACTTCCCTTGAATTCAGCAGGTGTCCAACATTCAATCGGATCACCAAAATAGTGTTTGCTTGTAATAGCCAACAGGAATACAGCCATCAGTATAACAGTCCATCTTCTTGATATCTTATCAAAAACATCATCGTCACGTCGGCCTGGTTGACCAACTTTCGTAAACAATTTAGAAACGTCGTTTAACATTTACTTAAATTAAGCTAAAAAGAAATGAAGAAATTTTACATTGAGAATATAAAAAGGATTTAGTAAGAATATTTGTGCCAGTTCTGAAAAGATAACAAATAAAATTTATTCGAATTATGTGAAAATAAAAATAGTATTCCAAAAAGCGATTAATTTTTAAGGTGATCATTTTATGACATAATTAATGGCAAAAACGACATTACTAATTGGAACGACGCTATTCGTGACATCAACGACATACAACGGCGATATTGATTTTGACAAAGAACGAAATTATGTATATTATTAACGGAATTATTGCAATTATTAACGGAATTATTTATATTATTACTTTACTAATTGCAGTAAAGACGTAATTGAACAAACAACTCTATTGATGACAACAACAGAGTTACTGACTGAACAAATTACGAAAACCTGGTTACAGCGAAAATCCTAATCAATATTAACGTAATGTTATACAGAAATAGCGTCATTAATTTAAAAAATACATTCTTGATTGAACGACTTTATTGATTGTCCATTGATTTAATTAATTTTAAGAACGAATTTATTGAAATCACAACTGAATTTGACGAATTTTTACAGTTTGTATCGACGGACACAAACTATTGGCAATATTCGAACGAATTTCGTAAGCACAACGCGTTTATAAATTTGTATTTTTTACAAATCTGTATCACAGATTACTGAACAATCCATCAATGTATCTAATAAGGGATAAAATAAGGGATAAACTGATTCGTGTTGACCCAGCTGACAGACAAAACAGCTGTAAAAGATCGTTCCAGTCATAAAATTCTACGTATTCAGTACATATCTAAATGCATTATGAATAAGCTTTATTTACCAGAATTTGATGGGTGCTATAATATTGACTTTAATGGTCACATCAACAAACTGGATCAGATTACTGAGTCTACGTATTTTATAATAATGCATAGTTTCAATATTTCTGACAAAGACTATATTACCGGGAAAACAAAATCCACATGTCAATAATAACTTGTCAGTAGAACAAATCAGGTCAGATAAGCGAGTCTACGTATTTTATACAATTTATAAAATAATAAATTATTATATAAGATTTTATTCAATTATTTATAAAGGAATTATGAATTATTCTAAATGCATTATGAATAAGCTTAATTTATCAGAATTTGATGGGTGCTATGATATTGACTTTAATGGTCACATCAACAAACTGAATCAGATTACTGAGTCTACGTATTTTATACTACATATAAGTTAAAAATAAAGATACTTTTACGCTCGTTATATAAGATTATAAATAGTTTATATCTTAAAATTAGAGTTAAAATATAGTTAAAATTATATACTTAAATATAATTATATAATTATAATTATATAATTATATAATATTTTTTATAGTTAAAATTTAAAATTTAAAATAAAAGTCAATTTTTATATTTCATCAGCCTGCGATGAAATGGGAATCAATTAAATTATTTATAGATAAAAATAATGCTTAATAAAAGTTAAATAATTAAATAATTATAAATAATAAATAATTGTTTTATAAGATTTCATAATTTATATCAAAATAAAATTTAAAATAAAAGTCAATTTTTAAGAATTGACTAATAAATAACAGTCGATGTATAAGAATAAGGATTATAGATCATGTAAAATTAAAGATAAAGATAAATAATTATAAATAATTATAGTAGTCCTTTTAAATTTAAATTTGTAATTTAAAATAAAAGTCAATTTTTAAGAATTGACTAATAAATAACAGTCGATGTATAAGAATAAGGATTATAGATCATGTAAAATTAAAGATAAAGATAAATAATTATAAATAATTATAGTAGTCCTTTTAAATTTAAATTTGTAATTTAAAATAAAAGTCAATTTTTAAGAATTGACTAATAAATAACAGTCGATGTATAAGAATAAGGATTATAGATCATGTAAAATTAAAGATAAAGATAAATAATTATAAATAATTATAGTAGTCCTTTTAAATTTAAATTTGTAATTTAAAATAAAAGTCAATTTTTAAGAATTGACTAATAAATAACAGTCGATGTATAAGAATAAGGATTATAGATCATGTAAAATTAAAGATAAAGATAAATAATTATAAATAATTATAGTAGTCCTTTTAAATTTAAATTTGTAATTTAAAATAAAAGTCAATTTTTAAGAATTGACTAATAAATAACAGTCGATGTATAAGAATAAGGATTATAGGTTATCAGAAGGAACTATTATGTTATCAGGTTACGGACTCTATAACTCGACCCAACATAACAGCGGGGTCATAACATGCTGATGACGTATTTCCTCTTATAAAATTTGATTATCGAGTATATTATTCTAATACAAAGTAGATTATTTATTATCCATCCATAAAAATTTTCTGTTTAAGAGTTTAAATTTATTTTTAATGATATTGTGTTGATTTAAATTTTCAAATGTTTGTCTTACGGAATTAGTCATTGCTTCTATACAACCCCCAAATTTTAAAAATGTTGATTTTGTTTGATTTATTTAAAGTACTCCGCTATTGACGCTAAGTACAATTGAACTATTTTTCGACCCCTATTTTGTTATATTTTAATCCATATTATGAAATATCCGACTTGAACACCTTGGTCACCGTTCATGAGCACTTTTAATTCAAAATAATTCAGTATTTTATTTAATATCTAATCTAGCTTTAGAATATCTCGTCTCTAATAAAGACTACATATAAAGGTTATCTTTATAACAATTTAAAGGATGATTGCCAAATGATACTCTACAATTATAACATCCAGATAACGAATATAGAAAATATGAATAACTAAAGAATTTTAGAATAACTTCGTCGGAAGTTATTCTGCCTTAAAAATAACGCGATGATTTAATCATAAAACATCATTTTTGTCAACTTTTAATTTGGAGATGTATAAAATCACGTGATGAATTGACTTTGAATGAAACTAGGCCATTGGGATGTATACAGCAATTTAAATTTTATATTTTGAATACAAAAGTAAAAGAAATGTGTACAATATTACATAGTCTTAAAAATTATTGTTACAATTTTTTGAACGTTCTGTATTGTAATTTCGCTATACCAAGATTATAATTTCGCTATACTTAAAATATAAATTACGTCATTAATGATTAGCAGTATTCGTAAAACATAATCTAAAACCAAATATATAACGTATCTATAATATTAGAATGGGAAAATAATTTGACATTAAAGCAAATGATTCACTTTGATTAAGGATTTTCCTAATTTAATGATTAATTAAATTATTAATTATGCATTCCTCAACCGATAATCCGATAAGATTAGCGAACACCTGATTTCTTACCTACGTTTATTTAAAATCTGAACTTTGGATTCTTAAAAAGAGATATTGGTATAAATTAATTAATTATATTAATTTTATAATTAATTTATATTAGTATAAATTAATTATTTCTAATTATTAATAATATTAATAATTAATAATAAATTAATTTTTTATTAATAATATTAATATTATTGATTCGCATATAAGCATCAATTAAAATATTAGCTACATTTTTGATTACTATTTTTTGTAAAACACAAAAAAATAAAATATTGTCAGTACTGTATCATAACCCTTAGGCAGTATATTATTGATAGTCGTTTGTTACCTTGACTTGTTAAGTCAACTTGACTGTGTTACTTTATTTTAGCAAAGGCCCTTCGGTAGCGAGATTAATTACATAATATGAAAGCTTTTACTTATATTCTACTGTATTTAATAAAATATTTAAATAAACATATGATTTAAGTACAAAGTTTTGCACTCCTGCGAACTATAATGTGATCGCGACATAAATGCTTACTAATAACATAGAAATTAAATGTACAGAAAACTAGAAAAATCTTAAAAAATAAAGTGATATCCGGTTCTTTATCTGTTTTGTAGTTTAAACAAAAAAATATTAATAGCATTTTTAATTTATTATTTATTTTTGAAAAAAAAATATTTATTTTTTATGACTTTTATAAAAGCCATTAATTATGTGAAGTCCTTTTTACTTTCATTATTTTTATAAATAACATTCAAACATAAAATTTAATTTAAACTTCATGCCGAGCCGACGTAGATACGGAAATATCACGCTACTACCCATCACGGAAGCAGCATTTAAGACCCTCCTACGCTCATGCTCTCCATTGTGCATGCAGCATTTTCCCGCTGAATTTCTACGCTGATCCGTTGGAACAGTTTGGAAGTTGCGCGGATTAATCGTGTGCCGAGTTCATGAAGGAACGTGAGAGGCACTGACCAGATCGCTTATGCGCTTTCAACTGACACTGGTATGAAAATATATTAGCGGATGTCGATGTTGTCAATGTCATTTTTAAGATGTCTAGTTTTATAAGAAGAATTGAAAATAAAAATGTCTAATTCTAAGACATTGAAATTTAGGCAATGCAACTATGAAAAGGAAAACGTCTTAGATAGATAGTCAGAGCATAACAAGACTTATAAAATTAAAATAAGGTCAGTATTTTCCTGTATTTTGCACAGTAATGTTTTTAATAACATATAAAAATAGGCATTAATGGATATTTTTAAATTTCGAAATATGATATATATATTTCAATATTACAAAATAAAGAATATTACATAAATAATGGGAATTATTAATAACTCTATTATATTTATCTGTATTGAGCTAAAGTATGGATTTATTAATTAATATTCAATTAATTATAAAATTTAATCTTTAATTAATTTATTGTGTTATTGCCATGTGTGCCATGTGTTACACATTATAATTGGCTTTTTTCACATAAATGTTTATAATTATGAAACATCAAATAATGAAACATTATTTATCGAATAGAATGAATAATTGCATACACGAGCGAGTATCATCATTTGGTCGGCTTCATCAATTATCCTCGTGTGAAGTCTTTAATCCTAGATGCAGCACTGTACACTACAATCAGCGTAGGTGGACCTCATCAGCAGTGAGCCTACGCCTACCTTTCGTGTTTCGGTCCTTTAATGATCTGCTGAAATTTTCCTCTGCTGCCTTTCTGTAAAAACAAACGATACAGTTTGTAAGGAAAACATTTCCACTTGTGCAAACTGTACGTTGTTTCCGTCTTTTGTAACAAAATGACGGAGATAGCACTACAGTTGCCGGAAACAACCGACAATCTGTCTTTTGAATCTTCTTGACAGGAAACCGGAATCTGCCAGGTTAATAGAATGAATAATTGCATACACGAGCGAGTATCATCATTTGGTCGGCTTCATAAATTATCCTCGTGTGAAGTCTTTAATCCTAGACTTCACACGAGGATAATTTATGAAGCCGACCAAATGATTTATCGAATAGTTAAATAATGAAGTAATAAGATACAATAATATTATTAGCTGAATGTGCTTTAAAAATCACATTTTGAAAATGTAAACTAATTTTTTATCTAATGGATTAACTTATAGTATTGTATGTAATATATTACTGCATTATTCAACAAAAATTAAATTTTTATACGTTTATTCAAATAAATTTATTATATTTTAATATTAAATCAAAGATTAATAGTTAAATTAATAAAATTAAATAAAAATTATACAAATTAAATATTTACTTTTTAATTATTAAAATGAAACATATTATTAAAACACAATTGGCTTATAGTATTTTATACTAATAATACAAAAAACTTCAATAACATATAATGTTTATCTAAACTGATTCTCTACGCTATTTCTTTTTTAATTTGGAAAAATTTTTGAGCAGTAAATAAATATAAAGATGACTCTTAATAATTTATGGCATTAGTAACGTAGCTGAATTGTGATATAAGAAGTCGTGACTAAATATTCAAATTTAATGTCAGATTATATAAACGCATTGCAACAATTAATGTTGTGAACAAAAAATATAAAATTTTAAATAATTTTACAAAATTTCAGAAAAATTATTAAAATTATTTACAAACGTTAGTTTTTTTTCGAGAGACTATGCTTGCATATTCACGTGCTGCAACCGTTAGTTATGTGCTACAAAATTGTTCAGGATAAAGCGCCGAATTCCGTAATTACGCGATTAATTTCATTTTGCATTTTCATTTTATAGCAAATTTAATAACAAATTATATAAATTATAATTTATATTTATAATTTATAATTATAATTTACAATTAATTCACACTGGATATCTCTAAATCCACATCCTATATCTCCTAATCCATATATTATATCTCCGAATCCACACGCTATCTCCAAATCCTTATACTATATCTCAAAGTCCACATACTACATCACAAAATCCACATAATATATATTCAAATCTAGATGTTATATCTCAAAATCCACATAATATATCTTCAAATTCACATCCTATATCTCCGAATCAAAATATTATATCTCCTGATCCAAATATTATACTGCCAAATCCACACGCTATCTCCAAATCCTTATAATATTTATCAAAAGCCACATATTATATCAACAAACTTCACACAATATATCTTCAAATCTAGATGTTATATCTCAAAATCAACATAATATATCTCAAAATCCACACAATATATTTTCAAATCCAGATGTTATATCTCAAAATTAACAAAATATATATCTCAAAATCCACACAATATATCTTCAAATCCACATCCTATATCTCCGAATTCAAATATTATATCGTCAAATCCACACGCTATATACCCTAATCCATATACTATATCTTCAAATACACATGCTATATTTCTAAATCAACATAATATACCGATAAATTCACATGATATATCTCAATATCAACATATTATCTCAAAATCCACATATTAAATCTCCAAATCCATACGCTATCTCCAAATCCACATACTATATTTCAAAATCAACAAAATATATCTTCAAATCCACATGCTATATATCCGAATCCACATATTATATATCTAAATCAACATACTATATCTCCAAGTCAACATGATGTATCTTAAAATTCACATAATACATCCCCAAATCCACATACTATATATCCAAATAATTTACTATATATCAAAATCAACACGCTATATCTCCAAATCCACATGTTATATCTCCAAATTCACATGATATATCTCCAAATCCACACGCTATATATCCAATGCTATATATCTAAATTCACATGTTATATCTCCAAATCCACATACTATATCTTCAAATTCAAATGATAAATCCCCGACTTCAAATATTTTTATCCAAATCATCACTCTATATATCTAAATCCACATGCTATATCTTAAAATCCACATCCTATATATTCAAATCCACATCTTGTATATTCAAGTCCACATGCTATATCTCTGAATCTACATATTTTTTAAACTAAATCAACATGCTATATCTCTGAATCTACATATTTTTAATCTAAATCAACATGCTATATATCTAAATACACATATTATATCTCAAAATCCACATACTATATCCTTAAATCCAAATGCTATATATCCTAATCCACATAATTTTTATCTAAATTCATATCATAAATCTTCAAATCCTCAAGCTATATCTTCGAATTCACCTATTATATCTCTAAATTAACGTGCTATATATCCTATTCAACATGCTATATCGCCAAATCCGCAAACTATATATCCAAATCCACATACTATATATCCAAATCATCACGCCATATCTTCAAATCAGTTATATCATATTTTGACTTGCAAATCGTTCAAATGGCTATAACGTATAAAATCTTCGTTTAATTTGGTTTAACAAAATATTGTAGTGATTTAATCTACAAAGTACTGGTACGTGAACTGTGAATCGGACACTAACTATTCGATAAAATTAGCCACTGTATAGATCGCTATAGGAAAATATAAACTTTACAACTATTTATCCACGAATTACAAATACAGATAACCGTCCATACACTAGGGATACCCGTAAATCGATAAAATATATGTTGGCAGACAGTCTGATGATTCTTGCAGCGACGGTCAACATCGCCTGAAAATCTGCAACTCTTTTACATATATGACAATGATCTGATATTTAGAATCGAGAAACTAATAAAAAGGGATGTTGTACATACCGAAATTTTCTAATCACAGCATCGCATTTCCGGTATCTTCACACTTAATGTATTGCAGAAGCAAGCAGCACTTATGACCATGACATTCTTCGTCTTGCCTGTGATGAAATTGCTAAATTGGTGTGGTTTGCTTAGAATAAAATGACATAACATGATATAGTAGACTGTCATTAGCAGGAAACAAAGACTGATGCAGTTTTTCAATACATTCTAAGGTCGTTATGACACATGTGGTAAGGATGTGATAGAACAATTGCATCCGCAGCTATAGCAGATATCCAATACTCAAGCAAAATCAACGGATAACATCTGTTCTCCGATATTCAATTAAGTCGGATCACAAATCCGTTTTCAATAACATAGACAATACAGAGCATAATTAACAAAAAATTATTTAATCTTACTACCACCCTCAGTAATCTAAAAATTAACAGAAAACAAATTTGATTATAGTCGAAGTGAAAATGTTTTTAAATTTTACGATCAAGGTTGTTTAACTATTAACGATTAAAAATATTTTATTTGAATCATAATTAAACTAATTAGTTTCGATTTATTATTTAATCATCAGAAATGAATAAAGTAAGCTAATTATTGTTGATTATTTTTAAATTAAAAATATAAGATTAAATAAATGAATTATTTTTGATTTATTAAATAATATTGATGAGACACATTTAATTATTTTTGATTTTATATTCCATTAATTTTACTAGTTTAATTAATTTAATTAGATTAAATTTAATATGATTAATTATTTAATCATTCAAGCAAGATTAATTAAATAAATTAACTATTTTGATTAATTTTTAATGAATCTACAAGATTAATTAAATAAATTAAAAATTTATTATTAATTGACATTTACCTACTGAAATTAATTAAATTAATTAGTTAATTTTCGTTAACAGTAAAATTAAAATTAGTTATTTTTAATTTATTATTTAATTAATCTCACAAGATTAATTAAATGAAATATTTTTGATTTTATATTCCATTAATTTGACTAGTTTAATTAATTTAATTAGTTATTTATGATTAATTATTTAATCATTCAAGCAAGATTAATTAAATAAATTAACTATTTTTGATTAATTTTTACTTATTCTTACAATATTAATAAAATAAATTATAAATTTGTTATTTAATTGTTCTTCTGCAGCGTTTGTGCCGTATGGTGACGGGGTCCGCTAATTTTGAATACTTATAGCACTTAATGCGGTCTGCGGCGTCTCTCGGTTGCAGGCCGACGTTCGCTAAATCACGGCATATGGTGTCGATCCAACGCTGCTTTGGTCTTCATCTCGGGCGCTTTCCTTCCACTTTGAGGTTGAACTCCATCCTTGCAATGTGTCTTTACCAGCGCGGAGAACGTGACCGTACCACCGTAATCGAGTTTCGCGTAACTTATAGCATATCTGTGTTACACCAAATTTTGCCCTGAAATCATTGTTCCGAATATGATCTATAAGTGTAACTTCGGCAGTCCACCTCAACATTTTGGCCTCCATCGTTACGAATAGACGCTATGCATGTTTGGTCATTGGTCAGCATTCGGCGCCATAAATCAAGACGGGTATGACTATTTTTCTGTCCACTTTTGATTTTATGTGATATCTTATCTTGGGATTGCACAAGACTCCGATTACTGACCGCCACTTCATCTATGCTGCATTAATTCGAGTCAAAACCTTTGTATGAAGATTGCCGTCTGCTGTAATGGTGGATCCAATGTATCTGAATGTTGACGTCCGAATGAGGTCTTGCTCCATGATTTTGATCGCAAGTTCATCATCGGTGTCAGTCGTTAGATATTCGGTTTTTCGGACGTTGAGGCGTAGGCCAAACTGTTTGAGCCGGGTACTCCATGCCTTAACCTGGTTATGAAGGTCGTTTTTGTCAACAGACGTTATCATAACGTCGTCCTCGTATAGTAACGTCCAAGGTATCTGCTGTTCAGGTCGTGTGCCACTGCGTTCATAACGAGAATGAATAGGACTGGAAAAAATGCCGATCCCTGATGGACCCCTACGGTGATTGGAAATCATTTGAACATCAATTGCTGTGCACACGTGACTAGTGTCTTTTATATAACAGCCTGACCCACTCATCAAGCTCTTCCGGATTTTTTTTTGCATATCAACGCATACCAGATAACCTCGTGTTATCTGGTATGATCACATCTATATTATCGGATTGCACAAATTCCATGTCTTAGCATCCACTCTTCTTCCCCTACAACGCATCGTCAACGCAGCCGTCCGAATTCTCCTTCGTCTTCGTCGTTTTGATCAAACATCCCATCATCTTGCTTATCTCTATTCGCCTATCATTTGGTCGTGTTCAAATTCGTCTTCTTCGTATTGCTTTCCGCCTTGTAAATTTTCCTACTCCTTCATTACTCAACCTTCCTTTTCTCGACAATTATCGACCTTATTATTGTTTGCGTTCCCGTAATTCCCTTCTTTTACATGTCCCAAACTGCTCTACCTCTTTTGGCTTCCACTCCTTACTTGTTGCTGCTCCTTTCGTGGAATCATCTGCCCATTCATATACGCCAATCAACCTCAATGACGTGTTTTAAACGCCAAATCCGGTCTCATTTAAGCAATTTAACTAATTTATCTTTGACGTTTTGATATGTTTTTAGTTAATGGACTTGTAAGCGTGCAGCTGGCATGCATTTGCCACTTTAAATAAATTATTATTGTTGTTGTGTTGTGTTAACAACTCTCACAAATAATACTGTACTTTTAATCTACAGTTATTAATACTTTAGTTTTCAAATTAAAGAAACTCATTTTTAAATATTATTAACAAATAAATTTGTAAGTATCGGTAAAATATATATTTACGATTGTCTCTATGCACAAACTAGTTTTTCTCAATAGTTAACCTGAAGCGGATTTAATTCTGCTGTATTTGCAATCTGTAATAGATTTAATAAGACGGACAATTTGTTCCACTAGCGGGTAGTAAAATATATGATACCGATGCATTAATATTAAAGCAAATTTATTTGGACTGTGGCCGTATAGCTTAATTAGCGATAAAGGACTACATATCTTATCATCAGCTAGACTCTCGATTGATTTTTCGCTTAATTGAGAAATAATAAATCGTAAGCGCTTAATTAGTATCTGTGCATTGTACACTAGTTTAAATTTGATCGATGTTGCTTTTTTTGGACAAGTATATATTTTTGGTTTTAGGGGTTTCTGGACTTTTTTCAACTTGCGAATTTTCAATTTTAAAGGAGTCGGAAAACACGACCCAGTGATCACATTATGAACAACATCGATACTCTTCATGCTATTACGTGATTGATTTAAAGATGCATTGTAATATTTATCGCCAGCGATTCGAGTGCTTCGCTTCGTCAGCACTACTGTCTGTGAGCTATGTATATCATATGATACAAGTGGAAAACACCAACGAACCCTTTTTTTTGGTGAAATCGGAAAATTTGGCATTATACACATTAATTTAAAAACAATGTAAAATACACACCTTTTTGCTTAAGAAATGCGCCAAATTTGCCTTGGAAACATGATTTAATAATTTTTATTTTATAAGTATGGTTTCTATTTTTAATATCTTGGAACACATCTTGCGATGTTTTAAAAGTTTTATTATTTTTACGAATACGGTTCGAATTTATCGAAATTAAATAGCAATTATGGCATCACAAATCGTACATATTTATTTTCTCGCGTATGTTCAAGAAGTCGCACTAGTGCATTAAAACGACTTATCAAGTCGTTTATCAAGTCTTTGGTACGCTGGATTCAATCCAGCGTACCAAATTCGTAAGCAACCGCTCGTTTGCAGTACGCATAAGCCATTATCTTTCTGGTTACTCAATGATGACGACAGGCGTCCCGCAGGGATCGGCCATTAGTCCGACTCTCTTTAATATATATGTAAATGATATTACAAACAACTTAACGTCGGAATGTGTTACCTACGCAGATGATATTAAGGTTTGGAGGTGAATCATTAATGATTCCGATGTTAGCGCTCTTCAAAAAGATCTGGATTCCATAAATAAATGGTGTATATCTAATGGGCTGATGATAAATGCGATTAAATGTAGACATATGCGGATCGCCTCCCCAGACATTCGTTGCTCTTATAAAATTGGAAACATGTCGATTGATTCTACAGATAAAATCGATGATTTAGGGGTATCTACGCTTAATACGCTCGGTATGAGCGCTCACGTAAATAAAGTTTCGGCTAATTGCCGTCGTACTATTGGCATCATTAGACGATCTTTTGGATCACTAGAGGCATGTAGATTCAGAATAATATACAAGGCCCTCATCGAATCTCGAATGCTATACGCATCTCCCGCAGCGTATCCACATCTGTGCAAGAACATTGTGGCTTAAGAATCAATTCTCCGGTCGGCTACTCGTCTTGTTCCCACTGTCAAAGACTGACGTTTGACCATAAGTTAGAAATATTAGGTGTTTCAACGGTCAGTGAAAGTTTGATAAAAGCTGCTCTTATGCTGGTATGGAGGGCAATTTTATCGCCCACTCATCCCCGCAACTTCATGTTTTGCCTACGCAACTCCGAGAAATTACGTGGACATCGACTAACGCTCAAACATCGTAGAAAAGTCCATCGACACTATCAGGATATCAGAGATCGAGTAATAAACAGTTGGAACAGAAATTTTACTTAATGTAAAATTTTCGTTTTCAATGTGAGTACTAAATCTTTGTATAAAAGAAACACAAATGAACACTGTGTTCATTGTTCTGCTTCGTCTTGGATAGATTCAAGAATGTTCGGTAGAGACCATGATATGCTCTGAAATGGGGCCAAGGTATGTCATTAAGAGATGGTTCAAGTGCGTAACCTGTGAACTAAGGTCAACTTGAGGCTTGTCTTCGTTTCTAGATGATATCCAGAGCGGAAAGTAAAGTTTCTTTAAGCACCCTGTGACAAAATTACTGATAATCTGCTGCACGATTGGGATCTTAGGTGCGTGGCATACCATAGGTGGCTTCAATCGCAAGGTGTCGGGTTGGCGTATTATAGCGAAACCATTGTCAATTGAATGCAGTATATTGACAGGATTACACAACGAGACAAAAAATTAAAGAAGGTCCATATTCTGACTATTACTTGCTTTGATTAAAATCATCGTATGCAAAATGGTTTTAATTAAAAAATGTATTTTTGTAATCGATGAAATCTTTGCAATTAATAAAAACACAAAAAAGGTATTATTTTAACGTGGCAAATGCGTGCCAGCGCGCGCTTACATGACCACAACAAACAAAAATGTAAATCATGTGTCGGGAAGGTGTGGACGGAGGAGGTGTTTGAATGTGATAAAGGAGGGGACGCGGCGGACGTCGAGAGGGAGTTGATTCCAGGCGAGTGGGGCGGCGACGAGGAAGGATCGGATACCGTAGTTGTTGGAGTAATTGGGAACGTGGAGTAAGAGAGTATGACGGGAACGCAGCGATAGCGATGTTGAGCGAGTGTCGTCTAAGAAAGGAAGGTTGAGGAAAGATGGGGAGCTGACAGCGATGAGACTTGTAACTAGAAAAATCGTTAAACGAAGCAATAATCGTTTTACGGACATATTTTAAGAGTGCTATTTCGCATTATGAGAAAACGCTTAATAATATAACAATATATGTACATGATCGTTATCTATATTAGCCTCAGAAAAAAAGTAAAGCAATAATGTATTAGATATTATCGTCATTTAGGAATCGCACAGTTGCCGGAAAGAAGGAGTTGTTGTAAATGTTATTACTTCTCACGTAATTTTTGTTAGATATGGTTAACCTTACGTGTGAAGTGACCAGAGGAAGGTTTTAATTGAAACTTTTCTTTCAACCTTTTTGTTTGGGAAACTTCTTTGGCCTTTTTCTCAAATGATTTACTAGAAAAAATGTCGGTATCATTTACTTATCTACATACAAGCCTTAAACATCATTTTACAACTGGTTCAATTGCTGTTTAAACTGCACTATGAAAATACGGGTGCATGTGCAGTTTTAATAGACAGATCATCGCAATATAAAATGTCATTAAATCCTTACTGAAGCATTTAAGGGACTTTATTCTAAACAATATGTATATTCTGGAAAGGCATCTGCTCTTGATCATTTAAAAATGAGACCTATGAGTCTTCGATATTAATAGTAACTACACGAATTTGTATCGAATCTTTGTGGGTGATTGGAAAATTTTCAAATTGAATAGATAGAAAATCACGTGAAATTTCCCGTCCAATAAATGGAATCATCTCTGCAGACTTCTTTCTGTTCAGAATTAATTTGTTTGAATTTCCTGAAATAAACATGAAATACAGAGGTTACGAGTTTTAATGCATCTTCAACCGACAAGTGATTAATAAAATATGTGCAATCAACACCTACAAGAAATAGGTGTGAACCTACCGCAGTTCAAACCACTCGATATTG
The DNA here is from genome assembly GCA_012934845.2 of Pomphorhynchus laevis. NCBI lineage: Eukaryota > Metazoa > Acanthocephala > Palaeacanthocephala > Echinorhynchida > Pomphorhynchidae > Pomphorhynchus > Pomphorhynchus laevis. The sequence continues at coordinate 382,842 of WNNJ02001213.1, read as the reverse complement.
GATTTGTGTCTTTCAGTGTACAGCGATCTAGTCCAGCATATTAAACTTGCTCCTACAATTGGTTATAGTGACCACCGGGTGATGCTTATTACATTGTCACTAAAGGATGTATCCTGTACATGTGTTGAATATACATAAAGTATAGTGAAGTACAGATCAAGTGTTGAATAAAGCTGACTTTCTATGGTGTTAACCGCAGTTGGGAATTCATAAAGAGCAATTTGTTTGTGGGATTAAAATACTTCAATCCCGCAATCAGCCCAATGGTATTAGACGCTTGACTATGTGGCTAGCCAAGGAAGTCCACGATGCGATAAGTTTACGTAACGCTCTTCTTGATGACTACATAAATGTTAGTCGTCCTTTCACAGACTAAGCTAGATCGTAGCATATCCACATCTTTAAAAGATCAAAGCGCTGGGATCACATTGCCTCGTTGTGTCGTTAATTCCGTAGTAGCTAAAATAAACCATTTAAGTTTATCGTCTCTTTCTGCAAATCTTCTAATTCGATATCGAGCATCGTAACATCAAATAATGTAGTAATATATGACCCCATGTCAATTGCAGAGAATTTTGCTAAGCAATTTTTGTTGACTTTACCACAATCCAGTTGTTCTGAAGTATCGTAATTTCCCACGAGTTCGAGTTTTATAACGGTAATGTCCTCTGGAACTACGAAATCTTCCCTATTTACTAAACGCTTGCCATGATGGTCTACCATCATTGCTTCTTCGCGAAATTGCATGTCTTTTCAAGCCGTTATCTGCCTTCGGTGTTCTTTGACCTTAGGAAAACTCCCTAGTGATTGGAATAAATCCATAATTATTCCTCTTTTCAAAAAAGGTGATCGCTCTTTGGTAAAGAATTATCGTCTCATTAGCTTAACTTGCGATGCATGCAAGGTGTTAGAGCGTTTAATTTTTAAATATGTATCATCCCACCTAGAGCATTACAACATTTTAAGTGATGCCCTGCAAGGGTTTGGTCCAAATTGATCAAAAGTAACTAACTTTATCAAGTCACGTCACAGTTGGCGTGAAGCGGTTCTTTGTGGTTATGGGCTTAACGCTCTATTTTTCGATCTATGGAACGCACTGACCGTGTTATTCGTGATATTCTTCTAGATAACTTACACTCCAACAATATTGTAGGCTCAGTCCATAATTGGATTAAATCATTTCTAAAAATCGTAGTTTTGCTGTAAAAATTGAAAGCATTCTCTCTTACAATTATGCAGAGTTTTCTCAAGGTTATGTCCCTAATCCACTACTTTTTAATATCTACATCAATATGCTCTCCTGTAAATTAAACTACTCGTGCGTAATGTATGTGGATAATCTGAAGATATGGCAGACATTAACTTGCACTCTCGATGCACAGATGATACAGTGTGATGTTGATGTGATAGCGCCATGATGCCATTCCAGAGGATTGTTATTGAACGATACAAAATGCAATCACTTTCACATCGGTAGCAAAAGGTTCATAGTTAGCTATGCCATATAGAATCGTACGATACAGCAAGTTTCTAGCATATCTGATCTCGGAGTTATGGTTGTCATGATCTTAGTACACGACTTCACGTATAGATTTCGTCTAGCAGATGCATTTGGCTACTCAGACTATCAAGGTGTTATTTTGGTCAATTTGATCGCCATAGTTTTTGTATTTTATATATCGCAATTCTATTGTCACACATGTTATACGCTTCTCCTGTCACACCCACAATTTCACAAGGATATGCAACACTTTGAAAGAGTATCACGTAGTTTTGGTTGGATCAAAACGGTCGTTGCCTTATGTCGAACGTATGAAAGCACTTCAAGTATGTCCAGTTGAAATTTCACTCCAGCTGGCTGATTTGATGTTCGTGTGGAGGACTTCAATTAAAGTAAAACAACAAATCTCCGCAGACATAAATATCATATACAATGATACCGTCCGCCTATCAAAAAGAATGTAACTATCTGTGATCGAATTGTACGACTTTGGGACAATGTGTCTTCCTTAATAATCAACAGCCTATAGTAAATGTTCTTTCAAGTGCAGATTACGTCAGTGACTTCAGTCTAACATTTATCTTTGATTATTTTCACGTTTTCTCTTTATACTGTTTCCATTCAGTTTTTATTTCTTGTGATTCAACTTTCTACGAGTCCTTGGCTCTTAAGTTGTTGTATGTAATAATATTTATATAAATAATTATTTTAAAGTTTAATATTGAAGCTTAATAAACAATTTTATATAATCAAATGTTTATTGAAGCTCTAATTGTTTATTAAAGCTTAACAAACAATTTCGTATAATCATGTATAATATGATTATATATGACGTACCATCATATATAATAAAAATATTTATAGGAATAAAAATTGAAGTTGTCGTAAACTATTTATATCAGTTTTCTCATAGATAGTTTAGATTTTAAAATAAATTTCTAACCGTATTATTCAAGAGTATGTATTTTATAGATAGTGATCATTTCAACCCTTCTGTTGTAGATGCAAAATACATTCCGATCCACTGATTTGTTGCCTTCAAAGGTTGCTACGGAAGAGCACTGTCAACAATTACTGAACGAGTTATTAATTGAGGCTACTAGTGACAAATATGTTGCTTACTGGACTACGAAGCCTATTCAAATCCAAGGATTAGAACGAATATACATAAGAACTGCTGATGGTCTTGCATTGCTTGTTTTTAAAACCGAGGAAGATAAAAGATACACCATAAATAAGCTTGATGGATCAAAATCTCAGCAACGTGTACCTGAATTCGATAGAAAACTATTTTTATCCACAAAATACGCTAATTTAAAGGATCAAATGCGCGCGATCGACATCGTTAACGAATTATGGAATAGAAGTGATTCGACCTCTATTGCTCGTTGTTTAACAATGTGCCCGTTAAGAGAAACGCTTATGCGTTCCCGTTTAATGCCATTTGAAAAAGATCGATACGTAAAGGAATATAAGCGAGCATCTGCTGATCAACTGCAATCTGATCCTAATGATCTGAGGCCGGCTTATCCAACCCTACTAGAAACTGTAGCCTTCCTTTGTAGGTTGTGCAAAGATGGTATAACTGCGGAATTGTTTCACTTTGTATCACATCGTTTGCACGCAGTTCGTAAGGATCTTATTCAACAAAATGTCATTTCACAATGCAATGCAGATAAATACGAAAAAAACGGCAATAATGAGATTGTCCAAGCCACATTTCAATGTCTTGAGGTATGTGTGCGATTCCATGTTTATTCAGCCCTAAAACTTATAGACCAATCTGTTGACGCTTTCAGTCCTACATTGAATGATAGCCAAATCCGTGCAAGTTTAAGTAGCTTACTTCAATGCAACAGCAAAGCAAATCAATTTAAGGCTCTATCTATGATTCATTCAACAATGATAGGTGCTAACCCCTTGACCCCAATTGAGAATGTAAATTCTCAACTAACTGATGATCCATACAGAGATTTAGCATTGGCTGTCCACCGCTGTGTACGAACAAATGACTCAATACATATGTGGAAAATTTTTTCAGTAACTTCAAAATCCAATCAAATGCTTGCATGTGCTATATTACGACTTACTGACCGAATTGTAAGCAAGTCCTTAGAAGTCCTAGTTCAACATCAACCTCACGCCGGATGCACGGGCCTACTTTTAGCTAAGAGCATTCTAGGCTCTGACGATCTGAACGAATTATCAAGATTTGGATATTCAGTTGAAAATAGTTGTATCGTCGGTAAATTTAAGTCACCGGAACCATGTGTTTCAAGACATATTGAACAAATAATTCCAACTAATAAGCTTTCATACTATCTATATGCGGATTGGGAAAAGCAAATTGTATTGGAAGATCCAATTAGCTTTGATTGTAATGGATATTTTATTGGGCTTGTACCTGAATCACCATCATCACCACGTACTCGTGATGATGACTCAGTAGCACGTATTATGAATGCATATTCAAAATCAAAAAATGTATTGTTTCCCATTACCGGCTTTACCGGTCCTACATCACCATGGCAATACGAATCCACCAATGCCAATTCACTTGATTTATTTAATTCTAATACATTAAGTAAATCAGATGATGTATTTAGTTGGAATCAGATTGGAACAATAAACAATGTTAATCTTTCGCAGATTGAACCTACCCCAAATACAGAGTTAACTTACTTTGAGACACACACCTTAGACACTAAAAGATCATCTCCAGAAATAAATTTGATAGAAAATTCATCACAACACAAATCGTTATTTACAGAAATTTCGAGAAACAAATCTGGCTCTCCAATATTTAAAATAGATTCCAATCAACATCAACCTGAATATCAAATTCATAAACCTGTAGATGAATGTGATGAATTACTTATAGACAACGAACTTCGTTGCCTTGCAAATGATACCATATTAGCAAATCAGCCATCGACTCCATTTACTGACACTGATTATAATGTTTTAACAAATGAATGTAAAGCATCATACGTGCCATCATCTGACTATATGGATACAAATAAAGTTTTGCAAGTAGAACCTATTCCTATCTTAAATGAAAAACTATTAAGCCTTGCAAATGAATTCATTGATTCCTTAATTAAAAGGGTATGTGCTGAAAGTATTCTTTTTGAACAGATATTATATCGAATACAGCGTAGTTTACTTGAAGAGCACGTAAACAATTATGTTCGGACATTAACCGACGAAAAAATTAATGAAATCAATATAATTACCAAAATACATCAGCGAATTATAATGAAATCGATATTTCTGCGCTGGAAGAAAGCTTCGCAACATTTTATTGGTCATAGAAATAATATATCTGTAAAAATAAAGGCTGATATATGCCTTGAAAATCTTCCTGAAGGAAATTGGGTATGTAGGATTGGTATATACCCACCTACATCATGGGCAAGTCTAGCTTATTCAGAGTCAATTACATTAATATCTCCTGCGAAACGATTGGATCTAGCAATTGGTCCGGTTTCGTCTTATGGCTGTTCAGTCGTCTTGCGATACAATAGGGATCCTAAATATGAAGTATGTCCGCCTTGTACACCAATTATGAATATGAAAACGGATATACCCAAAGAGGATCATTTATTATTCGCAATAGTGAACTATTGCACAATGTTACCATTTAAGCCTAACGAGGTCAATCTGAGAAAGTTGCTTGATTTCACAATTACTGGTTGCTATCCTCATGTACATTTTAAGCAGGTAAAGTTACCCTTACTCATGCGCGTAATTACTAGCGAAGTGCAGAGTGTAAGTATGTATCCAATTGCTACTTCGTCTATGAATGTCGCTCGTTGGAAACAAGGATCGCCTCAATTTCTAGAAGCTGTATACTGGTCCTTGGTAAATGACGAGTCAAGTGTATTTTCGATTGATATCAACGAACTTAATATGTGGCTTCGTTGTACGCTGTCGGACATGTGTAAGCAAATATCTTCATTACTTGACTGTGAATTTGGAATTGTTAAGTCGATCCCAATTTTAATACGACCGCATGAAATTTTATCTTCCAAAAAAGTGCGTTCAAAGTGCATTGAGCGCTCTACGTCAAATGAATTCTCTTGTGCTGGAAACAAGATATGCGATACCGATCGAGTTTTGCAGAGTGATGGATTAAGGTGTAGCATAGATGTATCCGATAAAAATGAAATATCCGATTTGTTACCATGTACCCTACAGTTAAAAATATCGAAGTTAAAGCGCAAATTCAATGACATTGATAAATTAGCAACAGAGCTGGATTATATGCGAGTTCGTGCTATCAACCAATAAACGTCTCACGTATTTGAATTTTTGTATTCAGTAAACCTTTGGTGGCTAACTTGCTTCTTCCTTTTTGTATTATATGTTTGATGTATTTAGGTGTCAATTTTCAGTAACGAAGAGACTTATTTTACGATTAATACAGAAGAACATGTACCGTGATGTTATAGTGAATTCAAAAGATAATTAACATTTAAAAGTGTACGTTTTAATTTTGTTGTAAATTTTATTTTTTAAATAAACATTTTGTGATTAAAAATGTACAATAAAAAAAACATTTTTTTTCTTATACAAACAAAATCATTTACCTAAAATAACTTTTTTGACGATTTGTTAAATTTAGTGAATGTTCAACTTATGACCAGAGATCTTCCAAGTTAAAGTGTTATTATATTTTTATTGAAAGTTTTTTAACGTGGCAAATGCACGCATACCGTGTGTTTACAAGCCCACAAAAGCGATACAGATTAAGAACAATAATTACTCGTTAATAAGCATTGAACGTAGTTGCTTTTTGAAAAAAGGGAGTGAGGATGAAGATCACAGATGATCAGGTGGGAAATTCCAAAGTGGAGGAGCAGCGATATGTAGAGATCAACGGCAGAAGTTGGTTGAGTGAAGAGGTACAGGTTAGTGGAAAGATAGCGAGATTCACTTAGAGTTGGCAGATATAGATAAGAAGGATAATGGAGAAGGCGATAATGTTATATTGTATATACAGTATACAACATACCACACATATCGTTCAGATTTCACCAGTTTTGAATGACATCGCATTCCTTATTAAATATGCGATGCTGTCCTTGTAATGGACCCTCAACAGTATGTAAGGCTTGCACTTGTGTTCACAAAGGTTAAAGCTGTACAAATTGAATTGAACGAGATGTTCAAACCGTAGTTAAGGTGCTATTGTCAACCCAAGCGGTATTTTAATTGATTTATCAATGATCAAGTTGCCAACAGTGATGCAGACGAACAGCTCAATCGATTCTTCTACGACTATGCACCTAGGCAGTTTTCAGCCGAGCACAAATTTTCCTTTGCATACAAATGATCCTAGCACGTTTGCTACCGGTGAGTAAGATACTGCCGATTTCTTAACCCTTAATACCAAATGCTCAAGTCCTGGTTGCATTCTGAGAACCAGTGAAAGCTTCTCGTATCGTTGATTGAGATTTCTTTCTGCGGAGTTCCATTTTGGATAATGCTCAGCAAAACGGTTATCATCATTTGAAGAAGTTGTTGAGCGCTCACGAATCGAAATCGCTGAGTTGACGACAGAGCTTGGAAACTTGAAGAATAATTTTTTGGAAGAAACTTCATTTGATGGTGGAGAATCCAGTTTAACTAAATCGCATACTTTTGCAGGTGTAGTTCGACAGGAGGTTGTAAGATCTGTTTTCGCGGCCAATCATTTAAACAAAAATCTGACTCCGCTTAAACTCGTGCAAGAGTGTGAAAAGCAGGCAAACCGTTCGTGTAACGTAATCATTATAGGATTACCTGTTTCATCGAATGATTAAGACATTGTCAAGAACATTTTCTCTTAGATCGGAATAAATCTATCGATTTTCAGCTTTACGAACTGATATTTCTCCGTGGCTGCTTATTTCAACTGACGAATCGATATCACGTCAAGCACTTTCCTATTGTAGTAAGCTACGAAATTCACCTGGTTTTTCCAGATTCTACTCAATCCCTGATTTATCACCAGTAGAACGTGATGCCTACAAAACTCTCCGTACCGAACTTTACGAAAAACGAAACACTGACCGTTCCTATACTTTCGTTATACGTAATAATAGGGTTATACAAACTCATCAACTGAAAACAAACCTTGACAATAACAACACTGCGAGTTTATCCAGCTCCCACATTTGACTATCTAAGCCTTCAAATACAGTATATCTTTCAATAAATCAGCCAATTTATCCTCCAGTACATCACCCAATTTACCTTCCCCCAAAAAAATCGTCCAGCAAATCCTCCAGTAAATCTTTCAGTATATACTCCAGTTAATTCACTAGTAAATCCTCCAGTTTATCCTTCATTAAGTCCTCCAGTAAATCATCCAGTAATCTCTCAAGTAAAGACTCAAGTAAAAAATTCTAGTAAATTATTGGGATGGCCTAATAATATGCCCTAATATTTGTGATGGCCTAATATCGTTTGGCTTTGTAATAGTTAACGCATTGCTATAAAAAAGTTTTAATTAGAATCGCTTATTAAAATGCAATGAGTAGATTGCAATAAGCTTGACGACATTACAGCTAGATATAATCAACTTCCGCAGCAAGGACAAGTATTTCCGAACTGCTTTATTAAAAATACAAATGTTTCATCCAGACAAAACTGAGTTTCTTTTTATAAATAAGTCAAATTTGATACATATATTTCGTTTTCATTTTCTGAACTGATAGAAACAAAATAGATCGACAAAAATTTCACAAAATAAACGGAACTATCGCGCTGCGAGTTTCATTTAAATTCAACCGGAACAATAAATAAAGACGACAATGCAAATACAATAAACACAAATCCACCCAATAGTGTCATTGTTTTCACTGATATTTTTTTGGCAACCACTCGTCCTCCGATCACAGCTAGTCCCGTACAGCAAGCGTGACCAAGACAACTGCCTACGATAACATTTAAAATTTGTGCTTTCTCCTTTGCCGATATAACAATTGTTGTAAGTTGACTGCGATCACCCCATTCTGCTAGAAATGTCATTACGAATGACTGACCGAAAACGATCCACGATTCATTGCTTCGTATGGACGGACGCAGCTCTCCTGTTTCAATACTCTGATAATTCTTTTTCTCCTGCATTGCAATCTCTCTGTCTACCTTTTACAGTAAAAAAATTAAAATCGATTTTTAATGGTAACTATTTATCAAATTTGGCCATGTTATTAATATTTTTATTCTGCTCATGATAATTTATGAATTTAGCACTTGTTAAATCTTTAGTATAGTCTAGGGTTTATTAAAAGGGGCTTAATTCCGGGATAAAAACTAATTTCAGGAAATTTTATCGTATTCATTAATATTTTCGCCATAACATTACATACTTATATTATAATTAATTGTTATTTATGTGAAATAAATTTAACAGCATCCTGGAAATTAAATCATTTTAACTATACTACTATACCCCAATGCAAATTTCCACGGAAACGAGAATCCCTAGCATTGCCAAATAGGAATAAAGAAGATATATTTATTTCTGCCATGTTAAAAATATTACAAGAAAATCTTAGTGGCTAAATGACGCCATGAAAGAATATTAAATAAAATGTATAAAGTATTTTGTTAATATATGCTCGTAGACAATTTGATTAGACAAACTGTCAAATTAGATAAATTTGTTTAATCAGACAGTTTGATTTTAAACTATGAAGATTATGAACATCTGTCCCATATTTATCGGTTTGAATTATGGAATTGCTATTTACTGCCCACTGAGGCAGACAGTTTGATTTTAAACTATGAAGATTATGAACATCTGTCTCATATTCGTTGTATCAGCTTTAATTATGGAATTGCTATTTACTGCCCAGTGAAGCAGACAGTTTGATTTTAAACTATGAAGATTATAAACATCTGTCTCATATTCGTTATATCGACTTTAATTATGGAATTGCTATTTACTGCCCATTGAGGAGTTTCTTAGAAAACACATATTGAAACGGGAAGATATAAAACGAATGTGGTGGTCATTGTGAAATTCGTTCTGGACAGGAACTTACTACAATCGTATAATGAAAAAAGTGATTCGGTATAAACACCGCATATACGGAAATGTAGTCTACAAGGTAAAACACAAATACTTAGATTCCAACAAAAATAAACCTAGAAATAAACGGAGTATTGAAACAATTTGACTGCTCGATAAACGCAACACCCTGGAACTACGAGACAATAAAGTAGGCGAATAGGATAAGCTGCCTTAATCTTATTTTCTTCAACTTTTTATTAAATATGACAGTTCAGTCTGTGACCCAGACTACGTACCAGATCTGCGAGTATAGTCAACAAGTCAGCAGCGACCCATTTTGAAACGGGGAACCGGTCTTTAAAAGAAAGTTTGTGCCGAATTATTTTGTTATTAATTTTTGTAATTTACAAACACAATTATACACAATACGAATCACATTTAATTCTTTAAAAAGGATTAAATACGAATCGCATTTGAAAAATATAAACTAAGTACAGAGTGGTGAAAGAGTTTGTGAAAACGTATTTAAAATGATCAAATTAATACCTACGACAATGAAAATATTACCTCTTCAAACTCTTCAGAAGACGCGTTAGTACTTTTCATTAAAAAACCATCATATAACATTTTCAATCCGAAAAGGCCAAACAACATTATCGACATATAATGAGTATATTTTGGTGAAATGAATGATGTTGCGACATTTCCTAGAATGGCACTTAGGATTGTCATTATGACCAAGGCAGTCATAGCACCAAAATATACTAGGGATCGATTATATTTCATGGACAAAATAGCAGCTATGAAAAATGTCTTATCTGCTATTTCGGATACTATAATTACCATGAACGAAGCCAGCAAAGTGTGACATGATCCATGTTTTGAGCTTTCTTGAAACCACAATATAAGCTTGTCGGGGTTTGGTATTTTATATCTAGCTAGGATAAAGAGGTAAAATAAAAGCAATATTATAAATATATATATGAATAAATATATATAGGTTGGCATTTAAGAAAAATCAATAAAATCAATTAAATCATGGATAAATCTGACAATTCCCATTAATTATATCCCAAAAAGTTAAAAGTCGGCGTAAAATTCATATATTCAATAAAATCAATAATAAATTGAACTATTCCAAACACTTAGCTTCAAAAAAGCTCTAAACTACTAAACTATTAGAGCGTCAAGCATGAAATATACTTTTATACATCTTGCATTGTTGGATTTTATCTTTTATTATAACAGAAGCAGTCACCAATTGTATGAGCAAGAATTTTTAAACAAAAAATACAATTAGTACATAGTGCTCTTAAAAACAATTTTATTAAATTGTTTTTAATAGTTTATTAAATTGTTTTAAATTGTTTTAATAAACAATTTAAAACAATTTAAAACAATTTTATTAAATTGTTTTTAATAGTTTATTAAATTGTTTTATAATAGTTTTATTAATTTTAAAATTAATTAATCGTAAATAAATATAAAAGATATTATTTAAGCGATTTTGATATTTGTAGTTATATTTCAGTGCAAATTTACACAATCCTAAATCGAAATAAACTTTGAAAATTGCATTCATGCAATTTTGTACTAATAAATCAGTAGATCAAAATAACTCAGCAAACCATTTTAATCGACTTTTATTCAATAAGAGTGAAACCCCAGATAGATTATTATGTAATACGTATTATTGATTTGTACGAATAAGTCAAATTATAAAAATACTTCCAGAGAATAATAAATTAATTAATGGATATATTTTCATTACAACCTGAAATTTTTCTGGTTACAATCTCAATCAAAATTCTTATAATTTTCTAAATAAAGATCTAAAATAACTTACATAAACAAGCTCGAAGTGTTGGAATTTGAATTAATTAGTACCGGAATCTGATTTACACCAATTACCTTATTGCACATCAAACAGAGAAAGACTGTAAAAATTGAAACAAGGGTGCAACCCATCGATCACTTATTGCTTCGTATATCTAAAATCAAATTAAACTGCTTTTGATAGCCTAATTATCACTAATTGTAGAATATCTGAATCCAGCAAAATTCTATAATACGGACTGCAGTCAATATCTTGACTGCAGACTATTATTTGATTATTATTGACTATTACTTGACTATTATTTGGTTTTATTTCCATAAAATCAAATAATAAGAGTTGTACTTAACGCCTAAATGAGTTAAATATAGCAAAATGGTTGTATATGAAAAGGTCGGGTTCATTGGACTGTTTACACCAATTAATCGCAATTATTTGTTAGATTTCTAACTTTTAAAGTTATAAATTTATAGGAAATTAAGAATTATTGAAACTGGATCAAGGAAAACAGGAAACTGTTTTATTGATATTACAAAAATTGTAATTTTTTGAAGAAAATTGTAATTTTCTGTAGATGCAAACAGAAGTTAGCGGAATATCAAACAAAAATCATATTTTCTTTGATCCACCTCCAATAATTCTTTATCAATAAAATAAATCATTATCAACTATAAGTAAATTTACAATTAAAATCAAATAATAACCAGAAACCAGAAAAGTGTAAAAGTTTAAAGGGTACTGTGTAGATAGTTTAGTATAAGATCATGAAGATCGATTGAAATCGAGACTGGTGATCCTGTTATGAATGCTTAATTCTATCTATCGAGTAGTTGCTAGATCACAAAAAATTACTTTAGCAGCTACAGAATCCTTCCTTCATGACTTGCAATTCTATACACCCTGACTAACGGCACCATTGCCACATTATTTTCGTTTCACCATCTTTCTGCCACATATTGGTAGTCCCAAGCTCATCAGAAGGATGACTACCAACTCTTCTCCTTTTGAAAATTGACTCATCCGAGATACGAGCAGTCGCCATCCGTACTTAGCGTGCACTCTTGACTGCTAGGCTGCGAATTATTGGATGGCAAATTAGTGATTTTAGTAATTTTGCTATTTTATAGCAAATTAGTGATTATCAAATTAAGACGAAAATTACAAAACGAAATATATACTGGCACATCAATAATAGATTAATATTAAAGAAACTAAATATTTAGCTTATTATTAACAAAGTAAATCTATATTGAGATTATTGCCTCGTTCTATATTGAGATCAATATAGAACGAGGCAATAATGTGTCTAAATTGACACTAGTTACTTCCAGAACAAACGTTGGTTTTCGTAAAAGAAATTTAGTGCAAACCGGGACATTGGCACAATTTAATAAAAGTTTACTGATCGCTTTTTAATTTTGCTTAGATTTGAGTTTTCTTCAAACAGCAAGCAAATAAAGACAACAACTTTATTGTATTTTTAATTTTTAAAGTTAAATATGTCAACACAGCTGTTGACCGTCAAAGAGGCTATCTAAAACTGACAAGTTCTATTTAAAATATCTATTAAGAAAGCTAAGTAAAGCAGCAAAAGTAAGTTTCCTTTTAAAATTAGCGATATCAACAGAAACTACATTTGAAGATGTTTCATAATTTGAATATACATTATGACGAATAATATTCTTGACGAATAATAGCATTGAACGATTGAGATCTCGCAGTGTGGTTTCTAACAAATGTAGAGCAATATTTTAAATGCAAAGTAGGAACAATAAGGAGTTTATTTTAATTTATTATATACATTCATTAGGCGAGTTTAACATCCAGTAAGTTAATTTTGATTTCAAGAATGGCAAAGTGTTCGCATCGTTTATGCTCGTCTAAGGGCTTGCATTTCGTACTTGCTTTTTTTTGCGATAACTGGATTATTTTATTTGTTTTAAATTTATAATCGAAAATGCTTATTACTAAACCTTTTGTAGCACTAAACTGTGTTCAAAATTACAGTAAATTTAAATATGTAAGAACTATATATTAGTATCAGTTAGTATTGCAAACATATTAAGTACATGGACTCAAAAGATTCTATTTCACAAAGAAAACAAACACCCAATATGAATTTTAGTGAGAAAAAATATTATGGATTATTTACAAGGTCCGAGTAATTTATAACTTTTATAAATTGTAAATTAAAATTAAATTATAAATTAAATTATAAATTAAACTTCCTTGCTAAAACAGATATCTTGAGATAAAACATATTTTGCAAAACAGATATCTTACTAAAACAGATCTCTTGAGGCATTCGAGAGAGAGCATTCTGTGTGATCAGTATTTATGCTTGGACATCCTCCAAGGTTACGATGGGTGAATGGAGCCCGAATCTAGGAGCTCGCAAGCACATGGAAACTGATTTTGTGAAGGCTTATTTTTGTTGGCAGCCAGATGACCAAATTCGCGTACTAGACTGCATTTTTTCATTTAGCTTTCGTGTAATCGCATTAATCATGGTATTTACATATAACCCAATTCCACCAGAATTGAATGTAAAATAATAATTTTGTTATTGATATTGATAAAGTTAAAATTTAAAGTTATAATACATTTTAAGTTAAAATATAAAGTTATAATTTATGCATCAGTATAATGAATAATCTATAGAACGTACTATGGCACACCTCTTTTATACGTTCTTCGTATTTGTTGAGTTTAGAACCTGATGGTACTCGAAACAAGATGATACGGTTTTTGATTGGCATGAAGGAGCATTACTGTTGAATATACAGGCGTCAAAAACGTTTGCGACATTCAAACAGGCCGCAAAATACTATATCCGGACATGCGTCTGATTTTCTCGTTGCTGTGACAGGTTATAAAGATATTGATTCGGTGACTGGCTCCAGCTGAGGTTCAAGTTCCACTCCGTTACATACGACTATCAACGTGTCGGCTACTATGTCGCGAACCTCATTGTGTCGTATGATAGGCATGGTACCCCTTTTATAGAATATAACATGCGCTATGTTCTGATCCTCAAAGTACACACGTTTTCGCAAGATCTATAGGGTTCCAGATGTAGCGAGCAGCAAGAGCGTCTTGAAATTCTCTGGATGCAAGATAAGATTCCTGTTGTAATTTACAAATAGAATTAATAAGCAAAATTAGCCGTAAGATAAAATTTGCCTTGACCAGTAAGCGAATTGTGTTTTAGCAAGTATTTGTTTCAGGAAAAAAATTATCGCAATTTGATGTGAAAGAATACATAAGTGGTGTATATGCATGCAATATGTTTGAATCAAAATAGAGTTGTGACACTAGTTTTACATGCTACATGAAGGGAAGTAATGAAGGTAATTTTCGGCATGTTATGTCTTGCTGTTAACTGGGGTTTTTATGTCATCAAAGTTCCTCGACGATCTTTGCTGGGGTCAATGATTTGCTCAATACTTAAGTATTCTTCATTTTATATAAAATTATAAAAAATTTATTCTCATTTCAATCAAATTTATTATAATTCATAAAATTACAATAGAATTAATTCTTAAACGACAATTTCAACAGTTTAATTGAAGCATATCTTGTAGAAGAATTGGTAGTCAGCCTGCTGGCGAGCCCTACTGACAATTGTTACTATTAGGTGGAGGAAGTTCGTCAATATGTGCGGGGTCATGTACGAGTAATGATCGTTTTGACTGATCGGCGTTATTTAAACAGTTCTGGGATGATTTCATTGTCTTATAATTCATTGACAATTTACATGGTTCAAGGGATATAACTGAATATGACGTTTCTCCGTCATTTAAAGATTTTGATTGAAATTTGTCGTAAACGATAGATGCATATTTTAAACTAGGTTACTATAAAATACCATCAAACAGAAAATAGTAAAATATATAAATCAACACAATAATACTAAAAATAAATTTAAAATCATTAGCGGAAAATTTTTATGGATGGATAATAAATAATATACTTTGTATTAGAATAAGATACTAGATAGTTTTATCAGAGGAAATAGTCCTTAACACGTATTTGGCCCCGCTGCTATGTTGAAATTTTTTAATGATATATGGGCTACTTCTAATGTATAAACTTAAACGTATAATTGTGATATTATATGCTTATTATATTCAATTTCACGAAGAAGAATAAATCAACAAAATATTAAAATATTAAATTTACCAAATATAAATGAACAAAATATTAAAAATAAATTTAAAATCATTAGCGGAAAATTTTTATGGATGGATAATAAATAATATACTTTGTATAAGAATAATATACTTGATAATCAAATTTAAACAGAGGAAATACGTCAATAGCATGTATTTGGCCCCGCTGCTATGTTGGGTCGAGGAATTGGGACCGAAAGTTGATAGCATAGCATTTCCACCTAATGACCTCTAATTCTTATTCTGACACGTATGTTATTAAAATCAATTCATAAAAATTAACTTTTATTTTAAATTTCAAAAAATTTAAAATAATTAATTAATTAATTATTAATTAATTAATAATTATACATAATTATTATTTAATTAATAAATAATTAATTTATTTTATTTATTTTAATATAAGTTATTTAAAATCCTATTTTAATTTATTAATTTAGCATTATAATTTTTATTTATTTTTAATTATTTATTTTTATATTTTTTATTTTATAATTATATTAAATACGTATACTGAGTTTGCAGAATATAATTGAGTGTTATAAACAAAAAATGAATCTACATGATTTATATCATTTACAAATTAAAAAATAATGCTAAATAAGTGATATATGTGTATTTAACTAATAATTTAAGATATATATCGAATTTTAAATATTTCTTTAAACTGATTTTTTTTAAATGGGGAGTAATAGTAGCCCAATTATAGCTGACTTATTTTTAAGCTTTATAGAATACGAATTTTTCATAACTGTGTAAAAACTAAATCTAATTTATATAAAGATATGAAATATATGTTTCGATACATTGATGATACACATATATTGATATCAGAGGAAATACATCATTAGCACGTGCTTGGCACCGCAGCAATTTCGGCCGAGGAATAGTGGCCGAACATAACAGTTCAGGAGGAACTGTTATGTTATCAGGTTTCAGACCTTATTGCTCGACACAATATAAGGCCAAATACATGCAAATGACGTATTTCCTCTGATGAAATTTGAATATCTGGTATATTATTCAATAAAGTAAAAATAAATAAACAAAATAAATAAAATAAATAATAAATAATATAAGATTTTTCAAAATAAGGAGTATGAAAGGAAAGTCAGAATTTAATGATATAAATGAAATACGACCCCTAATATAAATATAGCCCATTTCCCTAATTACTTGAATACAAAATTTATTTAATCGACCGGTGAACCGAGATCAAAGTAATTAGTTCAACAATTACGTGCAGCTATCATGTTTGTCTTTGTGGGGTGGCCTGTACGAAAACCGTGCTGTGTCCCGGACAATATAAATAAACGTTCTAAAACACGTCAACATATGCTGGCTAGATTGCTTGGTTAATAATTCCTAATAGCCGATTTATCACCTTTCTTATATACCGGACAGATAATTGATCCTTTGCTATCCGAGGGTAAGATGCCTAAATCAACAGGTGCCGAGAAAACATAATTTAGCGGTGTACAAATTATACCCGCTAAGTTCTGTGAGTCCAAGAATAAACCACCCGGACTAGCACTAGTTGTTGTTTTTTACCTCAAAAGCTCACATAACACATCGTTGCGATCGAACAAATCGTTGACTCCACTCACATTCCTCGATCACTTGGGGTTTCTCGTTCAAAATAAACGACGTATGATTGATGAGATGCAGCGAAGTGCTTACCAAACTCTTTTGAAATTTTAAAAGTATCTAAACTGTTGTTACTGTTGAAGTCAATTATAGTTTATTTCTTGATTTCATCGCTTGTTTTAAAGTTATATATTTGAAGAACGATTGAGCAGGATAAACACAACAAATTTAATCTTATATCTCATGAGCTGCTGAAATACAAAGCAATTTATATTTGTTCCTAGCTAGAAATACTAATATATGTTATTTTGCTTGACTCCCAAATGCAGCTTTTGTCAGTTTTTAACAAATTTTGTCAACATTTGTAAAATATCTTAATATTTAGTTTCAATGACAGTTTTGGTCGTTGTATTAATGCTGCAATTTTCATAACTAAGAACACATCTTTTATTAATGCAGAATGTCTATTTTTCATTGCAAACAACAAACTCTATTCTCAATCTTTATTACTTAATAAGAAAATGCTACTTAAGCCCTTCGGTATCGATCAGCCGTAACAACATATCTAGCCTTCGCGTGATCATTTTTATCAGCGTTTAAAGGAGGATACCCTACTGATAAGCAAATACAACTTTGATGCTATCAATGTGATCCAATTCTATGCGGTTATCGGCCTCTTTTCGCGTTGTAGGTAATGGAAGTTTTACAGAAGTCAAAACCTGCTTCTTTCAGCAAGTAACCGCAACTCCTTATAAATATTGCATTTTCAAACCCACTCAAACTAAATTCAAGGTTGTAGCTAAAATGATCCATGTTCCTAAGATGGAGCATGCATCTGGCCAAGGAGTTAACACCTTGAAAAATATTTATAGAGAAGTTTGTTTGTTGGAAACAGAAGGATTCAGGTTGGATTGATTAATTATGCCTTGAAAAAGTGTTCATGAAGTAGAGTTCCCATCATAATTATAAAGCCACTCCTCCTCCGCAAACCCTCTATTCTTAGTATAATTTCAATAGTTGGGTCTATCAATGACATATATTCTAAATTCCTTAAGACGCTGAAGACCCCAATCGGCCATCTCTTGCCTGTCGGTTTTGAAAGACAGTCAGAGATAAAGGATCGTAATTACTATGATGTTAGGCACTTCATCCAAAATTACCAGCATCAATATTTAAGTCATCCAAAGCATCCTTTAGTTATCTGTAGCAATTTTTCTAGACTTTTTGGCTTCACATATACCATCTTCGTACCGTCCTATCTTATTTTCCCAACCGTCTCTTAACTCCTTAAGCGTCTCGTTCTTAAGCAACTTAATACATATCTCTTTTCCTCCAACTTATTTCTTTTATTCCAAGCCGATTTTCGTTCTAATTACTCTACCGAAATTGCCTGTCTTAAAGTTTATAACGACTTACTCATATCGCGATATCATAAATTATGTGGTGCCATAGTTTCTCTTGATCTATCGTCTGCTTTTGGCATCGTCGATCACTCGATTCTTCTCCATCGTCTTCGTCATGATTATGTTCTCTTTACCCACTGTATCATGGATTTCTTCATATCTATCAAACCGTGCATTTCACATCTATTGTAACTCTTCTCACTCCCATCATTCATCCATCCCGTCAGGTGTTCCACAAGGCTCCGTATTAGGCCCTATGCTTTTCTCTCTTCTTCTCGGTGACTTGTCTTTGATTTCTCATACTTTTAACTTCCATGTTATGCGATATGATGATGACATTCTCATCTATGCTCACGCACCTGCTTATCGTGTTCATGATCTTAGTGTTTCTGCTTCCAACTGTCTTGCCTAAATTTTCAATCATCTTTCTTCTATTCGTCTTTCTCTCAATCCTAATAAATCAAAAATAATGTGGATCCTTCCTCGACGCTTCGGCGTAGAACCTTCCTCCGTATCATTAAATTCTACAATTCTTTCTATTGTTGACAATCTCATTTTCTAGGCTTCCATTTCGACAACCGACTTTCACTTAAACCTTTCGTTAGAGATAAAGTACGCTCATCTACCTTGATTCTCCGCAACTTCTGTCAAATTCGTAGATTGATCGATTTCCCTTCATGTATGACTCTCATATATTCTCTAATTTTCTTAAGACTTGATTAATGTCTGAGTCTATTTTCCAACTCACCTAAATCCACTCTTCTTCCTTTACAACGCATCATCAACACAGCCGTCCGAGTTCTCCTCCGTCTTCGTCGTTTTGATCATACATCCTACCATCTTGCTTCTCTTGATTTGCTAACCATTTATTCTCGTGTTCAAATTCATCTTCTTATCATTACTTTTCACCATATAACTTTTCATACCCCTTCATTTATCAACCTTCCTTTTCTCGACAATTATCACGCTGTTTACTGTTCTTTGCGTTCCTGTAATTTCCTTCTTTTTTAAAGTGCGCCTCTGGTGCATTTAGGGAACTTTGGGGTTATTATTATTTTCTGGAGGGCACCTTTGAAACCAATACAAAAGTTTTTTAATCACCTTTTGTGGCAACTACCGATCATCGTGCGCAGCGATTAGGACCTCTGGTTTATTTTCAGATTATGAGTAATTCAATTACAAGATGTCAAGCTGATGTATGATTGCGGGTATTAACTCTTTGTCAAATAGAAAATAAAAAGACGACTATTTCACAAATGGAAATTAAAAAAGTTTTCCTTTAACTTATAGACTTTTATTATGATTTTTGATTTATAAATAAAAACGCTACTAACTGTTCTCATATTTAGTAACAATTATTTCTGGATTTCAAAAGATCTAGGTGATCGATGAATTTTCTATCCTTTATTCTAAAAGAAGCAAACTAGTCAGGTCAGTATAATTTAAGTAATCCGATACATGGTTTCGTACTAGTTTCCCAGTCGCAATAACATTATATCTTCGTTATTAGAGACGTTTCGTCTCAATCGATTTGATAAAGACATTTTTAAACGTTTTCTCCGGTTTATAAATAAAAAGAAAGATGGTAGCAGTAGTTTGCATTTTAAAAAATAGCTTGCATTTAATTGCGCCAAAACATCTCAATAGCCTATATTATTAGCAAGTGCTCATGTTCACAAACACTCGGGTTTATCACAAAGCACGTATGGCAATTTTATCTAAAATGGATTCGGACTGATAGGCTAATCGCTATAACACTACAGTTCGTCTCTATCGATTTGATAAAGGAATTTTTAGATGTAGTCTAAAATTTATATAAATAAAAATATATATTTGGATCCTCCATTAGAATCCATCCTCCATTATTTTGTTAAAATTAAAATTAAAATAACAAAGTTATTTCCGGAGGCGGTAACAGTAGTTACTGGAATATAAATAAGTTATTAATATTTATTTAAATAATAGTTGATTAGTTAATAATATTATAAAACTAATAATATTAATATTAACTAATATAAACACATAATTGTGGTAATAATAATAGTAACACATAATTGTGCTTTGGGTCAGGAAACTTGTGGCGGGCCACCGTTCTACTGCGGATTCTGTGCGGCGAAACAAATCAACTTGTTAATAAAACGCTTAGAGCAATTGGAAATGGCATCGCAGCATGATCGAATTTCTCAAATTTCTGATACATCTACTGAGACAGTGAAGGAGCCGCAAATTGTATCGCAGCAAGATGGATTTTGTCAAGTTTATGATATATCTACCGAGACAGTGACGTAGCCGCAAATTGTTACAACTAATGTATTTTCACTCCCCGACACCCCACGTCCCGTCCTTCCCGTCTCGTTTCTCAATACCTTGCATCCATCAATCAAAATCACCTCCACCAACCTCCACTATCCTTCCACTCATAACCTTTCCTCACATCGCTTGCCATCCTCTTTATTATCATTATCCTCTATGTATACCGTCGTCAAACCAAATCCCTCCAAATCATCAACTGCCAGCTCTTCTATCGTGATCTCACCTACTCACGTCAGTCGTCCTCCTTTACGGAAGCGCTTTGCTTCTCGCGATCGTTGCGTCATCGTCACTAGTATTACTCTTTCCAACTCCTTATCTCCACAAGCACGTCTCGACCACGATGTTTCACCCTTCAGATCCATCCTCTCGTCTATTGTTCCTGCGGATAAACTATTATTTTTCAAGGACATTTCTCCTGTAGCATTCATCCGTCTAAGCAAATCTTCTCATTCTAATCCTTCCCAGCCCCATCTCATAAAAATTGTTTATAAGCATTGCTCTCATGCTTCTTCTGTCCTCTCTCAACGATTCAAACTCATGTCATCTTCAACCACTCGAATTTCCCCGATCGCGCCCCTTCTGAAATCGCTCAAATCTCTTCAGCCCGCATCGAAAAACGCCGTCGCGAGGAAAACGGCGAAACCTCACTCTCCATCCGAAACATAGACGGAAATTTTCAAGTTGTCCACACCCGTCCCAAAATTCGATGGCGCTCCATCTCTCATATGTGTCTTCTCCACTAGACTCTTTCGCCACAACACACGGTTTCCGCCTCGGCCTCCTCAAAACTAGATCTATTATCAATAAATCCGATCTTATCCTCAACCTATTCACCAAGCAAACCATCGATCACTTATGCCTCACCGAATCCTGGCACTCAGATTCCGACGACCTTTACATTCGCCGTCTGCTCTCTGCCGGTTGCTCCCTAGTCGAATCCGCCCGCCCCCTCAGCTCATGCCCTTCTAAATTCTCTAATCATGGCGGCATCGTCGCATTCGCGCGTCACCCCGCGTCTCTTCGCAAAATCAATCCCCCTTTCAGTCCTTGCTCTTTTGAATTGCTCACTTGTCGTTCTTCTAACCCGATCACTCTAGATCTCGCCATTGTATACTGTCTTGGTTCATCAGCTCCTACTGCCTTATTTTTTACCGAACTCGCTGACCTCCTTTCTCATTGTTCTTTGTCCTCAATCCCTTCACTCGTTCTAGGCGACTTCAATATCCGCCTAGACCGCCCCTCTTCCACGGATTCCATCCGGTTCATCAACATTCTATCCAACTACAATTACAAACTAATCTCCACTGCCCCCACACATATACTTGGTGGGGCACTCGACATCATCGCTGTCCCCGATCATTTTGCTGCCTACACCTCACTGTCCATCTCTGATCCTGGTCTATCCGATCACTTTCTTATCACCCTTGATCTCACTCACAACCACACCCCTCCTCACACACCTACAATTCTACGTCGCCCTTGGAGAAATCTTGACCTCCACTTCTCCGCTCTGCCTTACTCCAATCATCTCTATCGTTACCCACAATAACATATTCATCTCCTCACGATCTCGCCTTTCTTTTCGACTCTGAACTCACATCCACTCTCGATATTCTCTTGCCCTTAAAGTCTAACCCACACCGTCGCTTGCACCGTGCCCCATGGTTTGACATCCAATGCCTACTATCAAAGCGTCGACTCCGTCATGCTTTTCGAGTCTATCACCGCTCTCTCAGACGTGATTTCCGCTCGATCACTCCGTCTTTCCGTGATTCCTATCTTGCTATTCGCCGGTCTTATCTCAACCTACTACGTACCAAATGCAACTCCTTCTGGCAGCATAAAATCATCACTTCATTCAACTCTAAGACTCTCTGGCATACTTTTAACTCAATCATTGCTCGCTCCTCTTCGCCGTGCAACATCAATGCCAATGATTATTCATCATTTCTCCAGAATAAAGTATCCACGTTGCTCTCTCACACCCCGGTCTCCATCCTATCCCACTCTGCCCAGTCTAGTCTCATCCTTCCAGAACTCTTTCATCTTCTCCCTGTCTCACCTACAGAAGTATCATCTGTCCTCATGTCCTTGCCCAACAAAACCTCACCTGCCGATCCCCTGCCTACTCACATATTAAAATCCATATGCTCATCGATATCTCCTTTTCTCAAAACCTTGTTTAACTCGTCCATCCGCAGTCGTATCTTCCCTTCACACTGGAAATCCGCAATCGTTCGTCCCCTCCTTAAGAAACAATCGCTCGACCCCTCACTTCCTTCTAGCTATCGCCCCATTTCACTACTCCCTACTCTTTCTAAGCTCTTAGAACGCCTCATCTTAATACAAATCAACGCTTATCTCTCCTCATCCAATCTATACCCTCCTTTCCAATCCGCTTTCCGCTCTAATCACTCGACAGAAATCGCATGCATAAAAGTGTACAACGACTTACTCATTTCTCGAGACAAGGCTCTATATAGTGTTCTCATCTCCCTCGACCTCTCCTCCGCATTCGACATTGTCGACCACTCCGTCCTCCTTTCTCGCCTTCGTTATGATTACGGCTTTTCTTCCTCCTCCGTAGCATGGTTCGCCTCATATCTATCCGACCGTTCCTTTCGCGTCTGTTCTAATTCATCATCCTCCCCTCCCATCCCTATTTTTTGCGGGGTCCCACAAGGTTCAGTCCTAGGTCCCCTGCTTTTCTCTCTTCTGCTTGGCGATCTATCTCCGTTTATCAAACCTTACTCCTTTAAGGTCATGCAATACGCCGATGACATTCTAATCTATGCTCATGCACCCGCACATCGCATACACGATATCGGCATTTCTGCCTCCAACTGTTTTTCTTCTATCTACAAACGTCTCTCCAATCTCCATCTCGTTCTAAACCCCGACTAGTCCAAAATAATGTGGATCCTCCCCCGTAAGCCAAACATATCTCCTCCCCTATATTTTTTGCCTCATCAATCATCCCCGATGATTGATGAGGCAAAAATAAATTAGTTTATTGACTAATTTTTATGAATTAGTCAATTCATAAAAATTTATTATTTTTAATTTTTATTATAAATTTTATCATTATATAAATATAAATTGTAAAAATCTTATATAGTTATTTATTATCTATAATTATTTATCTTTATTTTTAGTTTATATATATGAAGATTCAATTATCTGATCTGATTTATAAGTTTTGAAGACATAAAGGTTTGAAACCTACAAAAATGACATAGCTAGAGGATTGTTCATTTATTATTGGCTGGTGTCTACGTTCTAATCGTGAATAATGGGTACAACAAGATAATATGATTAATGCAAGATCAAAAGGATAATTTAAAATTAATTAAATCAGTAGTTAATTAAAGACAATGTAAGACACTGAACCACATGATAATCGATTCTTTAAAAATGATGGGTTTGATGTTTTTGTCAGTAAAATATAGCATTGTGATATCATAAGATTTAATTTTATGATTTTGAATGTGATTTTAAATGCAATTTTCAAATAATTCTCAAACGTAAAGGTTTATAATGTTTATAATTTATTTATAAATTAAAAATAAGATAAATATAATAAATAATTAAATAAATAATTATCTGAGAATATTTATGTCACTTTTTTGGTACTATTTTCGACATGGGGATGAAAAATGTACAAATGCACAAATAATAAAATACAACACGAAAACATTCATGAAATTAAGTCATTTGCTATAATTTGAATTACCGGTCACTTGCTTGACTGCTTTGCTTAACAATTGCATTGAGATTAGTTGGTTTGAGTCAATGGTTTTGGTACGGTCATTCGTATGCGAATCGATTTGCTTGAGTGACAATTTGGAAAGGACAGGGCAATGACACAGATGAGAAATGGGAGCGTTTGCTCTCATTTCTAATAGGAGAAAATGCTTTTTCTTTTTAAATCCCCAGCGATTTGCTCCCAAATCGATTTGCCACGAGCGTTTCGGATGTGTTGGTGATTGGAAATTTCAGCAATGACTGATTTATGTTTACGTATAAAAGACCAAAAACTCAGTATCAACATTCACTTTGGTTAGAACAGAAGAGAATATAAGGTCAATGATGCTTAACCCATTATGGCATTATTAAGTTGTGTTCGATGATGACTGTATGCTGATTCCTTTAGTGTCTAAAAATCTGCAAATGAGGTGGAGCTTAGCGCATACATGGTTTAAATAATTAGCATTAAAATCACATGGGATTAATATAGAGCGATTTTAATATAAATGAGATTATAATTATTTATAATATAAATTAATAAATAATTATTATAAGAATTAATATAAGAATTATAATATCAAGTCAAAGTTCAAAGTTGAAATTTTAAATAAAATTCAATTTTTATGAATTGATTAGAAGAAGGATTGGAGGTCACAATTTATTAATTTGCCTAGGAATTTCTTGCATATTAGCGAAATATAAATAAAGTTTTTATCCAGATTCTAAAACTAATAATTTTATTAATAATTGTAATGATCTCCAACCCTCTTCCTTTCTCATCACGTGCTTGGGACCGGTCATAGCGGAGTTCGTGGTATGCATGAATTCTTATGCAAAAAAAATTGTTTCTTGTAAATTTAAATATGTCATCTTTACGATATAAATTAAAAGTAGATTTAATTTACGTTAATTTAATGTTTATATCTAGATATATATCTTCTTTATCATTAATATTGGTTTTATTAAGAATAAGGCTAAGCATTTAAATTTGTTCGCTTATAGAATAAAAATTAGGGTTAAATACACCAATCATCAATGTATTAAAACATATATTTCAAATCTTTATATAATTTAGATTTATTTTTTAAACAGTTATGAACAAATTCATATTCTGTAAAGCTTAAAAATAAGTAAACTATAATCGGGCTACTATTAGCTCCCATTGGAACACCTTTTATTTGTTTAAATATAGATGTCCTACCTTTAAATAATTTTGATTTATCAAAATATTATAGGATTCTATTAATTCAATTTTATCCATATTTATATTTATTTGATGGTTTAATTTTTGTGAGAAATGTGTTATAATTATTATAACACATTTGGATATCTATTAAATAAGTATGTACTAGTTTGTATAGCACATATATCTTTTTTCAGAATATAAGATTAATTAATTTTACTAACGCTTCTTTAATATCTACTAAATCTAGATTTGTATAAAGCGTACTAAAATCGTACGTATTTATATTCTTAAAATTTATTCTTTTTTGTGTGTTCTAAAAACTGTTTTGTGTGTTTTGTGCGTTAAACACATTTGCGTGTTTAACGCTTTCGCTCAGTCCAACTCCTCCAAGACACCAGAGTCCTGCTATAAGTACCACCAACAGCGAAAGCGCAGTAAATATCTCGAAAGAATAACAGAGTTCGAGCGGGGGTCTCTTGTACCCGCCGTCTTCTCATTCTCAGGTGGAAGCGGTGAAAATGCCACACAACTTTTAAGACGGATCGCATCTAAATTGGCAAATAAGCGAGCAAGCAGATACCCCGACGAGCTTACAAAGCTTAGAACGCGTCTAGGCCTATTACTTGCAAAAATGACATCGCGATGCATCAGAGGAACGCGATCTGCAATCGGACGTCCAGAATTTTGAACCCAAACTGAACTTAATTATCATTTACGGGCCCATTTGCGGGTAACCAGGAGATTGTAAAATAATAATAATAGATTAAAAAAAAAAAAACTGTTTTGTAGAATTAATACTGAAATAGTGTTTTATACCAGTATTAATTTCGATTATCCTACAATATTTTTTGAAGTGTTCGTTAATTACTTTAAGTATTTGATTCATATAAACCGAAAGCGGTTTTAATGTACTTTTAAAATCACTACATATTGGATTTTTATGTAATTTTGGATTCCAATATAATGTGGGTATAGTTTTATTATATGATTCAATTTTTATACCCTTTTTATTCAATGTAGAACACTGACTTGTAATAATTGTTTCTAAACTTAAATCACTTCCTATATATGTCGTGTTTATATTTAAATAATTATAATTAACTTCTTTCATCAGTATATTATAATAAAAATAAAACTAATAAAAGTCATCATCTATAGCTTAATCAACGATTTACTTACATTACATTAGTAATAGATTACTAATGTAATTACCTACATCACTCGTTGATTATTATTGTTGATCTTATTATTCTATAATAAGATTTTCTTAACAGAACATACATGAGTTAATAGAAACACAAAAACACATAGTTCGATGAAATAATATTCTTCTACGTTCTATCTTCGCCAGCAACTTCTTCTAACTTCTTCTATACCTTCACGGTTTCAGTATCAGAGGGATCTGAGCCCCACGGCCGCACCAGCGCGCCGCCTTCCGACTAAACCATTCGGGATCTCTAACTCCCTAAGAGTTCAGTTGAGGCGGTCAATGTTCGGTAATCTCGAGATGAGGGGCTTGAGAAACCTTAGTCTTCAATAATTTTTATTTTATTTTTATATTTGATAGCTGCTAGTATCATCAAGTACAAATCTACACTTCCTTGTAGTTAGTTAAATCTACACTTATGTTTAGTTAAATCTACGCAAATGAATTTTGATAATTTTCTGTAACGGTCGAATTGTGAGGTTTAGCTTTTCGTGTCTAAATAAATGACTTCATTTGATAAACTCATTTTTATTTTAATTTTGATTTATTTAAGAAATGAGATACAGTTCGATTTCCAATAAATCAAATCAGCTAACTGAGTTTACGTATTTAATATAATTATAAAATAAACAAAACATAATAGTAGATTTTTTATAATTTATATCAAGTTTAAATAAAAAATTGAAATTTAAAATAAAAGTCATTTTTATAAATTGACTAATAAATAACAGACGTTGTATCAGAATAAGAATTAGAGGTTATCAGGAGGAATCGCTATGCTAAAAAAATTTAAACGCGATCAACATCGTGTGGTTTACGCTGATGATACCACAGCCGTGTTCTCTGGACGCAGGTGCAAAGATGTAGTCTCTGACATCAGCCGTTTCTTGTTAAGATCAAAAGACCAGCTACCCATATCCAATATTGTTCTCAACTGCTATAAATCGCAGGTGGTCTTTTTTCATGGCGACACTGCCACCAAAAAGAAACTTAAGAAATTAGCACTCTGCATTTTCCTCCATTTTGCAGCCTCAACCACTCCCTACCTTCACAAGTCGAGTATAATACTTGGGGTTCACTATTACGGTGAACTGGTCAGCGAAAGCTGACATGTATAGACTCGAAAGTATCCTAAAGTAAGCTAGGTGGGCCCTGGAACGGACTCAGCATTTGTCATTTAATTGGAAAACCCAAGTGCGCCTCTGGGTACCTGGGCTATCTCGGGATTAGTCTTCTTTTCAAGAGGACGTCCCTCAGAGCAAAGACTAAGGTTTCTCAAGCTTAGTCCGAGCATAGTCCTCCTCGATTGGATTCTTCGGGCAGTGAGAGACCCTAGGTGGTTTAGTCAGATAGTGGCGTGTTGAATTGACTGGCTCAAATCCTGTGGACCTGAGGCCGTGACATAATGAAGACTCCAGTGATTACTGAACGGACTTTGTTTTCTGTTTTCCTTTTACTTCATGTTTTTCTTTTTAAAACATTTTAGTGGTTATTTAGTTGTTAACAAAATCCTTATTATTATAATATTTCTAACGTTTTTCTAAGCACGGTTTTAATTCAAGCAATTTATATATAAAACCAATATTGGTTTAATAAAATCAATATTAATGATAAAGAAAGTATATATCTTGATATGAGCAATAAATTAACATTAACTAAAACTACTTTTTAATTTATATCGTAAAGATGACATATTTAAATTTACAAGAAACATTTTTGCATGAACATTCATGCATACCATATAATATAAAATATAATACATTAAATAATGAAATTTTAAGAATTGCAACAATATGTAATGATATTGGCTTTTTTAAGCCAATATCATTATAATAATAAATTAAATCGTAATAAATTAAATCAGCCAACTGAGTATACGTATTTAATATAATTATAAAATAAACAAAACATAATAGTGCTAAATCAAAATTTAATAATTAAATAATAAAATTAATAATTGTTTTTAGATTTTCTATAATTTAAATCAAGTTAAAATAAAAAATTGAAATTTAAAATATACGTCATTTTTATGAATTTATTAATAAATAATATCAGTAAAAATTATAAAAATCGTAAATGAAAATACGTTTAAATAATAATAAATAATTATATCAAGTTAAAATTACAAATTAAAATAAAAGTCAATTTTTGTGAATTGACTAATAAATTACAGACGTTGTACCAGAATAAGAATTATAGGTCATCAGAAAGAACTGCTATACTATCAGGTTTCAGCCCCTAACTCCTCTACCCAATATTTTTAGAATGTTTTATTAATCAAGTGATAAGAAAATATAAAATTTGATTAATAATTTAAATGTCGTAGATGTTTAATACATCAAATCAGCTAACTGAGTCTACGTATTTAATATAATTATAAAATAAACAAAACATAATAATGCTAAATCAAAATTTAATAATTAAATAATAAAATTAATAATTGTTTTTTAGATTTTCTATAACTTAAATTAAGTTAAAATAAAAAATAGGAGTTTAAAATAAAAGTCATTTTTTTTATTTTTTCATGTTATTTTATTTTTTTATTTTATTTTATTTTTTCTATTTTATTTAAATCAATTTTCAATATTTTACGAAAAGTGATATAGTACGATCTCTAAATTATTTAACTCTAATCAAAAATCAAACTATTATTTTGTGAATTTTTATTATTTTATATTTGCGGTTCGATTCTTTGTATGAATATGATTGTAGAAGCATATCGATTAAGATGCAGCTATCATTTGCAAGCTGCATATTTAAGAATAATTATAAGATTAGCTTCAACTTAATTCAATATGCTTGAGAAAAACTCAAATTTAAGACAATTTCGTAAATTTATTATTTTATTGTTTTTAGCAATCGAGAGCGTAACCTTTATCCCAATTACGATGATCTCGATTGCATATGAGTTGTGATGTGTTGTCGATAATATACTGTAGAAATTATATTTATTATATTATATTATTATACTGTAGATAACAAATTATGATAATTTAAACACATGGATTAGACCGATTGCATAAATTAAATAAGAACAGATAATCTATAGCAATAGCTAAGGCAGTTTCTTTCGCATTGAGAATGCGACTGACTCTGACTACTAAGGAAGATACGACAGATTTCAGGATAATGAGTATATTCTTTACTTTTGCGACTCTTTGGTACTTTGAATACCTGGCAATTGTAGCTTCCATCATTAAACTTACAAACTTATAATTTACATCTTCTTTTTCTTCAGCGTTTGTTCCGCTTCGTTACGAAGTCCGCATTTTCTGTCTCCATTTGGTTCTATTGTTTCCGCAAAGATCCCGGCCCTACCATCGTAGTCGCCTATTCGCGAAGTTCATTGAGACATCATTTTGTACTGTTGATGCGACGTTTTGTTTGGCGACTTGCTTGTCACGAAGTCTATTGCCAACCCTCCTCCTCCTTTCTCAGCACGGGCTTGGGAATTTGAAGATACAAATTAAAGATATATTAATATTTAGTGTGCATAATACATTAAGATTAAACAAAACTATCAAATTGAACCGGATCTAAAATATAACCGATGTTACGCAATTAGCAGATATAGGCTTTGCATTTGATTTTAACATTCATCGCTTAACTAAGCTCATAACTGAAAGCAATCGTGATTACATAGATTGCAATGTTTTACCACATACCATGTGTTTGCAATTTTTAGATTTTTGAATTTTTGGAATTCATACAGACATACAACATTAGCTAATCAAACTTTGTTGTTAAGAGTGCTCGTGTCCTGTTTTATTTAATATAACAGCTCGTTCTAGTTTTCTTCTGATTTGCAAAATTTGAAGGTCAATACAGTTATGTTTAGTTTTATTTGTACCGTTTTGCTGCTTGCAACTCGCTCGTCAGATGCCTCACAAATACAATTCCTCCATGACATTGCTGAACAGAGAACATATCAGAATGAAATACAATATTATAGAGATGCTATGCCAACACCAATACATGCACAAGGTATTTATTTTAAGAATTGTTAGAATCTAAATGATATTGAAATTAAAATATAAATTCTAATTTATTTAGACTCGTAAACACATTTTCTCGAGAGGTTCTCGAGAAAAAGTAGACTCGTAAACACATTACCGATTTATACAGTCATTGAGGATTTTGTCTGTGACTTTTTTGTCTCGACTTTTTTTCTGAAAGTGACTGATGTAATCATCTAAAATCATTTGTTATTCTAACACAGAGTATATAATTTACCATAATAAAAATGGATTTTTATAACTCGATTTTTATGAATTGATTAATAGATAACGTATCATGTATTAGAATTAAGAAGTCATTAGAAGGAACGGCTATGCAATCGTTTCGGCCCATTTTGATCAGCCAAGCATAACAGCAAGATCAAATAGATGATGCTAATGATGTATTTAATCTGAGTATCAATCCACTAGTTAATAGTGGATTGATAATACGGATCAATAAATAGGGATCAGAAACCTGATAACAAAGCGATTCATTTTGATTGCCTCTAATCTTTATTATGATAGTTTATCCAATATTTATTCAATTCTTAAAACGAATATGTTTTTAAATTACAATTTTAAAAATTGTAAATTTTATGATACCTTTGTTTGATCAAGCTTTGAAAATATAAAGATCATTCGCTTACAATTAGTAAGCGATGGATCACCTTCGCATACTCATCTTCGCCTAAAGTGTTTTCTGAAGTACTTCTTTCCGGTGGTAACAAAATCTGCAATGTCATAATTTCCCTCGTCCTTTCTTCTTCGTTTGACAATGTTGACCATTCCATTCTTCTTGGTCACCTTCATCACAACTATGGATTTCTGCTGATTCTCTTCTTATCTCTCTGAACGATCTTTTCATGTATATTCCAATGCGTCTTTCTCTACCCCTTCATCTCTTTCCTAATTATCAATCCATAGAATTTTTATTTAAATTATTTGATTTTACTGTTAAGTAAAATTTAGCAAAATTTATTTTTAATAATATTTTTTGCTGATTTATAAGGTTTGCGCTTTTTTGTTTTCATTATATAAGAAATACGTCATTAGCATGTATTTGGCACCGCTGCTATAACAGTGTATCCTGTTATTTTTCTTGTTATTAAACGGTGTATCGAAAGTTTTCGAATTCTTTCAAGTACGATAAATATTCAACGTTATATAATTTTATATTTATTTTATTTTTGAATGTAAATATTTTAATTCAATTAATTTTAACTGATGTATTTATGATCTTGCAATCGCCTCAGTAATAAACATGGCATCATATGTGACATTAATTCAATATGAATATTTGTTTAAAATATTTGTTCACTAAAATATTTGAATTTTATCGAACTATTTGAATTTAATCATCAGTTCAAATTAATTGAATTTAAACTGAGATTTTTATTCAAATATTTTGATAAATTTTTGATAAAATATTTTAAATTCAATTAATTTAACATGACATTATATGTGACATTAATACCATATCACACACTTAACAAATTGATTTAACATTTGCAATAACATTTAATATTTTTAAGTAATTATTTTAGTTTTTGAGGAGGAACGTTTTGAACATAGAGGATATTTTATATGATATTTTGAAATTCGCTGCTATTACCAGCAAGATTAAAAATTTTAGTTTAATTTTAAATGTCCGCTTTTGAACACATCGGTTATCAAATCTTTAGTTGTGCATACGTATGCAATAATATACACTTTGAAAAATATTTTAATTCGATATTTGTTAGTCTTCTTGTATTTTTAACTGATTATATGATAGGCATTACTTATTAAATCTGTTTGTTTTAAATAATAAATCTAATAAAAAATTAATTTAATTTTTAAATAAAAAATAAAATAAACAATAAAATAAACATTAAAATACATATCATGATTGGTTATTAAATTTCCAAAATTTATTAATACTTTCTCAATTTCTTTTATTAATATTCTCTCCATTGAAAATGATCATTTCAGGATTTATTTAATATATGAATAAAGACAAAGCTTTTTAAAAACTATTTATTCTAAGGAAGCAATAATTCTTCAGACGCGATTATAAATTCAAATATAATATTCTATTGCATTTTACGGACAAAATAAGTATGAATTATTGTAATGTCAACTAATTAATTTCAGTATCCCGATTTTCCATAAAGATATTTGTAGAAGGTCCGGTTTCTTCAAATAAAAAAGATCTTGAAATAAAATTTTAATTGCAATGATTTTACTGGGTGAATAATATACTTAACCTAACTTGTTATCGTTAGCAGTAAATTAATCGTATATTTTATGATAGTGAAATTAACTTTTATTCAGAAGAAGTTAGACTAAGAAATCAACTAGTATATTTGAAATTGATTATAAAGGTATTTTTAACTAATAAAGTTCATTAGTTTGGATTAAAAAACAGTGTTTCAATTAATTAAAAACAGTCATTGGACTAAAATGTCTTTACCATTACTAAAATAAATTTAAGACTATATTTAGATAAAACCTGAATTTGTAAATTAAATCTAAATATTTGTAAATATCACTTATTTTAATTTTTAATGTCAAATATTATAATTTTTAAATTATGAAAGATCCATTAAGTATAATACAACATGATGACATGTTGTTTGCCCATAACAGCAAATTAATCGTACATTTTTAGATAGTGAAATCAACTAATTATTTAGTATAAAAATTAACTTTGATTTCGAATTTATTAATAATTAATAAATTCTCACTACTACATTATTATTTTTTATTTGATATGAAATTAAAAATAAGTTGAAAATAAGTAAATATAAGTTGGCGGCGACAAAATCAAATTCATACGTAATTTTAAATAGATACCAAAGTAAATTTTTATATTTCTGTATAGCAAAGTCACGATTCTGCGGCGGTGTTCCATGCATGCCTCCATCTATATATCCTGAATACCGTCCTTCAATTCCTCCATTTGTACCAACACAAATTGTACCACAGCGACCAGTTTCACCTCATGCAATTCCTGCACCTTAATTTAAATTCAATGATTTACCCAGTTGCAGCACCGTATCCGGTTGTAAATTCGTGCCCATCTGCAGATCCATATCCAGTTGCATATCCATATCCAGTCATTAAACCTTCTGCAGCGTTGTGTCCGTGCGTAGGACCACCGGCAATTTTACCCGGACAGTCAGATATGCCTTGCATTCTTTCCTACGATATATGGGACTCATTGCTAC
The DNA here is from genome assembly GCA_012934845.2 of Pomphorhynchus laevis. Taxonomy (NCBI): domain Eukaryota; kingdom Metazoa; phylum Acanthocephala; class Palaeacanthocephala; order Echinorhynchida; family Pomphorhynchidae; genus Pomphorhynchus; species Pomphorhynchus laevis. Next base: position 348,680 of record WNNJ02001213.1, on the reverse strand, counting down.
CCAACAAATGCCCTTGCCCGTGCATGATGTGCCGGACAAATAATAAGCAGGTTAATTGGCATTTTGTATTCAAATTATTATTTAATTTTGTGTGATATTTTGTGATTCTAGCGAAAATTTGAATTGCTACAAAAACTTACGAATTCTAAAGTTCCTGTTGTCATGGATTGTCACTAAATGGCGAACCTTAAACTTGGGTTTAAGATGAGTATTAAGCTTAGCTAGAATTAGAAAATTGTCGGGAACAACTAGAATTGTGTGAAAATGTTGCAATGATTTGTCTGATAACATTTTAATGATTTGTCTAATAATTTTGTCTGAAAAAAAATATATATTTGGAATTTTGATGATTCAAATTAATACTGCCACATAAAAATGAGCTTAAAATATAATTTAAACTATTTTAATTACATATTTAACAAGCCTTGTTGATTTGCCAAATTATAAATAAAAAGATTTGAATTCCAAAGTTTTAGCTGGATCTTTAGAAATAATTAGAGAGTGTTCGGCTTCTTGTCTCGTAGACCTTGAAGATTCAACAAGTAGTTGCCGTTTATCAAAATATTTGAATTTTATCGAACTATTTGCATTTAATCATCAGTTTAAATTTATTGAATATATTTAAAATATTTTAATTCGATATTCGTTAGTTGTCTTGCGTAGTTAATTGTATATTTAACAAGCCTTGTTGATTTGCCAAATTATAAATAAAAGGGTTTGAATTCCAAACTTTTAGATTTTTAGAAATAATTGGAGAGTATTCGGCTGTTTGTGTCGTAGACCTTGAAGATTCAACAAGTAATTGCCGTTTATCATTCATCTTCATACTTTTTTTTGATAGTTTTGCTTGAATAAAGTCTTAATATCCCAAGTGCATTTGTATATTACATATTCATATTTAACAAGATTTATTAATACTCGCTCAATTGAAAATGATCATTACAGGATTTAATTAATTTATGGATAAAGACAAAGCCATTTAAAAACTATTTATTCTAAGGAAGCAATAATTCTTCAGACGCGATTATAAATTTAAATATCAAATTCTTTGGTATTCAATTGTATTTTAAGGTAATACGGTATTACATATTCATGTTGAACATATTGAACAATAAACGTGATTATATATATTTCGGTAGTATTTGTCTGAAATGATATACAGTCAAGTAGTAACTGTGTTAAAACTTGAAGTATACCAGAGTTAAATGATAATTGTAGTATACCTTCTTCTCTTAGAAACTTGTACCATGATTTGACAGGAGGATGTGTATTTATAACATAATATATTAAAATACCGTTGAATATGCATCAATCAGGATTTGTGCATTTATTTTTTAAAATGCACCAGGAATTACAAACGGGAAACATCCGTTTTACAATGATCATTTTTATCTCTATTAGAATGAATAAATTTTAAAATCAATTTTAATCCAAACAGTTGGATTTTTGAAGAATTGAAACTACTTATCTGTACATTACTATATAAAATACACAACACATATATTAAATATTATAATATATAAATATGTTATACCATATATGATTTTTATTAAAAGTAATAAATATAATATATATTTTTATAATATAAAAATGATATTATAATAATTTTTATAACTACAGTTAGCACTTTCACTCTGGAACAGCGGTTTCCAAACTTTATGCTACCACGTCTCCATACTTTATAGGTAGGGAGGACGAATAAAAAATTTATTCGGGCCTCCTTCCCTACATTATTATAATTATATAATTAAGATATTATATTATAATATCTTATATAGTATATTATATTTTTGACAAGTTTTAAATAATGATAACATCATTTCTAAACAAAATTGTGATTATTGCATACAATTAATAGAACTGTTCCTACATACAAGCTAGCTAAAATTTAATGTCGCCCCCTGACAATCGCCCACGCCTCCCAGTTTGGAAATGTTGCTTTATATAGAATACAAACTAGCAGTTAGGCCAATTTTGATGTTTTTATTATAAATTCGGGCTGGGATTGTTGATAATTCAATAGGATGATCATTTAACGATAGTATATCGGTTCGAGATAAGTGCCCTTCGGGAGAAACTCGATAACCTTCATCTTCAGTGTATCAAGTCAGTTTCAGATCAGTAATGATTATGCCAATTTAGAACGGTCTGTAAAATTGTCTTGTCGGTTCGATCCAGATTGTTTAACGATTGTTTAACGTTATGCGAGGTTGACATAGTTTTAAATAAGCTAAACCAGTTATCAACATTAAGAATGAGTACCATTTCCGGGTAGTCAATTGCAGGAATGACTAAAATAATTAAAATTATTTATATAATTTAATGTAATTAAATATAATGTAATTTAATATAACAAACAGCAGCAAATGAGTCACAAGCTCGTGTCGATACAAAACATGTATAATGAAGCATATTAAAAATTATATAATTTTAATATATATAGAAACTAATCATTTTTATATACTTTTTTTATAACATTTCAAGTTTTATATCTACATAATTTTAAATTAAAAATTCTTTCAAATTTAAAAATTGCAATGTTTTATTATCTATACGTAGATTTGGAGGAAAGTTTTTTGAAATCAATAGTTACTCATTTAGAAGCATATAACGTAATTGCTTTTTGAAAAATGGGAATTAAAGTTTAATGCGAAGGATGTTGTAGTTTATTAGCTCACAGATTTTTAAATTTTGGGGGCAGTGTGAAAATTAGAAGTAAATTTATAAAAACGCGAGAAAAACAAAAATATACACTAATTATCTGATTTTTACTGATACGTCACGAAGTTTTATTTATTTGTAGATATTATAATATGATTTTTTTCTTTAAATTTTTAGCGCCTCCTGGCAATCGCTGGCGCCTCCCGTGGGGCGCGCCTCCCAGTTTACGAAAAAATTTAAAATTTTAAAATTTCGTTAAATTTACGAAAATTTAAATTCTAATCATTGCTTGATTGAAACCACAAAAACATACTCGCAGATTAGTTGATAGATTGTGAAATAGACCGACCAGATTGATAGACTGGCTAGATTGATAGACCGACCAGTTTACAGTAACGGTGAACCCCATATATTTTACTCTACTCATAAAGATGGGGAGTGGTTGAGGCTGCAAAATAGAGGAGAGGGCAGAGAGTGCCACTCTCTGCCGTCCAGAAAACATTCTTGTTTTTGTGGCAGGGGCGCCAGTAAAGACAACCAGCTGCAATTTTTTGGAGTGTTAAATAAGATTATAAGAGTTAAGCTGGTCTTTTAATCTTAAAAAAATTTGTTGATGTCCGATATTACATCTTTGCACATGCGTCCAGAAAACATAGCCGTGGTATCATCAGGATATACCACGACATGTTTTTTGCGTTTAAAAGCTCTGAAGAGAACAATAGAGGCATCAAGATATAAGACAGGAGAAAGTGCGGAGCCTAGAGGCACACCTGTAATAGGGAAGAACTATCGTGATTAGGGTCGTCTTCATAATAGAACCGCTTGGTGTACAGCAATATCCCCACCTTGTTAAAAATTTTCGCAGGCAGCCTGAGTGACCTGAGAGAGGAGATAACGAAGGGAATGGAGATGCGGTCAAATGCAGCCGAAAATTCTAGAAAAACAGCCACAGCAAGCTGATGACTGTTATCCTTATAAAACTGATGCACTTTACCAATTGATGAATGGACCGAGCGACCGTTGACAAACCTATGAAAACTGGGTGGGATTAAGTTACGCCTACTTAAATGGTCGCAGATTCTGCGCGCAAGCGTTTTTTCGTAGATAGATATGATGGAATTTTGAATCGAAATGGGCCATAGGTCTTTAGGTCATGAAACCGATCTTTTCTTTGGTAAAAATATACGTCGGCTACAATTGATGCCAGCTATATCGAATGACGAGGCTAAGAGCATTGTGTCGGCCATTTCTCTTCTTTGATCGGCAGTCAAAAGCTGACAAATTAGAGAAGATAGTGGATCGACGGATTTGGATGTACCCATAGGTGGGCCCTAGGAGTTAAGGATATCCGTTACAGATAAGTTCCTGCCCCTGAACTCACCCCAAGGCAGGGTTGACTGAGGAGAAAGCGTTGTTTTATAATTATGTAGGGATAGTGACTTCTCCAAAACTCTACCAAGGCCTACGCAACCAATCCAACCCGATGCCTTCTTCCGCGAGCAGACAAACTACTCCTTCTTAAATATCTCCCTGAAGGAAGCCTGAGAGTCATTAAGATGAACAATGCTCGTCCTGTCCATGCTCAGCTGGAGCCTATATCTAGAACTCCAGTATTCATCCGAGAGAACCTGCCGAAAGGAAGCAGATAGATTGGGAAGGTGTAGCATTTTTGCTAGGACCTTGAGTTTTGTTCGAGTGGGATTGTAAATGCGACCTCTATAGTTAGTCGAAATGATCCCAGTAGCTTGCGAAGATAGGTAGGAATTAAATTCGGTCAAACTATTATTCCCTATCCTGAAGAAGAGTTGAATAGCTGCCTAAAAGGCTACTCTATTAAGTCAAAGTGAAATCTCTTTCTAAGTAACGTATATTCATCTAGCCGCTAGCGTATTAGGTCATGAGAGGTGGTCAGCTGTTGGCGCGACTGCTCAGTACTGATTGGTTTTAACAACCACATCTTATGTATCAGTAATTTGTCGAGGAGTGAATTTGTTGTTGATCAATGAAAGGTGGGGATGGTGATGTATGTGTAAGATAGTCGTTATTGGCTCTGTGGAGTGATGCGTTAATCCAATGACCAGTTATGTTATTGAAGTCACCAAGTAACATTCCGTAGTCGCTGTCTAATATCCGATCCAGAAGGTCACGGTTTTTATGAATTTCCCCTGGTCGGATTTAGACATTGGCTATGCTGATGCGTTTACCGTGTTTAACAAGTTATATATCTAAGCAAGAAAGGGCTGGACAAGAATAGTTTAGTAAGAGGGATGATCTTAAGGAACACTTCACTAAGGTTAGAAGACCTTGAAAAGAAGAGGAGTGTGGTGGGGTTATGTGTGGAGTAAAGTGGGTGATTATATACTTTGGGATAAGTCGAGTAATGTCCTTGGGGATACGGATAGACCGCGTCCCCTGGAGGACTATAACATCTGCATCTCTACCAGATAGAAGTCTAATAGCGGAAGCACCTCCCGAATTTCACTTTAGAATATTCAGTGAAAAAGGATCTTTATTACTTCCCATTGAGTTAGATTTACAATATTGGGAAGCCCTCCCACTAGTTGGAACCGGAGGCGAGAAGGATGCCTTTCCCATTTCCGACCTTAACAGTGGGAGTCATTTGCCCACGGGCGTGATCTTCATTTCCCGTGGTGACAGCCGCCTATTACCTATCCGTCTTTCCTTTAGATAGTTTGAGGGAGGAGAGATTATGTGTGGAAACTGTCCTCTTTTTTGAAGCAGGAGCTGCCTTAGGCAGCTCCTGCTTATCAATTTGTTATTAGCTGTGCTACATATATTGCTTATCAATTTGTTATTAGCTGTGCTAGCTTTCACGAAGATGCAGTGCTTAACATGAGCATCACAGTGTCGTTTTTATAAGCTTTAAAATGGTTACATTTTCTTTACCACGCCTGGTTGTTCCCTCCACAATTGTAGAATTAGGGGGCACTATCACACTTACATGTGTATGCTCGACAAGAGATCCACATACTCCACACGATTTGTGTAGGTTGCATCCTGACCACCCAGTGCCCTAACTTGTGTCAGCGATTACAGTGTGGTATTAGGTTGTTTGTATCGATCATAGTAAAGTTAAGTTGTGTCCTAGAAAACGTTTACACGCCGATCTGGAAAGACAATCAGCAACATCCACCGAGGCGGAGCAGAAGGCAACTGACACTGGTAGGCTATTCTTCCCAGTAATAAATCTAGTATTGAATACTTTGAATAGATTCTCCAGGGCAAGAACGTCTTTTGAATTACGGAACGGAGGAATGTTTGCTATTTTTAAGGAAGCTTGAATTGGCTTGAAATTAATAATGCCAAAGTCAGCCAGTGTTTCGTTAAAGTAATCAACATATGCAAAAATTAAGTCAGAGGTTAAAATTGAGATCCTTACATCTGTCTCGAAGTACCGTATAGAGTTGAAAATCACTTTGTGTTTGTATAAGTGGCATCATGACTCCATAGTGCCTCTAATTGCGTCTGCGATTACATTGTGGTATGTTAGGTTGTCTGTATCGATCATAGTAACAGTTAAGTTGTGTCCTAGAAAAGGGTTACATGCCGATATGGAAAGACAATCAGTAACATCCACCGAGGCGGAGCAGAAGGCAACTGACACTGGTAAGCCGTTCTTCCCATAATAAATCTAGTATTGAATACTTTGAATTGTTTCTCCAGGGCAAAAACGTCTTCTGAATTAAGAAACGGAGAAATGTTTGCTTTTTTTAAGGAAGTTTGAATTGCCTGAAATTAATCGTACCTAAGTCAGCCAGTGTTTCGTTAAAGTAATCAATATATGCAATAGCTAAGTCAGAGGTTAAAATTGAGATCCTTACATCTGTCTCGAAGTACCGTATAGAGTTGAAAATCACTTTGTGTTTGTATAGTTCCGAAAATTTCTTCAAGCACTTATTGAAAATCTTTTGTTGACCGATTGGTGATGTAAATTTTATGTTAACTAGATTTGGCAATTTCGGCACAGGAGGAGTTCACCTGTTCCACATGAGATTTCGAAAATAAAACACTTACATTTGCCTTTGAATCAAGAGTACATGGTTTATTCTTCCCGGAGAACATAGTTTCGTTGGCAGAATTTAACGTTGAAAGCATTTTTGTTTGATCTTCCCCACTCGTTATTAATGTTATATCGATGATGCTTTAAACAAATGTTCAAACGATTTAGCCAGAATTGAAAGTAGACGAATTATATTAGATACAGAAATTTTCAGACGAACATTCGATTTGCGCGTGGTAGAAAATCGCTCTTAGCATTACAGATTATAACTTAAAAATATGAATTCAGATTTGAGTTTGAAGTGGCATCAAGAATATTTACTTTGGCATAAATATTAAATATTTATTAAATATTTTTTCATATTAAATATGAACCGTCCAGATTGTTTTTTTTTAGTTTTAAATATTTAAATTGAAATGGTTAAAAGACTTAATTTGCCTTAAATAAATAATTAATTTTAATAATTAATAATAAATTAATTATAAATTAATTATTATATAATTAATATAATGAATTATAATTATTCAAAATTAATATTTAGAAATTAATATTTCTTCGTAAAAATGTAAGTGATTATTCGTCAGTTCTGCAAAAATCACAAATCAACAATCACAACAAAAGTTACAATCAACAATGAGTAGTGGGAATAATATCGTTTAACCGTAGACCTCTTGTTGCTCCTACAACGAACCTAACGCAAAATGCAAAACATGCATGTGTGCTCGCTTATGAAGGACTATCATATATTGCTATAAAAACGTGTGCTAATCGTTTAAATTCCACCGATACTGACGTAATGAACATATTATGCTTGCGTAACATTTCTAATTTTTAATTCTACTATTTCAGAAATTATTCAGCCACAATATTCACTTATATCCATCCACGAAATATTCAAGAGGTCGTTCACCAATAAGAACGGCGGCACATGAAGTTCAATGTTCAACTAGTGTCTGTCAGCTAAGATATGACTACCAAATCTGATTTTAATTCATCAAAAACTCAAAAATCTAATTGTATCTTTAACTACATTCAGCAAGGTCGACAAATTTAATCCAGTATCAATAAGTCTACAAAACAATGCTACATTGGATGATATTTAACAGCTTAAATCCTTTATCCAATTTCTGCGAACGCAATTTCGGTTGGCTCCTTTTATGGCGCAATTATCATCAGCAGACATTTGTATCGTAACACGGCAATCTTTCGACCAATATATTATAAATATTTATAATATTTGCAATAATATCAATTATATCATATCTTTTAAGCCATTATTTTTTATATTTTTAACTAACAAAATTGAATCTCAATGAAAATTGGGACGATCCAAAATTTTATAATTAGAATGTTGCAATGAATTTGTTTTTATCTTTGTGGTATGACAACGAAAGACGAAAAAATAGCTCATCGACAATCGCTACAATTCAAAAGAGACCATAGCTGATAATGAACTGCTTTGCTGCTTTATATTTTTTTACTGTTTTGTGCTTGTTAATTGATTATTGCGCAATCACTTTTGCATATTATCTATCTTTCTCGATGTCTTCTCGTTATATTTTAAAAAACAAAACTTCTATTCAAATCAATTGAGATTAATGTCAATCTTCATGCGTAATGTATTTTCGAAACAAGAATTTGTAATTTTCAATGGCATTTTTGATTTTTTAAGTTGTATAACCTATTTTAATCTACATATTGTATAAATATAAATTTTATTATAAAAATGGGGACCATTTATTTTGTGTTATTATTTTGTGTTTGGAATGTATTCGCGATCATGTAAATTGTTCATTCACATCTTATACTGTCTAAACTGCAATTCATAAATGCCAACATTATTTTGTTAAAGTAAAATTCAATCAATTGACTCTCTGCTCGTTTTCGAAATGCTAATATTTTGTTTCCCTTTGTATTAATGATTTATCAATTTTTTTATTTTAGTAAATAAAAATTTTTCAATAATATTTTGTTCCCATTCGTATTGATATTTTATCAATTTTTTTATTTGTTTAAATAAAATTAAATATATTTGCTCTCTGCTCTTTTTTGAAATGTTAATATTTTGTTCCCCTTCGTACTAATATTTATCAAATTTTTTATTTGAGTTAATAATATATAGTCAATTTACTTTTTGCTCTTGTTATTTATACTAACTAGCACAAATATATGCCTTGTATATTAAAATGTAATTTTCCCTTTATAAAATTAGTTTTTTCTGTGTTAATTAAGGCGATTTTATCATTAATGTCTAGATTAATATTACGTTAAAATAATTTTTTTTATAATTGAAATATTATTTATAAAATTGTTCAGGCTGTTGAATTATACGAAAAGTGAGCTTCGATGCAAATTCATACATCGTGAATAGTAATAATATCTATTAATTTTTTATCATTTATTACATAAAATTTCGTTATTTACTATGTTATGTTTGTTTTGTATGTAGCAACTCATATAAATTTGTAAATTTAATAATTAAATTAATAGTTAATTTAATTATTTGATTATTAATTTAATTATTAGTTCTAAGTATGTCGATTTATTTAAACTTAATTATTGTGAACAACACTAAAATGTAATTGCATTTGATATTTTTCAATTATTGAAATAATTTGTGTAGAAACAAATGACGTTAAAATCGTGAACAGTTTATAACAATAAAATAAAATCTAATTGTATAGCAACTAATAAGAAATATTTAAATATTCCATTTTAGTATTATATTAATATTCCTTCTTTGTATTATATTAATATTCCTTTTTAATATTCACAATTTTAATATTGATTTGGTTCTCAAATCTCACGATAGCTATTATAATTTTGATAAATATTCAAAAAATATCAAATCTATTATATAAGCATATCAAAATTTTGTTTTCTGCCCATTATTTAACTGCTCATAAATTGACAAATATTAATATAATATTAATATTTAAATATTAACGATTTAATATAAATATTATTATTTAATATTTATAATATTAATATTAAATATCAATGTTTTAACGCATTGTCAAAATATTGTTTTAACGGGTACCATGTTGACAGCATTCGATATAATGTATCATCGGATCGTTTGTAATATTGAGATCGACTAATCTATTAAGTTAAGGTAGATCGTTTAATTATAAAAAATTTTAACATACATTTTTTCAATTTGAGTCATTTTAATCTTATCTTCCCACGCTTGACAATTAATTAGCATTTATCTTATCAACTTTTATAGCGGTTATTTTTAGGCGACAGATTTCTTTCTCAATACAGTGTGAATAAAGGATGGCTTGAGTACAACTCTTTGGTAATGAGCCTTATTACAAATTAATGATATCAGTATAATTTATTAGTATAAAGTGTAGGTACGTTTTAATACTCTCATAAAATAGTTAGTACCTACATAATTTGTAAAAGTTTATAATTTACCCTGAACTCTTATACTTGGATTAGGCATTAGAATAATATTGCATTACTTCAAATTGTACTTGAAATGATTTTACGAAAATTGTGTTAGCGTTTTTTAAATACTAATTTCCATCATAATTAGTATTTAATACTAATTTCCATCGTAAAATTTTATTTAATTTACGCCTGTTAATAAACATAGCATACTTTGTTCTTTTTAATTTTTTATTTAATTTATTTTTATTTAATCTAAATTAATGTTTATGTCTGAAATTAATTTATTTTGAATGCTTGTATTAATACAACGACTTACAAGTGCATGACAATTCAAATGAGTAAATCAAATGTTTTAATATTCATAAGTGTATACGCTATCGGTTAATGCCTTTGGCATACAACCTCGTCAATACAAATAACTTAAATTCGAGCATTACAAGCTTCTCTTAAAGTTAAGGACATTATCCTTCCATTAGTCTTCTCCTTTTCTAATGCTCAACAATTTCGGTATATACTCAAATAGTCTAAACATCAAGAGAATAATATTTTCAACGGTCATTAAGAATTATTGGAACTAAATCAAAGGAAAGATGATTTTTTATTTGATATTTCGCTATCCTCTGTTAGCAACTTCATAAAATTACAATGTAATTTTCTGAAGATGCTAACAGAAGTTAGAGAAATATCAAAAATAATTTCGTATTTTCTTTGATTCAGCTCCAATAATTCTTTATTAATAAAATGGATTATTATCAACTATTTAAAATTTTCCAACGGTCATACATAAAAACAGGTGAACATCAAAGATTTTTAAAAGAGTGTGTACAACAGAATATAATAAAATATATATTATATATATGTCATCGTTTCTTAATCTAATTTTTCTGATTATAAAAAATAAATTTCTAAAATAAACAATCCGATACATGTGCTATGCAACGGCAGGTGAACAAGATGCGCTTCAAGATATTTGTTTAGAATAAAATAACCGGTAATTTCAACTATCATTTTACTAAGTGCTACATTTTCTAGCTTACTCTACAGTTTTAACTCGGATGCCCAAATAATAGCATTAATTATAAATTTAATTAATAATTAATTTTAATAAATCATCAATTGCAAATTATCGGTTTCAATCGAGATAAACATTTAAAAAAGTTGGATAAAACTTTACAAGTAATAAAATATTGTTAGATAATTGAAATTAATACTAGGTAGAGAAAGGCTGTATCTTTATCAAATATGGAGGAAACAAATTAAATCATTTTTAGTTGAAAAACATTTAATTTATGTAGAAAAATTAAATTATTATTTCCCCGTCATTAGTGGCAGTAATCACTGAAATATTAGAATATGGTTTCATGAAAAATAAACAAGTTATTGCAATAAAGATAGTTAAAAATAAATAAAAACAGTAAAATTATTTATTCTTTATTTAAAATAAAATTCATTTAGTATTTTTCTTTACTTATAAATATTCTCAATTTACTGTAAAATACTAATTCCACACTGTTCGATAAGAAATAAAATGTAATATTTTTGCGACCTCACATATAAAAAATTAAAACATAAATGGAATGAATTTAATCGGTTCTCATAATCCTATTTGCCAGCTTAAATCACAAACTTATTAAATAAAGTAATTTAACTACACGATATAATTTCGATCCTAGCACATGTAACTTACAATGAAGCTTACAAACAACTATCAGTTCTGCACAAGACAGAGTTGTTCAATAGTAGTAGATGCAATGACAACTCTTTATGTCTTACTTATATTGTAGTATCATCATATTGCAGATATCGTTTCCGTTATTATTTCTGCTTGCATCATGGCAGAAAACCGAAAAAGTACTTTGATGTTTTCTCTTTTGAATAAGCACGCTAGAAAATTTTCCTGATCAATAAAGTCTAAGCGAAAAGGAAAGGTCCACATGGAACCTAATAGTGTGTCAACGGTGAGGATAGCTTCCTTGGTTTATATAATAACGTAGATATGGCTATATTGTACTTCTCGTCAAGTAGATTATAAAATAGAGATATCGAGTAGAGAAAATTAATTTTAATTGAAATTTATTGTTATATTTAAGTTGTAACTAGTAACTTTGTAAAGAAATTACTTACGCAACTCAGATAGCAGATACGAGTCAAATGGTTGTCAGCTAACATAAATGGAAGCGAAATTAAAAATAAAGGTATTGAATTGGCATCATTGAATTCCACGAAATGTAGGATAATCTTCACTAATATTTAGAATTGGATCAAGTGCAGTGTAATGAAAATTTCCAATAAGAAACGGTTTCTGCACAGCGAAATCTGCAATTTTGATAAAATAAAGGAAAAGTCAGAAAAAAGTGAACCGTCAAACCGAAATTCTCGATTACATACAAAAATATTTGGCACAATAACCTCTCTTACACCTCTTAACCATAGTTGCTAAAGGATTTACATAATGTGTACATTTTATGTGTAATGTTATGTTACCTAATATTTGCTTCACGTTAACACAATTTTACGATTTCATAATTTTAAATTTGGATAATATTATAATCAAAGTGCCTGCTATATCAATGGTATATACGCTGGAGTACTATCACGTTTCCGCATCTATCTTTTGAACTATAGCCGATACATAAACTACTCTAAAACATCTTTGACGATGTTATCCAATGATTTTTTAATCCAAATTTAAAGTATTTTAAATTTATAATCTATTAGTATTTTATATTTTGTCAAAATATAAAATTACTGTAATTAGTAAAATCCAAGCAGTGTTTTTACTGATATTTTTAATGTACTAATGCTTTAATGTTCAAGTTTTTTAAATGTTCAAGCTTGTTCAAATGTTAAAAGCATTCACACTGTATATAACTGAAAAGAAAATAAATGTTCAGGTGCCTTGTGAAAACAAGACTACTGTTAAATTTCAATGTTTGTAGCATATCAAGTTTTAACTATTTAATTCCTGGTGGTTTAGCTCAATATTTCCAGTCTACCTGACAAGCTTCTTCTGAAGATATTTTCTTACTTACCCCATATTCAAGTTATACAATGCGCTTATGTTTGTAGACAGTGGAGATCAGTTGCGTACGACAGTAGCTTATGGTCGACGGTTAGTCTTCGACCAGAGCATGGTGGATTGCAGATAAAAGATACAACTAAATTTATACAATTATTTGGTAACCGATTTGGTGAATGTCTAAGAGATATGGAGTTACCAGTTGACCTAATAAACACTGAAATATTAACAGAACTTGCGAATAAATGTCCAAATTTATGCATGCTTACCATGGACTTTTCAAATGCAATGCAATTATGTGATTTCAACGACTTAAATGTTTTTCCGTGTAACCTCCGTTTATTATGCATATGCTTATCTGAAGTTATATTTCTCGAAGGATTCATGCGCAGGATATATGCTTACCTAAGTTCACTCGAAGTACTCCATATAATAGGTATGTCATTGACTAGTGAAATTGGGATCCTTCTATTTTAGACGCTACTAAGTATGCACTTTTGTGTTAGTTACAGCATGCCCTCAACCATTCACGGTTCACCGTTTATGGATCCGCATGCTCGAAGATTTTGCTCTAAAGTTATTTTATAATTTCGGCAAATTCAACTTTCAATGTAATAACTGCCACTCTCAATATAAAATTTAATAAATAAAGACTTTATTAAAGACAATAAAATATAGCATGCAAGAATAAAAAATAGTAGGTCATAACAAGGTCAGATAAAAAATGACAGAATTTCCATTTCATTTTTCTTCGTCCTCCCTTTCTCCTTCATGGCCTCAGGTCCATGGGGATCTGAGCCCGACCCCAACCGATCCAACACGCCGATTTCCGACTGAACCACCCGGGGTCTTTCACCCCCCGAAGTATCCAATCGGCGCGGACTATGCTGGGTAAACGAGAGACGAGGAACTTAAGAAACCTTAGTCTTTGCTCTGGGGGACGTCTTCTCGAAAAGAAGACCAATCCTGAGATAGCCCAGGTGCCCCAAAGGTGCACCTGGGCTTTCCCTTTCAATGACAGATGCTGAGCCCGTTTCAGCAAATTCCACTTTGAATGTGATAACTGCCATTCTCAATATAAAATTTCGTTTTATAGAAATATAGTAAATTAGTGTATATCAATACTTTAATGTATTTTGCTGTTTTTGTTGTTTGTCACATTGTTCATTCTATGTGTATCTAGTAACTTCACTTGTGTGTTTGCAATTTGCCTTTTGAACATTGCCAAATTCACGTTTGTTACAGCTTTGCCAATTTCTTTTTCAAAACTTTTAAACTGTTTTGCTAAATTATTCATAAAAGTTTAGGAATATCAAGTTATAACTCACCGTTTCTTAAACAAGCATTGATTTGTGCCCATATTTACTCCACAGAATTGAGTGTCGTGCTGATTCGGGTCAATATCAAAAATATTTTAATTTTAAGATAAATCCTTTTTAAGTTTAATCTACATAATAATCCGGTTATTTAATTTATTTACTTAATTAAGTAAAAGAATTTTTTGAAAGCTAAATTTTTAAAATGCAAATTTACCAAATAATCTTTTTTAGGAACGATTGAAAAGTCAACTGATAAATCTGAAGATGAAATCTATGAAACTTTAAATTTACATAAATTGAAGTCGTACACGCCAAATCTAAAGGTATATCGTTTGTAATTAAATATAATTAATTTAATATAAATTAATATAATTATTTCAAATACAAAATTATTTTTTAAAGTATTATAATATTATAATATAATATATTATAATATAATATATTATTATCGTTAGTTGATTCTTTCTCCGAGAAAATATAAGAGAAATAGTTTTATTTTTGAATTTTCGCATATGCGACTGGCCTCTTTAGAAAAACCTCTTGAGTGTTTTTCTGAAGAGGCCAGTCGCATATGCGAAAATTTAAAAATAAAACTATTTCTCTTATATTTTCTCCGAAAAATAGCCAACTAATGATTACATTCTCTCCGAACCCAATTTTAAGGGATATATTATTATCCAATATATTATTTACTTCTTGTCTTTTGTAAAAAATCCATTATCATTATGCCTTCAAATTAACATTGCTAGTTTAAATTGATATTATCAATATATTCCATTGATATAATTGTAAATTCTATACGATTTAAATCTATCATATCTAGGATGATAAGTGGATTTTTTTAATAAATTAATAAATACGATCTTTATTACATCTTTTTATCTTGTGATATAAATAACGATGATCTATAATCCTTATTCTAATACAACGTCTGTTATTTATTAGTCAATTCATTTTTTATTTTAACTTGATATAAATTATATAAAATCTTTTAACAATTATTTATCATTTATAACTTTTAATTATTAAATTTTGATTTAGCATTATTATTATGTTTTGTTTATTTTATAATTATATTAACTGCATAGACTCAGTTAGCTGATTTGATCTGGAAGAAATTTCGCACATTTTTAAAAAGGATAGCAATCGTATTAAATCGTATTAATATTATTTATATAATGCATTATTTATTTAAAGTACAAACCTAATATTGTATTGTTCGCAATTATGTAAGTTGTATTCTTACGATTATTATAATTGTAATATAAAATGACTTTTATATTTAAATTAATTTTTTATCTTGAATTAAATAATGATGATCTCTAATCCTTATTCTGATACAACGTCTGTTATTTATTAGTCAATTCATAAAAATGACTTTTATTTTAAATTTCAATTTTTTATTTTAACTTGATATAAATTATATAAAATCTTATAACAATTATTTATTTTATTATTTAATTATTTAAATTTTGATTAAGCATTATTATATGTTTTGTTTATTTTATAATTATATTAAATACGTGACTCAGCTACCTGATTTGATGTATCAAACATGTACGACATAATAACAGATTACTTTACCAATTGCGCAGTAGACTCAGTTAGCTGATTTGATTTGTTTTGGTGAATTTTTTCTTGTTGTGAATTATCGGCACACTTTTACAGAAGCACAACTGCCTGCACAAGGGTTCATCATTAGACTGATCGTACATAACGCCAGATAAGAGATACTGCGGCACGCGATGCATGGGGATTGCGTCGAACGATCTGTAATTGCTCGCAATATCGCATCTATTACCTATCAGATATCTTCGGCACTACCATCACTAATGCGTTTCACGATATCAGACATGACGCTTGTATTCGGGGCTGGGTCCTGCAGTAGGTTGATCAGATTAATATAAATTATAAAAATCTTTAACAGTTATTTATTTTATTATTTAATTATTAAATTTTGATTTAGCATTATTATGTTTTGTTTATTTTATAATTATATTAAATACGTAGACTCAGTTAGCTGATTTGATACATACAATGATGTATTATTTATTATTTAATTATAAAATTTTGATTAAGCATTATTAATATGTTTTGTTTATTTTATAATTATTCTATTATTTTATTAATTTATTTTTATTAAATACGTAAAATCAGTTGGCTGATTTGATTTACAATAATTTTATTTGTATAATTAAGCGCGATACATAAATTAGTATAATATGTATTTTTATACTAATTAACCCGTAAAATATTTTAGTATTTATCAAATTAGGCATACAAAGTTATATATAATATATTATTATATAATAAAATTATAATTTTATAGAATTATTATATATGATAATATAAATCTATCATATTTAAGATATAAATACATGTGGATTATTTATCAAATCTTTTATTTATACAATCAAATTTAAATTTTAATTAGCAACTAGCTACATCATCAAGAAATTTTATTAAGTTGATATTGCCTGATTACTATTGAACAAATACGTATAATACGAAATCCTTAAATTAACCTAATTGTTCCGTAAATTGAACACTTACGGGTTATGACCCCAAAATCTAAATTGTCTAGTTTATGTATTAATTGAATTTAATGTCTAAAATGTTTTATTACTCACAAAATATTGTATATTGAGTAATTTATTTAAATATTCCATTTTATACTTTACAAAGCATTTTGTGAAGCTATTTTACATTTATGTATAAAGGAATAATTTTATTACATTTATTTTTATAAATTTAATAAAATTTAAAATTAAAGCTGATAAAAAATGATTAAAAATTAGAATTAAATTAATAATATAATAAATGCTAATTTGATTTAATTAAATATATGTTCATTGTATTAATTTACAAGTCTGTTATAAGACCGACAGGCGGCACGAGTATGTCAAAACGTACATAGAGCTAGAAAATTTCTAGCAAACTAGTTACATACTTCACCAAAAGGATCACTAATGTAATCTTCACCAAAAGGATAACAACATCACTGATAAGTCAAAATAATGACGAAACGGTACCTGGTATCGTTTTGTCGATTCTTTCGTGGCTGCCACATCATACAAACTGAAAAAATGCCCACGGAAATCTATCATCTTCTCGTAAAATACAAATAAGTTGGCAAATAAATAGAGAGAATGCGCTGGTATTAGCCAGTTCTCTTAGCTAATGATCCTTTTGGAGAAGCATGTGCCTAGTTTGCTAGAAATTTTCTAGCTCTATGTACCTTTTGACATAATCGTACCGTTTGTCCGTCCTCCTCTGCATCCAGTAGTGGGAGATACCTGGCACTGATGAGTCAAAATAATGACGTAACGGTACCTGGTATTGTTTTGTTGATTCTTTCATGGCTGTCACATCATACAATCAGAAAAAATGCCCACGGAAATCTCTCATTTTCTAGTAATAATTTAGTTTTTTACTCCATGGGAAATAAAATAATTCTTATATTTAATTATTGATCAAATATTTATAAAATTACGTTTTTTTCTCTTTAAAAAGAATTCTTTGGTTAATCATTTATTATTTTATAAGACTAATAAATATAATCTACTAATATATTTAGTTTACATTATTTATCTGTTTATTCTAATATTCATTTTATTATATTGATTATACTCACTATTATTATATTGTTGGGATTGATCAATACTTACGTTGATCGGGTTTGCACAATATACAACACGATGCATCTTTTTAGATAATTAATCTGTATGGAGTAAAGTTTGTTGAAGACTATCATATTGAGAGTGTTGCTTCAGGATGTATCCATTTAGAATGCCTTGCATTGAATTACTGCACAAGATTTAAGGGTGAACCGCTTAAATTGATAATGAATCGATGCAGAAAAATTAATTCACTTCTGTTAAGAAACACGGGTATTAGCAATAAAGCATTTCAGGCTGTGATATGGGAAAATACTGTGCTAACGGAATTAGATATCGGATCTACTGATTTAAGTGAAGAATGTCTGCTAGATTCCTTTAAAAGAATTCCAAAATTCAAATATTTAGCCGTTCCATATTGCGATGGATTTACTGACAATGTAAGTTGTATAGTTCACAATAAATATTAATTGTTAAAACCTGCAAGTCAATGTTATATAAGAAGTAACTTGCATAGCCTACAAGAAGTGGCATTCTAATTTCGAAAAATTCGTTGAAATGTTAATCAATTTAATCCATTCTAAAACCATGTTGTAATACATTGCCAATAAATTTTATTAAAATTTATACTTTTTGAATTTTGCAGAAAAATCAACAAAACAGGATAAATATTATTATATTTCGCTAACTACTGCTAGCATCATCAGAAATGCTTTCCTGATGATACTCGTTTGTTGATCGTACTCCAAAATTAAAAATTAATTGATAATTAATTAATTAATTTAAAGATTAAAATTATTTATTTTTAAAATTCAAATTCTAAATTAATTTATAATAAAATATAACTTATAAAACAGATTAAACAAACTGTAATCACGCTTATATAATATAATAACATAATATAATATGATATATTATATCTTATAATATATAAGATAATAATAAGATAATGCAATCATAATAAGATAATATAATCACGTTTATGTTACCTATATATTATATAGGTAACATAATTAGTAATTAATTACATAATTAATTTGCAAGTAAAAATCTTATCATTCAAACTGTACTTATAAAAATATTAATATATTAATTAACAAATTACTTGAAATGCTATATAAGATACGGTGCTTAAAAGTAAGTGGATTATAGAAATACTTGGTATTGGAAATATCAAGACATTTATCATTTGCTGGAATTTCATTAACTGATTTTGGATTTTTTAAACATAGTACTCACAGTTAAAAAGTATAACGCATGTTCAAATCCTAGATAATTTAAGAATGGAAGTGTTCCGCGTATGCAAAATCTAAGGTTTCAAAATATAATTACAATTAAATGAAATGGCTTTTGTATGCAATGATAATATTCGGATTTTTATAGAAGGCATCTATAAAAATAACAGGAATTTTTAATATAAAGTATTAAAAGTCAGATTAAAGAAATATCATATCTAGAATTTCTATCAGAAAAGAAATATTGGAAATTTTAATATTAAGTATTAATCAAATCAGCTAACTGAGTCAGGAGGAACTGCTATGTCATCAGGTCTCGGCCACTATTCCTCGGCCGAAATTGCTGCGGTGCCAAGCACGTGCTAATGATATATTTCCTCTGATAAAATTTGATTATTTAGTGCATATTATTCTAATACAAAGCATATTGTTGATTATTCATCCATTAAAATTAAAATATCGTTATTATTATTATTATCGCCATTATTTCTTGGCCGAGCATATCAGAGGATCCAAATACATGCTAATGACGTATTTCCTCTGATAAAATTTGTTAAATAGTGCATCTTATTCTAATACAAAGCATATTGTTGATTATTTATCCATAAAATATTGTTTATTTATATTGTTTATTAAAATATCGTTTATTTATTAATATTGTAAAAAATCTTAAATATAAAATTATTATAAAATTATTATAAATATCTTAAATTATTAGTTAAATACACATATATCAATATATGTGTATCATCAATGTATCGAAACATATATTTCATATCTTTATATAAATTAGATTTAGTTTTTACACAGTTATGAAAAATTCGTATTCTATAAAGCTTAAAAATAAGTCAGCTATAATTGGGCTACTATTACTCCCCATTTAAAAAAAATCAGTTTAAAGAAATATTTAAAATTCGATTTTGTAAAGCGGTTTTTAGTAGATGTGTCAATCATAGAAAATACAATTAAAGTAATCAAAGAACGAATTTGAATTTAAAATTGCTATTTTTATGCTAAATTGGAAGAGGGGATTATAAAATATGAACAAATGTCTAAAATTAAATTTTAAAATAACATTATGAATATAAATTATATGAATTTAAAATAGAAATATAATGCATAAATTAAAAG
Source organism: Pomphorhynchus laevis (assembly GCA_012934845.2). Classification (NCBI taxonomy): domain Eukaryota; kingdom Metazoa; phylum Acanthocephala; class Palaeacanthocephala; order Echinorhynchida; family Pomphorhynchidae; genus Pomphorhynchus; species Pomphorhynchus laevis. Next base: position 328,278 of record WNNJ02001213.1, on the reverse strand, counting down.
CAATATTATAATATATTAATATGTGATATTATATTTAATATTATAATAAGGTATACTATATAATAATATCGCATCTAATAACATAGATTTACTTAATTGATTTGATAGCGGATATCGTTTGTACATAAATCAATTTATGAACACACAGTAACGTAAGCGTTTGTGACTTAAAAAATTGTATTCATTTAAATAAAAAATGTTGTTGAATTCATTTCATTTTCAAACAGGTTCTTGAAATGCTGGTTTGTCACAACAAGTTGACGGATACACGTGCGCTGGATTTCAGTTACACGATAAACTTAAGTGTTGAGACGTTATTCAATTTTTTAAAAAATAATGCACAACAGTTGGAAGGTATAGCGTATACTGGAAATCCTAGAGTCACTGAACAATTTTGGACTGGAAGTGTTCCACATATGCAAAATCTAAGGTTTTAAAATATTATAAATAAACATTTTAACAATTAAATGAAATTGGTTTTGTGTGGTTTAATAAGTTTAAGTAATTTATCTATAAAATGATTATCGGAATTTTTAATGTAACGTATTTAATATATAATAAATAATTTAATAAATAATTTAATATAATAAATATTAAATCAATTTTTTATAAAAATTATAAGTTTTATTTAAAGAAAGTGAGACCATTCCGCGTGAATTTCTTGTAAAACATGTAAGCCAGACGCGAAAGAATGACGAATGCCGTTTCATCATCACAATGACTCATCAGTGCCAGATCCCTCCCACTACTGGATGCAGAGGAGGACTGGCAGACGGCAATCAATGAATGAATCAATGTGAATGATGTGCTAGAAAATTTTCTAGTAACATCATAGAGTACTAAATCAGTACTACAGCTTCACCAAAAAGGATCATTAGCAAAAGCACTGGCAAATGCCAGCGCAGGTATCTTTAATATCGGCTAACTTTTATTTAAAGAGAGTGAGACCATTCCGCGTGAATTTTTTGTAAAACATGTAAGCCAGACGCGAAAGAATGACGAATGCCGTTTCGTCATCACAATGACTCATCAGTGCCAGATCCCTCCCACTACTGGATGCAGAGGAGGACTGGCAGACGGCAATTAATGAATGAATCAATGTGAATGATGTGCTAGAAAATTTTCTAGTAACATCATAGAGTACTAAATCAGTACTCCTCTGCATCCAGCAGTGGGAGGGATCTGGCACTGATGAGTCATTGTGATGACGAAACGGCATTCGTCATTCTTTCGCGTCTGGCTTACATGTTTTACAAGTAATAAATTTGTCATAAATCCCGTTAATTAAGAGTATTTTATATTTTATATATTAAATAAACGTTGGTTATTTATATATTTGATGAATGTCGGTTTGAAAATAACAAATAACTTTTGAATATGAGTTATTTTTGAAAATAATTCTTTAATACAGCGTGATGAATTATCGTTAGATTGCATGTACAGATAAAATGATTTATTAAGAAAAATAAAATGATAATAAAATGATTTATTAATCACAGTTTAATTGAATGCAAAAATTACTTATTATATATAAGAACTGCTAACTAAGTAAATGTATTTTATATTATTAAATATTAAAAATAATGCAAAATAAATTTAAATAATTAAATAATAATTAATAATTGTTATGTAATATTTTAAATAATTAACATTTATAAAGTTAAAATTTAAATTTTAAATAAAAGTCAATTTTTATGAATTGACTAATAAATAATAGACGATGTGTTAAAATTAGGAATATAGGTCATCAAGAGGAAATGCTAGGTTATCAGGTTTCGGCCCATATCTTCGACCCAGTATAGCAACGGGGTCAAATACGCGCTCATAACGTATTTTCTATGATGAAATTTGATTATTTAGTGTAACTTATTCTAATACAAAGTATATAAATAATGAATTATAATTATTTAATAAAATAATTAAATAATTATAACTAGTTATGAATAATTTAATATAAGATTTCATATAACTTATATCAAGTAAACATTTAAATTTAAAATTAATTTTTATGAATTGACTAATAAATAACATATAATGTATTCAAATAAGGAATATAGATCATCTGGAGGAACTTCTATGCTATTATAATTCGCCTCATATTACTCGACCCATCATAGCAACGTGGCCAAATACATGCTAATGACGTATTTCCTCTGACGAAATTTGATTATTAGACATTAATCCGCATAAATAATGTAAATAATATTTATAGCTTATTAACCATTTATTTTTTAAATTGGAAATTGGAAAAATAATCTTGTTAACATCACATTTATAGGAAAGTATAACTTAGTATTTGAAAAAAAAAAACAAATAGCCTGTTTTAAATTAAACTACCCAGTCTATTTGATGATTAATATTGATGGCCGAAATATTAAAATCAATAAATTCCTTTTCTAATAAGATATTTCACATATCGTGCATGGTAAACTGATCAGCAATTAATTACTATATTCAAAGCACTGTCAAAGAATTTTAAGTTACTTCCAAAAATCAAAAATATATTACGTTTTAAAATTTTTAAGAATAATAATTATGGGGACTCCGTTTGGATGGTTTCGTAGGATTACAACAAGAATTCATATTGATACTATACTCGAAGTAATTGCACAGTCATGCGTTAATCTTCAACGCTTGGAAATTCAGTGGGATCCAGATACACTCCGATGGACAGACAATAGTAGCAAGTTTGCAGATCATTTAAGGTAAGGATTCTCCTCTAATGCTTTGCAGATAGCAACTGTAGCTATTTCTACTCTCAATAAACTGAGTTTTATTTCACTTAACATAATGAAAGCATATTTGAATATAAGACGATAGATAAATATTTAAATAGTTTAATCTTTGAATATTATTTATCTATAAAGCTTTTAAAATTATTTACAAATTAGTATTTAACTTGCATTTGATTCAAAAATATGTATGTACATATTTTGAATTGTTAGTCAATATAATTATATTATAACCTGTACTGGCTAAATTATAATCATCATAAAATATTAAAAAATATAATTTATTTTTATATAATTGTCTTATCAGCTGCAATATCTCAATTGTAATTATTACGTTTTGATTCTTTACGTCAAATATTTCCTAGGCTGGAACTTTGAAGCTAAAATATTTCAGAAAAGTTGACAGAAAAAGTTTCAGTATATTCAAATGTTTGCCTGGAAATTTTGTCGGAAAATCAATCTAAACAACGAATCTAACATGTAATGTACATTGATGTATTAAAAATAACTGATTTCGATCCATTTATCAAATTTGAAATTTTGAAACCGGATCAATCTAAACTGAATAAAATTCTTATTTCGCTAGCTATTGCTATTTTTTTATTAACTGTCCAAATAGCTAATAGTTAAAATAGACTAAGAAATTACTGCAAATTAAGTTAATTTTGATCGTTATCAAAATTAACTTAATAAAACGAATAATATTTGCATGATATAGTGTTTTCGTTTATTACAACAAATGATTATGTGATATTTTACATGCTAAAACAATATGTATTAATAACAACTTAAATATTTAAATATTTAATTATTAATTAATCAATCAAAATAATTAATAAACAATTCATTTTTATGTAATAAATGAAAAAAATAACGATAGCCTATTAACGAAATCCTCTAAAAATAGTTTGATTTTGTAGTACCTTATGGTTTAATTACATGATACTCTATTTATTAGCTACCCTTGTTAAATACTTAAAGTACCCTAGTTTAAAATATGTATCAATTAAATTATTTAAATGCTTACTTAATTGAAAATGACCTATTTCGATATATTGAATCTAGAATCTCAGAGCAGGATCAATCAAACTATAAATTTTATTTTATTTTTCAATAACACCATCATTTATAAAGTTAGATCTAGCAATTCATAAAATTTGACATAATTATATGAAATCGAACAACTTGTAATAACAAAGGTTGATGAACAAACTGTGTTGTGTTTTTCTGATGATACTATTGAAACATAAAGAGAAAATTTCTATTTTGATTAACTCTGTTATAAAATTCCAGATTCAAAAAATCAAAATCAGTTATTTCTAATCAAGTAATCATTTAAATAATTTAATTGATGTATATTTTAAACTAGGGCACTATAAATATTAAATTAGGGCTCCAAGTAAATAGAGTATCATGTAACAGTAACACTGTAGGGTACCGTAAATAGATCAAAATCAGTTGCAACAATTTCCAAGTTTAATAGAGTAATTGAACTATAGATATTTTAGTTTTATATTCAACTGAATGATAGGTACCGTGAACATAGAATGAATTTTAAAGATTAAATTAAATATTAAATTAATTTTAAAGATTAAATTAAAGATTAAATTAATAGTTACGTTGTCGACAGATAGTTACGTTGTCGACAGATAGTTACGTTGTCGACAGATAGTTACGTTGTCGACAGATAGTTACGTTGTCGACAGATAGTTACGTTGTCGACAGATAGTTACCTTTCATTACTAAATCATAATAATGCTTTTTGCATGAAGACAAAGTTATTACTGGCTTTATCAATAGTTGTTATTATATAGTTATCCGTTAATTTAGTAAGTTCTTTATACATATCTTTATTAATTTTATCTTTCCTTGTATAGTTGTAAAGTACTTTTTCGTTTCAAGTTGATCAAATATGTAACCAAATATTAGTTGAAATGTATTTAAGCTTTTGCTATAAAGGACGAAATTTTAGGAAGTTCTAAATACATATCTTTATTAATTTTATGTTTCCTCTTATAACTGTTTGTTATTTTAATTTACTCTTTAATTTAGTCAAATATTTAATATTTCCAAATTTTTATCTTTGATGAATTTAAGCTTTCGCTATTAATCAACTTAATAATCAGCTTAAAGTAAGTGAGTCGTTATATAACGAATTGTTATAACGAATTGGAATTAATATTGGAATAGTGCTTTATATCAGTATTAATTTCGATTACCCTATCATATTTCTTGAAGTGTGCTTTAATTATTTTAAGTGTTTTATTCATATAAACAGAAAGGGGTTTTTATGTACATTTAAAAACACCACATACGAACATATATTTTATTGGATTTTTATATAATTTTGGATTCCAATATAATATAGGTATAGTTTTATTATCTGATTCAATTTTTATACCTTTTTCATGTATTATAGAACATTTACTTTTAATAATTGTTTCTGAATTATAACTGCATTCATATGTTGTGTTTATATTTAAATCATTATAATTAACTTCTGTCATCAGCATATTATAATAAAGCTTTTTGCATATGAAGACAAAGTTATTACTAGCTTTATCAATAGTTGTTATTATATAGTTATCCTTTAATTTAGTAAGTTCTATATACATATCTTTATTAATTTGCAAGGCTGGTCACCTGTGGAGGAGCGTGCGCTTGGTGAATTCTTTTCATAGATTTACTAAGGATTAAGTACTGTCGACGTGGTATAGCTACGGAGCCACACTGAGAAGACCATCCGGTAGTGATGAGTACACTAAGGTCGAAACGCCTCATTGTAGGCTAGGCGTCTGTGGTAGGCGCATTCCGCGTTAAGTTTCCCGACGAAGGTTGTAAAAAAGCATGCAGGTTTAAACTTTCCTGATCGTAAAAAAGTTGCATTGAAAGTCTTCCTTGTTCATAACTGTATAAAAAACCTAAATTATATAAAATATGAAATATATCTTTTGATAAATTTAAACTCTTGAGCGGTAAATTTGTATAAATGAATAATAAAAAATAAACTTTGTATTAGAATAAGATACACTAAATAATCAAATTTCACCAGAAATACGTCATTAGCATGTATCTTGCCCGCTTCTCTGTTAAATCAAGGAATAAGGGCCGAAAAGTGATAGCATATCAGTTCCTCTGATAACCTCTAATCTTTATTATGATACATCGTATATTATTTATGAATAATATTAAATTGCTAGAAGTCCTATATATTTATTACATAATATATTATATATTATATATTTATTATTACGAACAAATTATATATTTGGTAATTCAAAATATTTGTTCCTCCTTAAATACTCGGATATATAGTATTTTATTTATTAATTAATTCACAAATATTGTATCACAAATGTTATAAATAATAATTGAATTGTAAGTAATACGACAAACAAATATTTTTCACTAAATATCAATAATAATTGTAACTGCAATACCGCAGGTGTAGTGTATCTAAAACAGTGTATATGTGGATTGCAATATATAGGAAAAACATATCAAATGTTAAAAACTAAGTTTAGACAACACATATATAATATACAGCATAATAGTCAAACTATATTTCATTAACATATGAGATTAATAGGACATGGTATAGGATATTGTAAATTATTTATTTTAGAACATAATATTGAAGAAAATAAGACAATATTAAATCAAAAACTATTAAAAAATGAGATTTTTGGATTAAAACGCTTAATTTCATGTACCCATTAGGATTGAATGACGTGGTACAAGGAATTGGCAGAAGTAGTATAGTAAATAATAAACAACTATATTATAATAATCCGGTTAAACGCAAGCCAAGAAGTCATGGCGATAAAATGAATTAGAAAAATAAACTTAAAAATATTAAAAAGGATAAGTATATTTATGAACAATTAGAAATATTAAAACAACTTTTAAGAGAAAATAAACTAAAAGATCTTTATGCAAATATAAGAAGTTTTTCTAAACATATCATTTGTTCAATAAATCAAAGATTAGTTAACGAATATGATAGGCTAAGTTGTATAAGAAAGAATATAAGAATATATTATATTATATATTATATTCTTATATAGTAATAAGAATATTAATTTCTTATAAATAATAAATTTATATTTCTTATAAATAAATTAATAAGAAATATCAATTAACGAATGTGATAGGTTGAGTTGTATAATAGACAGTTATTGTAATATAAAATACTATAATCGGACAATAAATGTCAATAATAACAATAAAAATATACAATGACAATAAACTTCATTAATAAATGTATATATAACATAAATATAGCCGGAATTTTAAATAATTCTAAAAGTAAAGAAATAATAGGGTCAGATTTAAGTAAATAAATTCCTAATATAAGGTATAAGTTGTTACCGCCATTAGGACAAAAAAATGTAATTATAATAAAGAATTGAATTCAATATGTAACGATAATATTAGAAACATCATAGAAACTGAATATAATTGCCAAAGTCTTAATTTTGATAAAATAAATGAATATATATGCACTCATAATCTAGAATTAATTGAAAATTGTGAATTAAGAAAGCTGATATCAAAAGGGTATAAATATAGATTAATTTTTTAATGGAAAAATTTATTTCAGTAAAACATACAGTCGAGGTTACCCGCAAGTGGGCCCAAAAAAAGATAGTTTAATAATAATAATTTTTTAGGTCTCATTTCAGACACCAGGCGTTTGCTTTTGTTAGCGATACACTTATACGTTGTCGCAGCGAACATACATTTTTGCCATAGGAGAATGGATCGCTCACTGATGCGAGAGTTGCATGAAAGCACTTGATGAAAGTGCTTGATGAAAGCACTTGTCTTGATGAAAGCACTTGTCTCATTTGCTAGTCCGCCTTAGGTGGAAATTACGAACGGAATAAAGGTTCCTTTTTCGATTTCAATAATTCGCTCAATATATTTATTCTTTTTTCTGTTTTCATTGTATTCAAATGATTATGTAGGACCTCGACTTACGTAAGACTGGGCAAATGGGTTAAATATTGTGACATCCAAAAATGTCCGCTCAGTCTGTGAGTGCGTTAGTCCAGTGATCGGGGATCTCGTGTTGTCGTTTGGTTTGAAAACTCGAATGTATATGTATCTGGAACAGTTGAGAGCATCGGTTCCGATTCTACATTCCATAATCAGATATCTCTGATTATATAATGTCGTACTATGGTTCGTCCTTTCCATTTGCACGACAGTAAGTGAGCTGTCGATTTACTTCTCTGCATACGCATGATGTTGATGTACAGCGCAAGTCCCATCCATATGCACATGCCATTCCCGCTTGTATTTTAAAATTATTTAAATAAAATCGTCTGTCATCACTTACTCGAGCAGAGAGTCAAGAGGAAGACCCTTTAATAGAGGCGTGCTCTACAGCGGTTTTAGATTTTTGATCTAATTCTGACATTATGTTGGTTAATTCACCCTGTTCTAAATCAGATTTTTCTGTTGTTATGATCCGAGCCATTTCTCCTTGCTTTTCGTAAAGAGTTGATTCTCTTATATCCATATCCAGAAGGTTGCACATTTTTGCTGATCTTGACCATTCCATTTTAGCTATTTTTTGAGGATTTATTATTCCTAGGCCTCTGTTAGCTGCTTTAAGGTACAAGACATTAAACTATATGTGATCAATATCCTCTTTGCCTAGAATTTGAGGCAGTAGTTCGTGCTGAATAATCGTAACCAGCTTTTTGAACCATTCGGTTTGACATTCGCATGTTCTTAGAATATAGCTCCATTTATGTTGTAGTCCGAATATGAATGCAGAATATGCTAGATGCCTCTCACTCTGTGCTACTGATTTAAGCCGAACTAATAAGGAGAGCCATTTGTCAATCTTTTGCTGAATTCAATTCGCTTCAAAGTTTAGAATACCAATTGGACAGCCAAGCAATTCTAACCCATTTTTGTTATGTTTACCCCAAGATCTCGAAATATATTTCCATTTGTATTATTTTTTGGATTTATTAGTAATTTGCATTTTGATTCATTTACGAAAAAGCCATATGCTGGACCGAGTTTCTTTATGTGATTGAAAAACAATAGCAATTCTCTTTCGGTGCCAACACACGATACATCATCCGCATACCATTTTTGCGTTATTGTTGGACATAACGAATTCAATTTTGTTATTAGCGGTATCGTGGCTGCCGCGAAAGCGATCATAGCAATCGGATCACTTTGTGTGAATCCTTCTTTCGACTCTATTATTTCATTATCTATAATCAATATTAGATTGATGTTGTAAGTATTTTTCAATATTGTTTTGAGAGGAGGACATATCCTGGAAATGTTTTCTATAGCTACTTTTCGGTTTATGCAGTTAAATTCATTTTTGGCATCTATAAGTAAGATAAAAGCTTTCGATTCTTCTTTAAACATCGACCGTTGACTTCTTACGACGTATTCAATCCCGCACTTTTGACCTGCGCAAAGCTGAAAGTTACCGGCAACATCCTGTACATGTGTTTGTATTATCCGCAGGACTGCTTTCGATATAATCCTTCTGTATACTTCTCCAATACCTATTGGACGAACTCCTGGTCTCTTGTCAAGCGACACAAGTCGACATATAACGAATGCATCCAAATATTTCTCATCAATCTCGGTTGTAGCAATGCGTCTTGCCAATTTTGCCATTCTATCGGCCAATTCAAATGATTCTCGATCGAATGTAACTAGCATTTGTTTCCACAGTGATGCATCTCCACCAGAGGGTCCTGCTGAAACCGAAGTTTGTCGGCATGAATGAATAATTGCATTTGCATCTATCTGATCGAACATGATATCATGAAACGTTTCAGATTGAAACTGTGTATTTATGATGGCCTCATCACTGAATGGGCCACTATCTGGATGTTTGTCCATTAGTTTTTGTCCGATCATGTCATCAGCCGCCAACAATTTGCTGCAATTGTTTTCGGGATTTAAAGCACGCACTGCAGCTCCAATGCTACCCTTCATAATTGCTCGTTTGAATTGATTGGGCCATTTCAGTATGTTAGTTTCTTTCGATTTCTTTGTCATTTGTAAATACCGGGCTTCTTCATAGAGACCACATATTTCTCTCTTTTTCCAATAATCCAGGCGTCTTTTGAGGGCAGCTCTAGTGTCTTTGACTTTTCGGGACAAAGGTCTTTGTAGTAAAAGTTGAAAATAAATCGTTATCATCATTAACTCGTTTCCATTATCTTCATGAGTACATGCCCTGTTAAACATCGCTGCTAAGTTTGAAATGAATACTCTGCTTTCGTTACAGCGTGGTAATTCCATCAACTTAGGTCCCCATTTAATCACAATTTTATAGATATCTTTTAGGTCAATATCCTTTTGTAAATCAGATGAGGAGTTAGACGAAACATATTTTACTTGGGAAGGTATCATTCTATTTGTACAGCTTTTGGCAGAACAGTTTATATACGCTCGTTTAGATTTGACACATACACACCCTCGGCATTTTGCGTTCTGTCCATTACATGAGCAGCATTTCATTTCACTAGACGGTATTCCTTTTGGCATTTTGTTGTAAGTAGTTAGTTGTAAGCTGTAATTATTTTAGATTGTCTGTGTTTACTTTAGATTGTATTTCAATTGTATAGAATGTAAGTAGTTGTTAGTTAGCAGTGTAAGATTGTAATTTGCAAAGCGGTGCTGTTCAAGAATCCACAAGTTGTAATTTGTGTATTTACTTTAGATTGTAAATAGTTATTTGTTAGCAGCTTAGAATTTCAAATGTGTATATTAATCTCTCAAATGTATGTTATTTTATCTCAAACTTTTTTTAAGCTTTTTTAAATAAATAAATAATAATAATCATAATTAATCATAATTAATTATGATTATTATAGATTATTATGATTTGATTATTATGTAGCCGCTAGTGTAAAACTATACCGTAATTAAAATTCTTCTCAGATTGCTAGTGGCATCAAAGTCAAAGCTTTTGCAGCGTGACTTTAGTGACTTAGACGATGAGGGTCAAGAGCCTGAAAATGCGTGATCAGTAATTTTAATAACTGATTACAATAATTCACTTTAGAGGCTAGAAACAAAGATAAATAATTTTGAAAATGCAATTACTGCGAATCAGAACTTTTTGAGTGTGTCTATAAACTAAATCGCCCACAATTTTTTGATTTTATTAATAGATACAATAATATGTATCAAAATTAAGGTCATCTCGAGAAACTGCTAAGTTATTATGTTTCTGTCCAATTCCTCGATTTACAGAGCAGCGGGGACAAATACATGCCAATGATGTATTTCCTCTTATGCAATATGATTATCTAGAGTAATTTCTTATCCGACATTGATGATTTAAATATTTTACGATTTTTTGTTTTAATCTATTCTAGTATTCTAGTTTTAACGTTATTAAAATATTAATTTGCATGCACGAGAATTCTCATTCAAAAATACGTATAATATTAATATAAAGAATATTAATATTATAATATTTATAATATTTATATAATTTATAAATAATATTATTTATATAATACATTATTTATTTAAAGTACAAAACTAATGTTGTATTGTATATATGCAATATATTCCAATTTTTTATTTTAACTTGATATAAATAATAAAAATCTTATAACAGTTATTTATTTTATTATTTAATTATTAAATGTTGATTTATTATTGTATTTTGTTTATTTTATAATTATATTAAATACGTAGACTCAGTTAGTTGATTTAAATATCCAATACACTTAAAATATCACAAATACGTATATTTAGCAAATTAAATATTCAATATATTTAATATATTTAACTTAAAATTGAAATAATAACTTGAGATTTTCCTCTTATAGTAAAACTATTATATCAAAATCAAATTGTTAGATTAAAAAGAACATTTTAAAATTCATAAGCTAACAAACGTTTAAAGCATTTACAAATATATTGTCTAGTACTAGCTTTCTCTTTATTTTGATTAATTAACTTTTTAGCCTTATTATGTTTCGTTTATTTTATAATTATATTAACTGCATAGACTCAGTTAGCTGATTTGATTTGATCTGGAAGAAATTACACACATTTTTAAAAAAGATAGCAATCGTATTAAATCGTATTAATATTATTTATATATTACATTATTTATTTAAAGTACAAAACTAATATTGTATTGTTCGTAATTATGTAAGTTATATTCTTACGATCATTATAATTGTAATATAAAATGACCTTTATTTTACATTTCAATTTTTTGAAATTTGAAAATTATATTAAATACATAGACCCATAAAATAAATTATATAATTATAAAATATAATTATATTATATTTAACAAATATATAGATATTTTTTATCAGTGGATCATCACAATTTCTATCAATAATTTCATAAGAAAAATCTATAAAATTTCTTTATTTTGCAGGCTTAAGTGTCATAATCTAAAGTCATTTGTGCTTACTGATGGGGAATACTTTGAGCTGGTGAGATCTAATTTTGAAAGAGCTGGAAGATATAATATTGTTAGGTGTTATACAAACTACCATACAACTCTCGTTAGCTTACTATCGAATTATCACGACTTGACATTCAATTGACTTTTTTCGACTTTATAATTTTACAAAACTATATCGGTGCAGCATCTTACTAGATAATGAATTAGTAATAATTTTCTTCAACTCGTGTTAATGCAAAAAAAAATAATTTTTTTATAAAATTTGAACTATATTTAAAATCTTAAATGGAAAATTAATGTGAATGGAATATAAGTGCATGGAATGTTCAATATTGCCGTTAACAACAGGGTATCCTTCAGAATGGTTTACCTGTAAAAAATTCTGATAAGCGGATTCTTGAAGTACATAAACCCGATTTAAAAATGTTTTATAAAATTTGAATTATATTTAAAAATAAATAAAAAATTAATGCAAATAAACAATCACGAATTCTACGCTGAAAATCGATATCATCAAGATAACGATATGAATAGCTTATGACATTTTATAGATCGATCCGTCTTATGACTAGGATTGGGGAAATTCTTCGTGCTTCCAGAGTTTCATACAAGTACAGAACCGGTTACTGAAAAAGCAATCACAAACTATAGTAATCACAAACTATATGATACATAATCGTCTATTTAATATTATACTTCAGAAATTAAATCGTACATAGCGAGCACGCTAGGCTTCTTACAAAATTATCCTAGCTACATGACAATGGTATGAGATATACCTTACAATTTAATTGAAATGTGTACATTTGTTATTCAATAACAACATTTGTTATTGAACATATCTTTAACTGTGTATCGATGAATAGTTCATCAATAATCGCTTTTTGTCGAAGAAAAATGTTAACGAGTGAAACATCATATTCCTCTCCAAGTCCATACTGTATCTTATTAAATAAATGTTTATGAAATAATTATAGTGACTTCGATAATCGCGTCATTTGATACAATGTGTAATGAAGAGACGTTTATGCATTCGCAAAACTTTTGATTTGATAAATTTTCGCTATTTAAACATATTGATTTCGTCGCGTCATATGTAATAATTTACAAAAAATACACTGAGCAGAAACGAGATGCAATCAAGAATATAAAAATATAGAAAATATAAAAAATCAACTAAACCAAAAATCCTTTTCAAGATAATACTTGAGTACTCAAGATAGAACTCAAGTACTATTTTAAAAATGGTCACCGTGTATGATCGAAATCAAATCAAAGTGTTTGGTTTTTTCACACGAGAAAAATTCTTTTATATAAATTTTTACAACCTTTCGGTTATACACAGAGAACCTTTTCAAGATAGTACTTCAAGTACTAACTGATGCGCCCACACGAAATGCGCCCAATGTGGTGCGCTCATTCGGGGTTAAGCTTCCCGACGAATGTTGTAAATAAGCATGCAGGTTTATACTTTCTTAATCGTGTTAATTAAAAAGTTGTATTGAAATTATTTCTTATTAATATCCTCATTTGGTCGGCTTCATCAAATATCCTAAATGCAGCACTGTACACTACAATCAGCGTAGGTGGACCTCATCAGCAGTGAGCCTACGCCTACCTTTCGTGTTTCGGTCCTTTAATGATCTGCTGAAATTTTCCTCTGCTGCCTTTCTGTAAAAACAAACGATACAGTTTGTAAGGAAAACATTTCCACTTGTGCAAACTGTACGTTGTTTCCGTCTTTTGTAACAAAATGACGGAGATAGCACTACAGTTGCCGGAAACAACCGACAATCTGTCTTTTGAATTTTCTTGACAGGAAACCGGAATCTGCCAGGTTAATAGAATGAATAATTGCATACACGAGCGAGTATCATCATTTGGTCGGCTTCATCAATTATCCTCGTGTGAATTCTTTAATCCTAGATGCAGCACTGTACACTACAATCAGCGTAGGTGGACCTCATCAGCAGTGAGCCTACGCCTACCTTTCGTGTTTCGGTCCTTTAATGATCTGCTGAAATTTTCCTCTGCTGCCTTTCTGTAAAAACAAACGATACAGTTTGTAAGGAAAACATTTCCACTTGTGCAAACTGTACGTTGTTTCCGTCTTTTGTAACAAAATGACGGAGATAGCACTACAGTTGCCGGAAACAACCGACAATCTGTCTTTTGAATTTTCTTGACAGGAAACCGGAATCTGCCAGGTTAATAGAATGAATAATTGCATACACGAGCGAGTATCATCATTTGGTCGGCTTCATCAATTATCCTCGTGTGAATTCTTTAATCCTAGATGCAGCACTGTACACTACAATCAGCGTAGGTGGACCTCATCAGCAGTGAGCCTACGCCTACCTTTCGTGTTTCGGTCCTTTAATGATCTGCTGAAATTTTCCTCTGCTGCCTTTCTGTAAAAACAAACGATACAGTTTGTAAGGAAAACATTTCCACTTGTGCAAACTGTACGTTGTTTCCGTCTTTTGTAACAAAATGACGGAGATAGCACTACAGTTGCCGGAAACAACCGACAATCTGTCTTTTGAATTTTCTTGACAGGAAACCGGAATCTGCCAGGTTAATAGAATGAATAATTGCATACACGAGCGAGTATCATCATTTGGTCGGCTTCATCAATTATCCTCGTGTGAATTCTTTAATCCTAGATGCAGCACTGTACACTACAATCAGCGTAGGTGGACCTCATCAGCAGTGAGCCTACGCCTACCTTTCGTGTTTCGGTCCTTTAATGATCTGCTGAAATTTTCCTCTGCTGCCTTTCTGTAAAAACAAACGATACAGTTTGTAAGGAAAACATTTCCACTTGTGCAAACTGTACGTTGTTTCCGTCTTTTGTAACAAAATGACGGAGATAGCACTACAGTTGCCGGAAACAACCGACAATCTGTCTTTTGAATTTTCTTGACAGGAAACCGGAATCTGCCAGGTTAATAGAATGAATAATTGCATACACGAGCGAGTATCATCATTTGGTCGGCTTCATAAATTATCCTCGTGTGAATTCTTTAATCCTAGATGCAGCACTGTACACTACAATCAGCGTAGGTGGACCTCATCAGCAGTGAGCCTACGCCTACATTTCGTGTTTCGGTCCTTTAATGATCTGCTGAAATTTTCCTCTGCTGCCTTTCTGTAAAAACAAACGATACAGTTTGTAAGGAAAACATTTCCACTTGTGCAAACTGTACGTTGTTTCCGTCTTTTGTAACAAAAAAGTGAGTATTATCATTTGAATACTTCATTCGGAAACCAAATGAATGAATAATTGCATACACGAGCGAGTATCATCATTTGGTCGGCTTCATCAATTATCCTCGTGTGAATACTTTAATCCTAAAGTATTGTAGTGTACAGTGCTGCATTTAGGAGTAAAGTATTTACACGAGGATAATTGATGAAGCCGACCAAATGATGATCCTCGCTCGTGTATCCAATTGTTCATTTTATTAATATCCGTCACCAGTAGTTTCAATTCATATAACAACTATATGAATAAGAAATAACTTATTGAATTCAACAACCTTATTAAGATGATGAAGGAAGAAACGATAGCACACGTGCTGTCCTGTGAAGCCACTGCTATCGCAAATCATACAAGATGTAAAGCTGATCACCGGTAAAGAAGCGTGCGCTTAGTGAATTCCTTAAGAGGTTTACTGAGGATTAAGTATTGTCGAAGTTGTGTAGCTATAGGGCCACAGTAATGAGATCAATTTGTAGTGATGAGTAGACTATTGTCGAAACGCCTCATTGTAGGCTAAGTGTCTGTGGTGAGCGCATTCCGGTTAAGCTTTCTGACGAAGGTTGAAAAAAAGCATGCAGGTTTATACTTTCCTGTTGGTGTTAATTGAAAAGTTGTATTGGAATTCTTTCTTATAAATATCATTGGCCGAATAATAGTCGCCGAATGGTGGAGGCGTGTGCATTGCAAACTCTATGTACGGGGTTCAAACCTCGAGCATGCACTCTCTCTTGACTTCTCTCTAAGCACACGTCAAAGTCACAAGGTTGTGTTGTCGAAAGACGTAAAAGCACCCGATAACCAAGCGGGTTCACTCTTCGTTACTATTATTATATTTAAATATTAATTTTGTAGCGCAAACAAAACATTTTTTCTATATAAATGGATTAGCAGCAAATGGGTTTTGTCAATTCAATTAATGGTATATTTAAACGTTTCGAATCTACAGAAGCGTCCAAAAATAGAGCATGAAACTCTCAAGCACCTGAATATCAAACAAGTTAAAGTTAAGCTCATTTTTTACTCGTATATTTAATACGATTGGTTCATTATCCGTAATTATAATTTGTTAGAGATAAAAATATTAATTTTCAATTATATATTAATCTATTAATTAATATTTTTATTATCTTTTTAATATAATAATATAATAATGCATACATATTTTTTTATAAAAATATCAAAAATACAAATGTCTCCTAGCTAGTAATAATTATTAAAATTATACGTCGTTGATTTTTAAAATAACATAAACACCCTTGCCAAAACAGATTTCTTGAAGCACTCGAGAGAACATTCTGTGTGATCATAGCATTTGTGCATGGATATCATCGCTTGTTACGAATGGGTGAATGATGTGCAGATGTAGTAGTTCGCAAACATATGGAAACTGATTTTGCAAGGGACATGTTTATTTTCGTTAACAACCATCCGAATGAATATTATGGATGTAATATTAATATTACATCTGTAATATTAGTATTACTAATAAACTTTAAATACTTTACGAAAATACACACTCTTTCGTCATAAAATGCCTAAAGTCGTCAAGTTTGCAGTTCGTTATAACAACTAGTTGAAATAAATAAAAAATATTCTTTTTTCTAATTACAAGTTACCCTTTTAAAAAAGTTAATCTGTAAAGAAACTCAGTATGGATATAACATTTCAGCAATAATCTAATTTTAATGTCTCTGCTTACTATTATAGTACTTGCTTGCTTTTGTCCCATATATTTGTGCAGAAATAGAAAATTACAAAAGAATTTTTACTGTAAAATATCCAAAATGTACATAACATAATTTAATGTATGCTAGTCGATACACATCAAATTATTGTCTCGTAGTAAATGATAAAATATGTAAATATGATTATTTTGAGTTCCAATATTAATTTGATAAATATACGTAGTTTATCTCGCAGATAAATCGATTTCAACGTACGAATTTAATTTATAGATATATTCTGAGTATCATATTTATTACCTATCTCCTCCGTAAAAAATTATGATGACCTAGAAAATTGTAAACGAACTGTTGGGAAAATGCAACAATGAGTGGATACGAGAATTATAAAAATTCGTAAAAAATCTACAAAGTGAATTAAAATGTAAAAATCAGATAGAGAACACAAAATATTTTAGAATATTATGTGAAAATATTTTCCATTGGGAGTTGCAATATAAAAACGAAAAAAAATTAATCTTTTAATCTGAATTTAAGCTTTCAAGTTAAACATATTTTTGGGCTATCATAAATTAAAGACATTGTATTAGACATGATTATTAAAAGTTATTCATTTTTACAGTAGAACAGAAATCGGAAAACCAAAGATACATTGGCTGTTTCTGAAATTGCTCAAGACTTCTCCTTTCAAAACACAGTTTTTATTAGTAGTCGTTTGAGTTTACCAAAATTCACATTTTACACTTGCATGCTTCTATTTCTTCATGTCTGGATACTAATATATTGCGATTACTTATACGTATGTCACTATGACTCATAAATGACTCATGAAAATTTGCTGTCACGATTATATTGCATATATAAATTATATGGTTTTGCCATCTACTTATCACATCATTAATGTTATAATAGTATGCTAAAATTATCATAATAATACTTGCTAACCGTCTATTAATCGATTTGTGAAAAAAAAAACAGATATAAGCATTCTTTCAGAAAAGAATATACATAAATAAACAGCTGGTATTCAACTCTTATTTCTTGTGATAACTATTTAAATACAAATACGTTCTCAAAATATCACATCATATGGAACAAAAACAAATAGATTAAAAACAATTTTGTTCTCTCGACTTGCAGAAGAAATAGCAGGAAAATAGCGGAGTATTACGTGTTTACAATCATTATACTTAAAGTGATATTAAAGGGACGGCTACTACAGACAAGGATAATTAAGAAAGAACATGGGATAATTTCCGAACATCCAAAACGATTCATTGGGTTCTTGAAATATTGCTATTATTAAATGCTGCAGGTCTTTGTGAATTCATCTGTTGCATATTGGATGCCGTCTGCTGTAACTGTAAAAAATGTGATGATGGCACCGGCTGAGCGGCAGCAGCGATTCGATTTTGCTGTGGATGTGGAGATTGATGTTGTTGATGATGCATATGATGAGCATATGAACCACCCATATTGTTAACTGCGGCAGCTGCAGCCAATAATGCAGCTTGAATACTTCCAGGTGAGTTTCTATTACCGCTATTGCTAATTATCATGCTATTTTGATCAGTTGGCATGCACATTCCGACATTTGGAATCGAAAATGAACCGGACGAAATACCAGTACCTCCATTACCGCAAACTGGAGTAGGAACTGGACTTTCGCGTTCAATATTTTGCAGTAATTGTTGCAGCCATCGTCTAGTAAGCGGCTCAGATTGAAGACAACGCGCGAACGTATTGTTCTTTAAGTTATCAGGCAAGCAAGATCGTAGCGCTTCACGTGCTCTATTGTATTTTAAAAAGAAAGGGCAGTTTTAAAACATCAAGTTAATATAAATATTTATATTGAAGAATATTTATTGATTAATTTGAAAAAATAAATTAATATTAATATTAATTAATATTCAAAATATTAAAGCACTAATAAAATTAAATTAATTTTATTTAATGCAAAGCATTAAATAAATTCACTAAATGACACCTACATAACTCACATATTCATTAAAAGAAAAGTCTCTTAAGCAGTTGAAAATACCAGCTAATAGTTTGTCATTTAAAGTACAAAAACTATAAGACTTGTCTTTTATATTTTATTAAAAATTCTGATAACTTATAAATTTAAATTCTACTTTAAATTTTGATAAGTTATAGGACTAGCAGACGGCAATCAACGAATGAATCAAGTGCATGATGTACTAGAAAATCTCTAGTAACATCATCTAGAGTGCTGAATTAGCACTACAATAGTTTCACCAAATTGGATCATTAGCACAAGCAAATGCCAGCGCAAGGTATCTCAATATCGGCTTACTTTTAATCTCAAATGGTGATACCGTTCCGCGTGAATTTTGCTAGTCCTTCTCTGCATTCAGCAGTGGGAGGGAACTGGTACTGATTAGTCATAGTGATGACGAAACGGCATTCGTCATTCGTTCGCGTTGGGCTTATATGATTACTAAAAATTCACGCCGAATGGTATCACCATTTGTGATAAGTTATTGTTTAAAACATTAAAAGCAATTTTTTCCCAAATTGTTTTCTAATAAAATTTTATTGTTAGAAATTACGCAATAATGAGATTCAAAAGATTCAATCTATAATCATGGATTTTAGATTACATTAATCACTTAGTTGATTTAATAATCAATTATACCTGTGATTTTCGGATAATCGCAAATAGCAACGGATTACGTGTTTGAGTAATCGCGGACACTGATCTTTGGCAAGACTAAGAACCATTCGTCCCTATAAAATGAAATAAAGAATCCCAATACACAAAGCTTTGACAAATTTTTATTAGATATGAAGCTTTAACTTAAACTTTCATTTTAATCAAAAAACACCTCAAATATTAAAAAAATAGTAAATAAAATTATTTATTATTTATTAATTATAAATATAAATACAAGCATGTCAAAAATAATCAATACAACTGGTGATTTTATATAAGGCAGATAGTATTGTGTGTCGTACTTTAAAAATCATTTTTTCAAGGAGGTTAAAAATCTTGTCGAACCATGTAGAGCTATGATTTTAATGTATCCTCCCGAATTCTCGCAAATACACGTTCAAAAATGATCGATTATGTCTTGACAACTCTATAATTGGAACTATATAGTGCCAATTGTGATATGCATAAAACGTAAAATAAAACAAATACTCGAAGGAAAATGTTTTAAAAGAAAACTAAAATTTGAATAACATTTGAATAATTTTGTTTTAAGTGACAGCCGTAGTGATTAAATGCATTTTGATTTTTGTAACTTTTATATGAACAATTAATATTTCGACAGAAATTTTTTCAGTCCACCAATTTAACCGAATTAAAGTTTTGCTGTTATCCACATTAAAGATAAAATGTTATCCACGTTTTAGTTATCCACAAAAAATGTGGATAAAAATGTGCTATTACACATTTTTTGTGATTATCTAGTGCGATTATCTTCATCACAAAATCATAGACGATATTAATCATTTGATAATTATCTTCATTGCGTCTTCAAGGCAAAGAAGACAATGACTCATTGGTTTTATCGTCAATGCTAAATAGAGATAAGGTATAAATGCTAAAATTCCATGTAATTGTTTTATAAAAAAAACACATTAGAAATAAGTGTTTTCTGAAGAGGCCAATGGTATTAGCAAAAATAAAACTATTTTCGTATTTTTCTCGGAGAAAGAACCAACTAATGAATACATTAGAAATTTGAGGAATAATTAATAGTTGTTAAGGCAACAATAATAAACAGTTACTATATCATTTACCAATATCATTGCAACATGGGAAAATCGTTCATAAGTGTGACAAATATATTGAAGGCCAGAATCGTCAGC
Organism: Pomphorhynchus laevis; assembly: GCA_012934845.2. Classification (NCBI taxonomy): domain Eukaryota; kingdom Metazoa; phylum Acanthocephala; class Palaeacanthocephala; order Echinorhynchida; family Pomphorhynchidae; genus Pomphorhynchus; species Pomphorhynchus laevis. The sequence continues at coordinate 307,326 of WNNJ02001213.1, read as the reverse complement.
AAGGACCTTTTGTAAAATAAACGTTGCAACCTAATAAAAAATCGGATGAATACCGTTAGGCGGTGAAAATAAAATACGGTTCACTATATAAAGAAGTAAATTAAAAATGCAAATAACAATTTTATTAGACAATGCTAACAACTTACAAAAGTAAAAATACGTTCATATTATTCTGAGATAAAAACAATTAAAAGTATCACAAAATAAAAATGCAGACTACTCCGCATTCGGACATTAGATAAACGATTTTATCATTGATAAATATTATTGATTTTTTTGGTAAATCCACAAGACTAGACAAGTATGTAGCCATTGCATGTTTATTCAAGTACGTAGCTATTGACAAAGTTATATGTAACTGTTGAACGTCGCAAGTTGTGATGTTAAATTGTAACAGCACATTTTTAAATTTTAAAATGATTTAAAGATAACACTTTCATCATTTCTACATTTTTAATAAATTCGGAATACAAGAAAACTGATGTTATATTAAAATTTACATTTGTGAACTACTTTTGTCATCTGATGATTATCAGATGATTATTAAACAAAATATTTGGAAAACTTTACCGTTTTTGATAGCTCACTACCGTTTTCCATTATTCGTAAGCAAAGTGGTATAATTTCAGTATTAATCAAGAAAGCAATAACTTCATGCTCATCGGTCTAAAACATTTAAGAATAAATTATTAATAAAGTACGTGCGACAAATTTCAATAATCATTAAAATACATATTTTTTAATTATAATTAATTCAATAAATTATTAATTATTATCGAAATACAATAATTGTATTTCAATAAATATATTATATTATTTCAATAATACTAGGTGCTTATTTCAGAAAAAAATAATAAAAAGTGTTTAAATAAACACTATATCCAGGCAATAGTGCAAAAAGAATGCATTCAAAGCATTCTTTCTTATATTTGACACGTGTGGGATCATGAGATCATTGAATCATTACTTGTGATATTTTGATAACCAGCATCGATTGAAATATAATAAAAGAATCCATCATAAGATCACCATCACCGATTCAATGATCTCCTGATTACATCAATGTAAAGTATAAATACTGCTTTGATCTCGAAATAAACGGCTTCAATAATTCATCACATTCAAAGTTTTATGGAATATCCAGTTGTACTAGATGGGAACCCTAGTAGGTAAGGCATAGACCAAACAGTAGATAAAATCAAGGTTCTAATCTAAAAGTCCAAATAGTGTTCAAAAAGTAGCTACTGCTGTACACAGCCTTCAAATTAGTCCGTGTGTACCATTGCACGGCAGTATCAGATGAAACAATACCAATATGTTAGACTTAAATCTGGCATGTTGTGAGTCAATGTGTACAAAGTTTGAAGTAATGAAGAAATGATACCGTAGCTGGTTTATGCTGCAAAATCACATTGTGTGGTCTAGCAAAATTGATAAAATAAATGAAAAATTCCCTCAAAGGATTACCATGATTTTATGATCTCCATATCAAATCATTGTTAAATAAAAATAATGCTTTGATCATGGAAAATGCAGTTTCAGAAATTGATAACATTGAAATTTTTATATCGAGGAGAATTGCAGTATATTTAAGTATAAGTCTAAAGAGTTCGGATGTACCATTGCACTGCAGTATAATGCTACAGTCCCGAACAGTACCGATATGTTATATTAAAAGCTAGCATGTTGAATGTTAAGGTAAAATATAAGGCAAAAATGGTAGGAAGGAACAAAAACATTTGATACGTTTAACCTGAAGCACATCATCGGTCTGTGTAACACATTACAAAAACATTAAATTTAAATAAAAACCATGTCAGAATTCGACAACTCAGCTAAGAGAGTATCGCGCTACTGATATATGTTATTTTCTGTGTTCATACCAGGTGATGAATCGTCATATGGTTGTCCAATTCACCGCTGTTCCGTTTTATTGCTCTCAATCTTATCAGTCTCTTCTACTAAAATCCGGTACTTAAATCTGTGTCAAACCTTTTGTGACTGTGTGAGACGCAGCGCCATCTGATTTTAAGTAAATTTTAATATGATGTAGATGCTTGGTTTGCCTGTTTTTCAGCAAGTTCATAGTTTCTTTGTAGTATTGTGCTAGGCATTCTCTGAATATCCTGTGGGAAATTAATGTCTATTAAATTCTGGAATTTAAATATTAATTTCTCTAAATTTAAGTCTTATCTATAAAGCCAAAAGAAATTTAGTATTATATTTAGTCGTCTTGCTTATAGCTGTCAAACATGGAATAGTTCTCAAATAATATATCCTTGGATATTCATTATTCTAATACATGATATATTAATCCTATTAATCTGTGCAAGAAAATTAGTTACAAAACTTATTTTTTAAGATTTATATATTTCAAATTTTTAAATTTAAATCTATAGCTCAAAATATGTAGCTTTAATTAAGTGATCTGATTTGCTAAATCATGAAAGTTATCAATGGCCAAGCAATAAGACCAAAATGCTGCTTTCGATATGCACCAATCTTTAAATATGAAACTTTAAATTTTAAAAACCTACATTAATTTTGAAATATCTCGAGAATACTTTACAATAAACATTTGCAATTAATAAAGTCAATGTGCTTGACTAATAACTTAAGTAAATAGTTACTCAATTATTTGCAAACTCTCCACATCTAATTTTGATTAAACAATGGCAAAACAACAGTTCATATTTCTTTCAGATCATTTTTTAATAAAAAGCAACTTTCAAATAATATCAGTTTTGTCAAAACCAAATACCTTCACAAGAGCTCCGATGACACCGAGACTAGTTAATCTTAGATATTCAAAGGGTCTGGTTTTACACGAAGTATGCAAAAATGGATATAAAAACAACGGAATTTTTGCTATAAATCAAAAAGAGTTATTCAAATAACACGAAAGAAAGGAAGTACCATTCATGAATTCATGTCTTGTATCAGGATGCGAAGCAATACATTGAAGAAGTGCTAATGCATTACAAACTCTATTCGATTGAAGAGCCTTTAAAAATACAATGTAAACTATAATGGCAAGCATAAATAGTATAAAAAATTAAAAAAAAATAAAATTTTATAAAATTATAACAAACAAAATCTAATTAAATCTAAATTTTAAATGGATAAAATATACGAAAAATTAGCGATAAAAATTACGTGAAATATGCGTATTTAGTATTATTAAATTATTTCTTTACACAAAATAATATTTGGACACGAAAACAATCGAACAAATTCGTTTGTCTCATGTTGAAAAAGCTTTTATAAAATAATATCAAAATAAAAATTAAAATAAAAAAAATTAAAATAAATTATTTCGAATTTAATTTTAATAAAATAAAAGGCTTATTTAATCTTATAAAAAAATAATTTAATTATATTTACGAAAAAAAAATATTATATTTATTTTAAATAATAAAATTCGTGAAAGGTTTAATAAAAATGCCTTTTAGTTTAATTTTTATATTCACCTTACATTTAATAAATGTAAAAATATTTACTTTATTAATTTATTAATTTATTTTATTATAAATAAACGGTTGCAACAATTACATGTGCTATTACGGTAATTGCTTTAAATCAGATAAAACCTTATCCATATTAATTCAAGACTAAAAACGTGCATTAAAGAAAGTAATAAAATCAGTAATTAATTAAAATAAAATGTTAAAGACTTGGAAAAAGACTTGGAAATAATTGAAATAATATCACTTACGCTCAATGTTGGAGGAATAATAGAAGAATATACACTGACCACTTCCTCCAACAATGCAGCTACCGACCCAAATGAATACCACAACATAACTGCTAAGTCTGCAATCAGTTCTCGCCTTTTGCTAAAAGTCCGACAAAAATACAATTAGCCAAAGTTTTAAAAAATATACTAATTTTTTTACTAAGTAAAAAAATTAATAATTCAACGATCAACTTGATATATCGGAAGATGATTTTTTTATATGATATAATTCTTGGATCACGTAAGTGCTCTGCTTAGCAACACCTCAAACGTGTTTCGTTCTAAGGGATCTCATCAGTAACGTGATGTTACACCTGCCCTAGGACACCGAATGGTGTACTTAGAAATAAATCACTATGTTTTCTCCCACAAAGAGACATAAACACCAGGCAGCATTTTATATATCTTTATCAGACCAAGATATAGAACCGATTTATTCTCGCAATATTCGAATCGCTACTTATGCCCAGTCATCCTATGTGTGACGGTAGACGCGTTTCGTTCTAATAGAGCTAATCAGTTACTGACCACATTAATCATCCATAAACACCTTAACAAACGCTTAAACAGTATTCAAATCTTGAAAAACGGAGTAAACCTTAATCTGAATCATCATTGAGAATTTAGTATGCGTTTTGTACATGGCAGTGCGTATTGTAGTTTAACCATGTATCAGGCACTATATATATATATATATATATTGTGCCTGATATATATATTGTGCCTGAAGTGTCAGATTACCAATCTACAATATCACGTAAAAAATACAGCTGTCAATTCATAATCAAAATTCGTGCGCCAAGTGCGGTCTCCAATACATTGACTTAACGAGTACTCATTAGAAAAACAACCGACGCAAGGATATCAGGAATAAACGAATCGCAGCAGATGGGCACGTCAAACATATGGTGAAATTTCCTGACCATAAAGTAGAAACAACAATAATTGCAGGACCAATAAAGGATAATATAAAGAGAAAAATTATGTTGGATAGGCCAAACTATGCCAAACTACCTGGTCACGGTTCAGATCACTATTATTAAATACTTATATATCAAACAGGAATTCCATTAGATTGAATAAACAATGATAATTACCAATTACTATCGAAAACAAAAAACAACTTACCTTAAAATCATTAACGCACTTTCTCTTTTTAAAGGATCACAGAGTGTCTTAATGCATTCAGAAATAGCTACAATGCTCATATTCTCGTTTGCCAAATTGTCGATATCCATTGATTGATCTACGGTTTCCCATTGGTTGTACATTTGAAGTGGTTTCATTACCACCATTTACAGATAGTGAATTTTTATTTTGGAAAGCACAAAAACAAAAATATCTACAACTGAAGATTTTATCTATAACACAATATTTAAAAATGTGTGTAATTACTAAATAGTCCAAAATTTTAATATTTTTAATGAAAATGGATTCAACTCACCTTATCAAAATATGTGTTGCAAAATATTTCGACTTTAGTAATTGATGAATATCACATAATATATTATTAAAGTTATCAAAGTTCCATTTTTTGCCTAAAGTAATTAACAAATATTTAATAAATGTATTAATTATACAGTACAAGTTACATATTTTGTAAAATATGTAAGTTTTTTATTATATAACTAAAATATCATATTATTTTACTTACATTAATGTAACTAAAGTTACATTATCGTAAAAAGTTGATAAAAATAACATATTTTGTTTTTAAAATATTTAATTCTAATTGCACCATTTCCCTTCATTAGATCATGTTGTATAACATATATCAAACTCGTTTATACAAAATGATCTTGTGATTTTTGTCTGCTACGTGATCGGATATTGATATTACAAGATCTAAGTGTTAAATTTAAAGTTTTTTAAAGTTTGGCCGTTGTAGTATTTAAATAGAATACACAAAACGCACAGATGACACTACATCTGTGTGATCTGACGCATGAATGACAGAACATGAGTTGGCACGGCAGATAAAATGTCTTGAAAATGTGGAAATTATAGGTCAGCTGTGTGGCTTACATTTTAACAGATGATAAATGTGTAATTCTAGCACATGATAAACACTCTTGGCATAGAAAAACTCGTGAACTGATTAAAGATCAACTAACAAAAAGGAGGACAATTCAAGTAAAACTTTTCACATATTTCGCCGTAGTATACTGCAGTAGCTAATCGTGACGCAATTGCGATTATATGTGAATGGGTGCATGTTAAGGAAAATACGCAAATCAGGAAAGGATTGCAAAGTTCAACAAGAGTTATCAATCGTCGATTGCAAAACATAAAATATTAAAAGACGTGATTGCACTATTTTCATATCAGTTCATCTTAGTAAAGCGTTTTATAATATTTGGATTGTTAATGAAAATGCCACATTGGGATTTCTGGATGTCATTTCAAACGACAATAACACAATAAATAAATTTGTTTGATCGAATAAAGCTTTTGTGCAGCTTCCCAAATAACAATATTTTTCAATATCAATACTTTTCAATATTGATCCTGGCTTTAAAATTCCAAATTTAAAAGATCATTTAAATATTAAGATTAACCGAATTTTAAATCAAAAACGTATGTTAAATTGATTGTCACAAGATCATTTTGTATAAACGAGTTTAATATATGTTATACAACGTGATCCAATGAAGGGAAATGGTGCAATTAGAATTAAATATTTTCATAAACTTACATTTATGTAACTTTAATTACATAATTAAATGAGATTTGTCCTTAAAAAAATTAGAGATATAATATACATACATTCTAGATTACAGTTCTACATTATAGTTCTAGATTACAGTTCCAGATTACAGTTGCAGATTACAGTTCAGATCGCTACGCTCGCGGAAAAATCTGTATTAATAAATAAGTTTGAGATAAAATAACATACATAAATACTAGATAAATAACATACAATCTAATATACATACAACGAGGAGAATAAAATCACGAATCAAACGACTATATACAAATGGGTCGGAAAAAACAAAAGTCTCAAGTTTCCAACCATGTCGCGTCCAACACTGATGTTAGAGATGTTTCCAATGGATCTGAACAACAAGTCCTTTGCTCAAACAATGATTGTCACACGTGGGTAAGTATTTGGACTTCAGAATCCCAGGCATCTTGCCTTGCAGACAACGAATTCTACTGTGGCTACTGTTCGGCTAAGATGATAAATACGATGAAGAGTGAAATAGAGAGTCTCAAGACAAATATATTGAAACTATCTGGCAATGCAGCGATGCCCACACATGCCTCTTCATCTTGTAATAAGTTTCAACCTCGATGCCCAATTCTTCCGCATTCGATTGCCTCTAAGAATGCCAAATCTCCCATCTCTTCTACAGGTATTACTATACATCCTTCAATTTTGCCCAATCAATCAGCTCAATCTTCTGATGTTACTGTCATTTGGCATTGACCATTTGCAACCCAGTATTTCTTTAGTCGTATCAGATAAATCACCTTACATTTCTCCCCCTCATTGCATTTCTACGTCATCATCAGACAATCCACGTGGTATTGGGTCCCTTGTAAATTCAGCTCAGCTGCCAGTTCCTACGTCACACCGTCCAAATTTACAGCTGACTTCTATCTCGCCATCTTCATCACAGAATACTGCTCCTAATAGTGAGAGAGTTCCTTCTAATTCTAACCCTTCTTTGAGCACACTCTCTGATAGGGCTCACTGTGTGCTTATTGCAAACCTCATCGAGTCATCTGCCGTGAACAATGACTTACGTATTCAGCATGATGTCAATACAGTTAAATCAATCCTCTCATGTGCTTTGCAAAACTGCTCTGCCACAGTTCGAAAGGATTTGCGTGTAGTAAATTTATTTCGCCTTGGTAAAAGAGAATCAGATAGTCGACCTCGTTAACTCAAAGTTGTTCTTGCCTCTAGCGTAATGAGTTCACTTATACTACGAAACAGTCATCTTCTAAGAGGTTTGAGTATTCGTCTTTTCAAAGATTTATCTCCAGAGGACAGAAAACAGTTGTTTACTACCAAACGTGAGATGGCCGGGCGTCGAATGAATGGTGAAGAAAATCTTATAATCCGAAATTTTCAGGTTGTGTGAAGCACAGTCTCCACTCGATTTTTTATCAACAGCTCTCGAGACATTTAGTTACAGGATATCGAATGTCTCTGTGTCGCACGCATTCCCAACTCAACTGTAGACTCTGTAACTCGCTACTAACAATCAATCATCCGGATTTATCCTCGTTGTTCGATTGTATGAATTCTTAAAAATCAAATGTCTACAAGTTTTTCTATACATCTACTAAAGCTGGCCTTTACATACTCTATTCAAATGTTTTGAGTTTGTTTGCCAAGTTAGATGAAGTCAAAGCAATAGTACATCATGAAAATCTCGACATGCTGTTTTTCACTGAAACTTGGTTAAATTGTAATATTCTGGATTCTGAAGTCGGTATTTACGGTTATACGATAGTTCGCTGTGATCGAAAAATCTCTAGAGGTGGCGGTGTAGCTGCTTATATACGCGACAATCTTGTTTATAACGTAATAGAGTCGTGTTCTGACGATTATGGAAATGAGCTTTTGTGGATTGAAGTGACGGAGGAACGAGGTAAGGTCTATCACATTTGTATTGTTTATCGTTGTCCTCGAACAAAAACACCAATCATCATCAAGTCGTTAAAACATCACTGTTCCGGCGATGTAAATACCTTAATCTGCGGAGATCTTAACACTCCAAATATCGATTGGGTCTCTTATACCGCGATCCAGGGGTGTGATGAAGAATCATCAGCCTTATTTGATGTATTCAATGAGCTCACACTTTGTCAGCTTGTCCATTGTAATACTCGTATCCGTAATAAAAGTCATTCCCTGCTAGATTTATGCCTATGTACCAATGATTCTGTCGTTGAGTCATTAAGTTGCGGTCCGCCATTAGGCTCTAGCGATCACTGCACTTTACGTATCATCCTACCTGGTAATATTTCGCGTCTGGTCAATTAAAAAAAACGATTGGTGTTATGAATGTGGATTACGATACAATTAATGAAATGCTGAGCCTAGTAAGATGACCTTGTGCTAGAACAGTCGGTGTTTATGTGGCCTGGTCGTTCCTCCACACAACATTGATTAATCTACTTCACGCCTTTTCCCCTTGCGTAACACGTAAACCACCATCCTCCAAACCCAAATGGTTTGACAGGGAGTTGAATCGAGCTGTCAGAGAACGTGATCATGCATTCCTACTATTTAAGCGTGGACTCGGATTCTTCAGATTTTATACTACCATTCGCAACAGGGTGACTTCTCTTAAACGTCAGAAGAAACATCAATTCATTGCTTCTATATGTTCCTTGTATCATGTCGATCAAAAGAGACTTTTTCAACTACTTGGCAACCGTAAGAGGGTATCTTCGTCAATCAACTGTCTGGTTGATGGTGATCGAAAATCGGTTTCTCCTCTTTCCATTGCCAATATCCTTGCCAAGAACTTTTGTCTCACTCGCAATCGATTTTCCCTATGTGACTATAACATTACGATAGATAATTCTTCTCTCCAGTACCAGAATTATAACCTCTACTTTGACCCGCTCGATGTTCTTAATATCTTGTCGAAGCTACCGGCTAAAAATAGTTCAGGTCCTGATGGTATTCCCAGTATATTATTACGCAAAGTTGCATCAAATATATATTTTCCGCTTTTTGATATTTACTATTGGTCCTTGAGAAATGGCATAATCTCAGATATGTGGAAGAGAGCATTAGTCATTCCAGTTTTCAAAAAGGGGGATAAGGTAAATCCTTAAACTTATCGGCCAATAAGTTTGACTGTATTGCTTGCAAGGTGATGGAGAAACTGATCCTGAGGTATGTATCTTCTCATTTGGACAAATTCTATATTTTATCTAATAAACATCATGGATTTAGAAAACATCACTCTACTTCAACTAATCTAACATTGGCACGAGAAAGCTGGGCCGGTTTTGTCGAACAGGGGGTGCCAGTCGATGTCGTCTTTATTGATTTGTCCAAAGCTTTTGATCGGGTATTTTATCCAATTTTACTGTGGAAACTTGGAAATTACGGATTCTCAAAGCACGTTTGTCTCTGGATACGTGAATTCTTGAGTAGACGTTCCTTTGCTGTGCGAGTTGGTGAGTCTCTTTCTGAATGGTTTTATCTCACTCAAGGTGTTACACAAGGCTGTATCCTTAGTCCCACTTTGTTTAATATCTACATCAACGAAATCGCTGAAAATGTTACATGCCAGTGCCTATTATACGCCGATTACATGAAACTGTGGTGCCCTTTATTTCGTGGTTGTTCTAGCTCTCCCCTACTACAATCAGATTTGGATAAAGTTAGTAGTTGGTGTTCATCACACGGCTTAGTAATCAATGTTAGTAAATGTCGACATATGAGAATTGTCAATCCCGATTACCTTCCCCTTCTTATCAATTCAGCTCAACACTTATCGAATCAGTAAATCACTTTACTGATCTAGGTGTTGTTATCTTCTCCAATTTAAAATATCGTCTTCATTATTCTGCGATTATTGCAAAATGCCATAGAATTTTAGGATTTCTTCATCGAAACGTTAGACGACTTGATCCAAAGGCTTTACGCATTGTATATTCGAGTCTCTTAAAATCATATATGCTCTATGCATCTCACGCGACACAACCTCAACTGAAATCAGAATTGAGTGAATTCGACAACATTTTGAGAAGAGCCACGCACTTGGTTTCGGCAACTCGCTCCATTCCTTATCCAGTTAGACTAGAGACGTTGGGTATAAGATATATTGAATGCGATCTGTTGATTGCAGATCTTACACTAGTGTGGATGTCGCTGCGCGTGCCTAACCATCCGTGTAAGCAGCTGTTCTGTCTTCGTGAATCATCAATGTTACGTGGGCACGAGCTATGTTTGAAGCATCGCTCAAAGCATCGAACAAATTGCACGACAGTGATGGATCGCGTCTGTAAACGATGGAATGGATTATCACCTGGTGTAATCAACAGCTCTTCTGCTGTGCAATTCAAAGAACGCCTAAAGCTTGACCTCGTGAACTCTTGATGTTTTTTACGTTTATTTTCTGTTTTTTATTATTCGATGTCATGCTTCCTTACGAGCTTCAGCTCCCTTGGAAGTCGACATATAATAATAAATTCGAGTGTTTAATATCAAATATTATACAAAACGTTTTTATGTATCTTTAGTTTAACGCATTGTATGTTGCATATGTTAATTTATTCATAAAAAGTATTTTAATGATTATAATAATATTTTTTAATATCTCATGATACGAGGTTGACAACATTTAATGCAATTACATATTTGTGATAATACAATATAGTGATTTGACTTGATGTATTAAATTTGATTCGCTGGAATGGTTTTAAAATAAATGCATGTGACAGCTGAATCCAGCTTAGATTGAAGATAAACAGAAATTAATGTGGATCGAGAGTGATAGCATATGTAGAACGCGACACTATAGTGCTGAAAGTATTCCATCTAGATCTTGAATTAGATGAAAATATAAGCTTGTTTTTCCAAAAGAGCAAATACTAACAACGCAGAAGGGAACGGTAAGATTTACAAATAGATAAATAGTTGATGTAAATATCAATGAGGATAGAAAAGGGAGAACGATTGAGGAAACGAAGGTAGGTTAAAGACGAACGACGCAGAAGATACATCGAACGCATACAGTCAGTCAAACCATGGTACATAGTACGTTTGATGGTTGACTAAAGAGTTAACATGGTAGAACATTGTCGAGTATAGAAGAGAGTTCAGAATCAAAGAGATTAGACAGTCCGCATGTTGGAGAGTTAAATACGAGGTCACGAGAGAATAGACAATTAATAGAGAACGAAAAAGATGAAGATCGAGACGTTTCCACTGTCGACGGATAATCGGTAACGCGGAGAAAACAGAGAGTAGAATAGTAAGAGAGACGATTATAAGAAAATGGTCATATAAGTCGGGATCCAATGTAGCGATAACGGCAAGGAAGATAGGCTACTAGGAACAGCGATTAAACCAATAATACAAAAAGGTGAGTAGGGATAGGATTGAGAAGAAAGACAGGATAGAATAGTTACATTCGTGAAAAGCGGTAAGTTTATTGCGTATCAAGAAGTCAAGTCTGTTGATACCCCCTGTACAAGAGAAGTAGATAAAGCGAGATATGTGAGAGCAACCAATATATTATAAGCAACCAATATATTCAAATCTTTGAATATTATATGAGGTAGAAGCGACAAAAGGATTCTGAAAGCATTCATCTATAGAGGGATCCAATGCAACCGAGTCCTTTGGGCACAACATGAAATTTTCCGATCGTCAAGTTCGTCTCTCCGATATCTAAGCGCGTTTTTAAAACTTGTTTAACTTCGTGCAGACGTTTACGTCCATTCACATCAAGATCTTTCAATTATCTGGTAGGAGAACCTTTGAGGTGAAACGAGTTCAGAAAAATGTGCTGGACAGCAACCTTGTCAGTAATTATTGCTTTCACTTGTCTATGATGATTAATATCATTTTTACCAATACGGAAGAGAGATAATACTCTAAGTTTAGAAATGACCTCTACAGGAGAATTCGCCAGACTAATTTACAAGATGGCAGTATCTTCGACAAATCATCATATAGTCAATTGTAAATGTTGACTGAAGCTGATTCCGATACATTCGTGAAAATGATAGCGCGAGAAAATCATGCTATTTGCGTATTCATGAAAAAGTAGAAATGTGCTGCATCAGGGAACTCACTCTTGTGTTGTCTGTTGACTCGGGTAACAGACATGTAGACTCCTTTGATGTATAGCCGTTTAAACATGTATCCAAGTATGCGGAACCGCTACTGTCATGTTTCTCGACGATTTTCATGTCATTTTTGACATCATGATTTGACATCAAATCGCCTATATTAAAACTTGTGTCTTTTAATGTCTGCATCGTGTGCGAATGTCGTTGTTTACTTATCCAGATGCGGGCTGAATTTCGGCATTTGTGATCCATTGACATAATTTCGTGATTTTGTATCTCTGAAAAGAATACATTTTGTGAAGAAATAGCCGTATGACTATGAGACGTTTCAGGTTCGCCTGAACTGTTTCCGCTGCACTTGCATTCAGAAGAAGCTGCATAAGAAGTTGTTGAAACCCATCTGTACTGAGCAGTCGCACCAACAACAGACCACCTCTCATGACCTAATGTGTTGGCGGTTAGAGGATGATACGTTGCTTAGGAGAAGGTTCTACTTTGATGTTGATGTTCTACTTTGATGTTGTTCTACTTCTACGTTGAAGATCCCGTAGGAATAACAGATGCAGAGCGAAAACCACATATGAACTTTATCATAGTAAGCTTGTCACAATCTGACCGCGAAACAGATACCGACATTCAAACGTTACAGCCGCCAGAATCACATCCAACTTGACTTGATACGTATGTTATTTCAGTTTGTTTTCAGCAACCAATTTCGATTTAAAATAACTTTTGTAAAGGTTCGTCAATCCGAAATGTCCGTCAATTGTAAATTTTTTGTCTTCGTTGTTTTCTCGCTTATCGTTTTCCTTCGTTATTCGTTGTTTTCTCGTTATTTATTGTTTCCTCATTATTCGTTGTTTCCTCGTTTGTGTATATTATTGTATGTATAATTGTAAGTATTTATATTCAAGACAATTTTTGACATGACATGCTCATGAAACATAAGTATGTCATGTGTAAAGAATTCCCACATTTTCATCATTAAACGCCAAATAGAGACTATTTGCTAATGACAATACAACACACACACTTCACTTCGGAAAGCAATTTTTCTTCAATTTTCAACGAATAACCTTCCAAATCTCAACTAAATAAGATTAATGTCGGTCTTAATAATCACAGCCCAAAGGTAAGTGATGCTTCTGTTACTTCTGACAATGGAGAATTACTTTCCCCAATCCCCAAACTTGTTAATCTGGGGATTATCAAACAATAAAGCCTTTAGAGAGGCTCATGTTATACAACACTTTTCTCAGAGAATTTGTCTCTAAAATGAACAACAGAATAATTTTCAACTCTGTTCGATATAACAACAATGGTATTAAGATATCGTTTTCATCTCAGGATCTCCTGGAGAGCTATGAGAGTTTTTTCAACGCGAACTTCAAAGATTTGGGCATATTCGAGTGCAAACCCATTCAAGCATCATTGAAAATAGTCAATCTTCCGGCTCACTTGGATGATGGGTATATTGAGATACTAAAAAAACTTATAAAATTACTAACTTCCGCCCCCTGATAGGAAAAAACGGCTTCCCGTTAACAATTGGTTTTTGTTCAGCGGCGATTGGATAGGCTGAGATATTGGAAAATATGACATGTAATCCCTTGGGTTTTAACCTAAAATTCAAAATTGTCGGCAGTGAGGAGTACACTTATCCTCACTGTAGTCGGTGCCATAAGTGGGGGCACTAGGTTTCCAGCTGCTACCTACCGATTACAAGTGGGGTGTTAGCTCCTCTTCTTGACCGGCTGCAGCGAGCGGCAGCAAATGTACGGCCCCCATCCCGGTCCAACTGTGGCGGGAGCCACCCAGCCTGGAGTAGAAGATGTGTCTTCTTTAAGAAGTAAAGTAGTTTGTTTCGATCTTCTGCTGCGAGGAAACCTGGGTCTTCTTCTGGTGCCGCGACATCGGCTCCCCTGAATGCCTGTAGAGGTATGTCTGACCAAGAACTACTTCATGCTATGGACCTCAGATCAGCAGAGCCCAGAAAACAAACAGAGGAGTTGGTGAAATCTTTACTTTCTGCTCTACTAAAGTCGCCGAAAGTGCCAGCAAACTCGGTGATTCTTCCTTCGTAAGAAATTCCAGCTTCGAAAAAGAGGGGGGGGTTCGGCACATGCCGTACCCCCTTAAAGATCGACAAAATGCTGAAGGGCAAGATTAAAATCGCTTAAAATGGAAATAACGATAATTCCCGGGGCCAAGTACCCACTCTGGGCGGCACTAGTTGTGGAGGGGGCAACCCATCCACCTCTAGCTCTGTATAGGGTGAGGCAATCCCCTTCCAGCTAAACTAACACAATGCAAAGCAATCAAGAGCCTTTTTCACCGAATATCCTTCAGTGGAATTCGGGAGGTGCTTCTGCCCTTACCCTTTTATCTGGTAGAGATGCAGATGTTAAAGTCCTTCAGAAGACGCGGTCTATCCGTCTCCCCCAGGACATTACTCGATTTATCCCTAAGCATATATCCACCACTTCACTCCGTATATAACCCATCCTCACTCCTCTTCTTCTCAAGGTCTTTTAACCTTAGTTAAATGCTCCTTAAGATCTTCCCTCATTCATAACTATTCTTGTCTAGCCCTCTCTTGTTTAGCTATATCACTTCGTAAGAACGGTAAACGCATCAGCATCGACAATATTTATATACGGCCAGGAGAAATTCACAAAAACCGTGACCTCCTGGATCGTATATTAGGTAATGGCTATGACATGTTACTTGATGATTTCAACGACAGAACGGGTCGTTGGATTAATGCAGCAAACCGCAGAGCCAGGATCGACTATCTTATTCACAAACCACCAGACCACCTTTCATTGCTCAACAACTAATTCGCTCCTCGACATATTACTGCTGCATAAGAAGTTGTTGTTGAAACCCATCTGTACTGAGCAGTCGCACCAACAACAGACCACCTCTCATGACCTAATGTGTTGGCGGTTAGAGGAAGATACGTTGCTTAGGAGAAGGTTCTACTTTGATCCCATCAGTGTGGCATTCTTTCAAGCAGCTATCCAACTCTTCCCCCGAATTGGAAATGAAAGTTTGACCGAATTTAATACCTACCTCTCTTCGCAAGCTACCGCGATGCTCTCGACTACTTATAAAGGTCGTATATACAATCCAACTCCAACAAAACTCAAGGTCCTAGCTAAAATGCTACACCTTCCTAATCTCTCTGTTTCCGCCAGACAATCCCTCTCGAATGAATACTGGAGCACAAGATATAGGTTCTAGCTGAGCAGGGATAAGGCGAGCATTTATCGCCTTAGACCTTCTCAGTCTTCCTTCTGGAAGATATTCAAGAAGTCTGTCTGTTAGAGAGATAGAACATTAGGTTGGATCGGTAGAATAGGCCTTGATAAAGTTTTGGAGGAGTCACTATCCCTACACAATTATAAAGCCACTCAATCACCTCAACCAATCCTGCCTTGGTGTGACTTCAGGAGTAGGGACTTATCTATTACAGATATCCTTAACTCATTAGGGGCCACTCACGGGCACCTCCAGAACCCATGCGCCACTCTCCACTCGTGTTTGTCAGCTTTTGACATACAGTCAGAGAAAGGATGTCGCCATAACAATGCTATTAGCCTCCCAGTCTGACATTGCTGGAATAAGCATCATCCGTTGTGTTTTTATACCAAAAAGAAGTCGATTTTATGTCCTAAAGATCTGCGACCCATTTCGATTCAAAACTCCCTTATCTCCATTTACGAAAAAGTGCTTGCGCGTAAAATCCGCGATCATCTAAGTAGGCGAAATAAAATTCCTCCAGGTTTTTATGGGTACATAAAAGATCGCTCGATCCATTCAGCATTAGATGAAGTGGAGCAGTTTTGTCAAGATAACAGTCATCAGCTTGATGTGGCTGTTTTTCTTGACTTCTCTGCTGCATTTGACCGCATTTCCATTCCTTTTGTTATCATTTCTCTCAGGTCCCTCGGGTTGCCTGTGAGAATTGTTAACAGGGTGGAAATATTACTGTACACCAAGCGTTTCTTCTATGAAGACGACCCTGATGTACGTCAGTTCTACACTATTACAGGTATGCCTCAAGGCTACACACTTTCTCCAATCTTGTATCTTGCTGCCTCCATTGAACTCTACAAACAATTCATACGCGATCAACATCTTGTGGTATACGCTGATGATACCACATCTATGTTCTCTATACGCAGGTGCAAAGATGTAGTCTATGACATCAGCCGTTTCTTTACAAGATTTAAAGATCATCTGCCCTTTTCCAACCTTGTTTTAAACTCCTCCAAATCGCAGGTGGTTGTCTTTTATGGCGCCCCAGCGACAAAGAAAAACTCAAGATATTAGTGCTGTCAGCTCTATCTTCTATCCTGACTAATTAACCTCTCCCTACCTTCACAAGTCGAGTAAAATACCTGGGGTTCACCATTACGGTGAACTGGTCAGCGAAACCTGACCTGGATAAACTTAAACGTATCCTGAAGAGAGCTAGATGGGCCATGGAACGAGCCCAACATCTGTCATTGAAAGAGAAAACACAAGTGCGCCTCTGGGGTACTTGGGCTATCTCGAGATTAGTCTTCTTTTCAAGAGGACGTCCCCCAGAACAAAGACTAAGGTTTCTTAAGCTCCTCATCTCGAGATTACCGAGCATCGTCCGCCTCGATTGGATTATTCGGGAGGTGACAGACCCCGGGTGGTTCAGTCGAAGTGCGGCGTGTTGGATTGGCTGAAGGGCTCAGATCCCGCTGGACCTGATGCCGTGTCATCATTATGAAGACTAAATGCTGTTATGAGTTGTCTTATCTGAACTGCAGTTATTTTTTCTAATGTCTCTATTCGTATTTTTTAGTGGTTGTTAGTTATTTATTTAAGAAATTCTTATTATTAGAATTCCCACAGTCCCAGACATGTCCCAGAACAACAGCTGGTTATAACATTTCCATTTACATCAACAGACAAATTACTAACGTTGATATCACCTACGACAATGTATGTGTAATTGAAATTGTAATGTAAATTTAGTATATTCTTTAGGCAATCATAACACTTGAGATCCTTGGCATCTATAGATGAATCCTAAATGAAATCTACAAGGACCTAGTAAGATTTTAGCCAGGATACATTTAACTGTCTTAGATGCGATTGCTTACCGAACAATGTCAATGACTTAAAGAAAATTTGTGATCAGAAACACCTCATCCACGCCGATCCTATCATCTGTCTGACCTTTAGATTTGATAACCACTAATATTAATAACGCTATCCGAGATATTTTGATAAAGCCAGTTTTCAGATATGACTAAGACGTCAAAATAATAACTTGCTGACAAAATTGCGAATCATCTAGGTTAGAAATACGACTACGTATTTTTGTATATGCGAATGAGAGTAACAATGAGTCATGATAACGATGACCAATAATAACGTTACTAAAATGCGTAGGTAAACTATGAGCATTTAGGATCCTTTGACAATTTACAATACGATCGGGAACCAGCGAATAAGCGTCGTCTGCGACTAGTCCGAAAATTATGAATTACTAAATCTGACTCATCAGCCGCTTGACGTCGATTTAAGTAGCTGCGGCAATCAGCAAGCTTCCAACTATCCTTTCTAGATAAATCCATAAGTACCCGTCAGTTGCATCCTTCTAACTCCATGTGTCGGCTGATAAAGGCAATATCGTTATTTACTGAATATCGTGTTTAGTCACTGTAGTGTAAGCATGCCATGTTTGTGACTTGAAATATCACATCCCATGTGCATTCCTAATGTCGTTATGGGTATTCTTATGCAGCCAGCGGTGAGTAGTATATTCTAGTGATAAGTTGTAATAACGACAAAATGGTAGTCGTTAGGATATCTCATTTAAACTAAATTAATTATACATCCATACGTATCGACAATAGACTTATTTTATAAAACCAGAAAACGTCAGAATTAAATAGGTATTATTCAATGCAACTTCGCTTTGACTCACATTGATATTAAATTGTTCTGAATGCGGTATTTCGGTCTTCTTTAACTCATTTTGTTAATGTAAGGCTTGTTTGTTTGACGCATGTAAAATTTGTATCACATTTTATAAGGTCTATATTACAAGTGAAAAAAGATAAATGTGGATAAATGAAGTAAAAGTCTATTATAAAGTCCATTAATAATATTCCAATATTTTAATTTAAACTTTGCCTTTAAATATATAAATATACAATTATTCCAGCAATTATTAGTATTGGAATACTAATTTGATTTGAAAAGTTGAAAATGACATATTATC
This sequence comes from Pomphorhynchus laevis, assembly GCA_012934845.2. Lineage (NCBI taxonomy): Eukaryota > Metazoa > Acanthocephala > Palaeacanthocephala > Echinorhynchida > Pomphorhynchidae > Pomphorhynchus > Pomphorhynchus laevis. The sequence goes on along the minus strand of WNNJ02001213.1, from coordinate 288,544 downwards.
AATACCGATATTCGATGTTTTACATCATAATAAGTGTAATGGCTTAAGGATTTTACTTTTTTGAAATTGAGAATGCTACATTTTCCGTAATATATAAACAAATGTTCGTTAAAATTATCAGATTTCAAAAAAGCTTAATGTTAAATAGGGGAATGAAATATAAAAATAAAAAATTGCTTGAGGCAAAATTAAAAGATAAAACGTAATTTCATTGATAACGACAGTAGATGTGTTGACTATGGCAGCTATCAGACTTGTAATTATTATTTTGTATTATCCTTATTTGATTGTAATTTCTTCTTATAGGTCGGAACAACCTATAAGGCTATATATACTAGAATACGAACGATTCGTGCCTGCAATTAATTTCTCTTTTCATGGTATTGGAAATGCTGCTTTACAGTTTCTGAGACTGCTAAACTGGACACGAATAGAGAACTCCTTCGAGTATTATATAGAGTGCAAATAAATAACTAAACTAATCTGCAATATGATATATGAGAAAATAGAGAAGGATAGCTGGAAAAAGTAGCGACAAAGGAAAATGTCTTCTTCTATTTTAGCCTGTGTATAATATCTGTCTGCTAATCAGTGGATCAGAAGACAGATATATATCTTATTATTATAAGATATAATTATATCTTATAATTATTATAATTAATTATCAAGATAATTATTAATTATTAAGATAATTATTATATAATTATCTTATTATATATAATATATAATATTATACTTGATTGCATCTGAGAGCTGAAATTTTTTCCGATTGTGGCACGATATTATCCTCACAGGTATTGATCTAATTTTTGATACAGCAGGACCCTACTAATCGGTCTGGGTGGGTCTCATCAGCTGCTGACCCAGACCAACATTTCACGTTATATAATATTATATATATTTATTCTTCAGTTAGAATAAGAACCAAAATATGCAGCTAGCACATTGTCTCAACACACGTCTGAGATCCCAAGCGCGGCGCACTATCGTTGATAGTCTTGACATAAGGTGCTTAAGAAACATCGAATTTTGTTCAGGGGGCGTCCTCCTGAAAGGGAAAAGAGTCGTGAGATGGGCCATATGAGCCAAAGACCGACCTGCACTCTCTCTTTATAACAAACGTTGGACTCGTTTAAGATTTCTTCCTCCTCCATAACATGGTTTGCCTCATATCTATCACACCGTTCCTTTCGCGTCTGTTCAAATTCATCATCTTCCCCTCCCATCACTATTTTTTTGCGAGGTCCCACAAGGTTCAGTCCTAGGTCCTCTGCTTTTCTCTCTTCTGATTGGCGATCTCTCTTCATTTATCAAACCTTACTTTTTTAACGCCATTAAATATGCCGGTGGCATCCTCATCTATGATTATGCACCCGCACATCGCATACACGATATCGGCATTTCTGCCTACAACTGTCTTTCTTCCATTTCGCAAATTCTCCAAAATCCATCATCCTACCCCTACAACGAATAGGGGTAGGATGATGAAATCAACTCCGCCTGTTCGAGTGCTCTTTCGTCTCCGTCGCTTCGACCACAGATCCACATATCTTGCCCAACTCTCATGGCCCACCATCCACATCCGCATCAAACTCCGCCTTCTCGTCACTTTTCGTCTCATCGCTGTCGGCTCCTCCTCGTTCAACCTCCCTTTCTTAGACGACACTCGCCCCACCTCTCTCTATCACTGCGCTCCCGTCATACCTTCTTACTCCACGTTCCCAATTACTCCAACAACTATGGTCTTCGATCCATCCTCGTCGCCGCCTCACTCGCCTGAAATCAACTCCCTCTCGATATCCGCCGCACTTCTTCCTTTATCACATTCAAACACCTCCTCCGTTCACACCTTCTCGACACATGATTTACATTTTTGTTTGTTGTGGTCATGTAAGCGTGCGCTGGAACGCATTAGCCACGTAAAAAATAAATCTTTTTTTAAAGATATCATCTTGTTCTGTTCAGAACACTTGAATTTATTCAAGTCGAAACCGGAAGTTTAGATTACCGAAATAATGAAATCCAGGTATCTTACTCGATGTTTGAAATAGGGAAGTGGTTGATTTGCCAAAATGGCGGAAATATAGATGTTCTCATCCTGTATAATTTTTTACTTGTTGCAAGTGTGCCTAGTGTAACAATTGTTGGGACCTATTTTAACAAGTGTACCTAGTGTTGCAAGTGTAATAGGTATAATAATCCTATAAAGAATGGGCTGATTTTCGAGAAAGCATTCAGAAATTTGAACATAATTATGGAAGCGGCTAGGTAGATAATTGGAGATTAGCGAGGATTAAGGAACATTATGAATTGGGTAGAGCTGACGTGCTTTAGGGTCGTCTTTGAAGTAGAATCGCTTAGTGAACAACATAATATCTACCCCGTTAGTTACCCTCTCATGACCCCTTAATCTAAGTGATAATATAATAAAAGGAATAGAGATACGGTCAAAGGACGCAGAAAAGTAAAGAAAATCAAACACATCAATATGTGACGTTTGTTCTTCATAGAGCTGATGCACTTACACAAATTGGAAATGCATAAATATAAAAATCAAAATATCATTTTATTGGTCAGTAAAACTGCAATTTGTATGAAAATACTCACAAACTTACTAAGCTTGATCATTTCCCTGATCAAAACACAATCGATATTACCTGTGACTGAGTCATTCAAGATCTGCAAAGCACTTATGATAGCTATGCGGAGCACGATAATCGGTAGCCCAAAAATATTAAACTCATACATACTTTGTCATTAATCTTGTTACACGTCAAAAATGCAAACACTACTCTAATTCCTTCTTAATCATTCGAAAATGCAGGTATTCAAATTTCATGAAACTGCTGCTACACGAAAATGTTAAAAGGATGATCAATCTCAGCCTTTTCCTCCATTATGACGAATCAACCAATTTCTATCTTTACATGTCGAGTAAGATACCTGGGTTTCACAATTTCGGTGATATGAACCCTGAAACGGGCCCAATGTCTGTCGTTAAGAGAAACTATTCAGGTGCGCCTTTGGTGTACCTGTGTCATCTTGGATCTAGTCTTCTTTTCACGCGGAAGTTTCACTGAGCAAAGACTAAGATTAAGACAAAGGCAAAGTCTTAAGCACCTCCTAATGTCGATATTACCGACCATCATGCACCGTGAGCACTCAGAACCTGAGTGCTCAATCGCGAGGTGTCGCGTTGATGTGAGCTTACGTTAGTTGATCCTTCAATGAGTTAGAAGGCATTAAAAGATGATAAAGCGACTGTATATTAATACTTACTTGTATTCTGTTTCTCTCTTAATAAGAATATTTTATTAAGATTTGTGCTTAGAAACCAAACGAATTGAATGAACTACTTTTGCTTAAAACACACAATAAAGAATTTTCAGCAAATCTGGTTTATTTTGCACTACTCGGTAATTTACGAGCAATGCAATCTATACGAGAAATCTAGTTTTACAGAGCGAATTATAGTTTTAAAGGTTTAAATATGACAGCGACAATTAGATGTTAAAACGTTAAGTTATGCTTGCAATCGCGCACATTCACGATATTTTATTCTAACACTTCCGGTACTGGCCCCTTTTTATGAATCACTATTGGCGGTCACTTTTATCTTATAATTAAAGAGAATCGGCGTTATTCACAGAAACTATAGCGAAATTCGATATCTAAAGAAATTGATCTATTTCTGCTTGAAGCCTTTTGTGCTTGTCGTTTAATGACATTTTATGAGTCGCCAGATGTTCGCCAAATTATTAGGGTATTGCGTATCAACGTCGGTCGCGTCCCTTAAGCCGAAAATACCTGTTTTCTTTAAATAATGATGTACAAAACTAAATGGTGTGCAAGACATCCGACGTGCATGCATATACTCTGCAAATGACGCATTGAACATGAACAAAATTTTATGCATTTTGACAAAAGACTTTGAATTAAATCCAATTTAAGTTACTTATTAAGTAAATGAATCAAATCAGCTAACTGAGTCTACGTATTTAATATAATTATAAAATAAACAAAACATAATAATGCTAAATCAAAATTTAATAATTAAATAATAAAATTAATAATTGTTTTAAGATTTTTTATAATTTAAATCAAGTTTAAATAAAAAATTGAAATTTAAAATAAAAGTCATTTTTATGAATTGACTAATAAATAACAGACGTAGTATCAGAATAAGGATTAGAGGTCATCATTATGTCCTCTCAAGGAAATGCGGCACAAGGCGACTCCTTGTCAATGGCTGTTTAAGCTGCAGCTTTGTTGTCGCTAAATCATTACCCTTAAATGGCACAACAATCATAGATAGCTTGGATTGGTTAGAGGGCTCAGATCCCACTGGACCTGAGGCCGTAATATAAGAGACCTGAGGCCGTTTCTATTTTTAGTTATTTATCGGTTGTTAGTTATTAAGAAAATCTTTATTATTAATCATACATAGTTGTTTAAATCTGCTCAAGAGTTGAAAGATGTTAGAACCAAAATTAGAGGGTTTCTTTTTCATCCAGCAAGAATTTCAAAATGTCATTGTCATGCGATATAACATCGTACCAAATTAAATGCTGATGCAAACGCGATGATGTTACATCATGCTCTCTCAAAAGTATAATGTAGAGTATCTACTCCGGTATAATCTCTGCTCTCATGTAGAGTTGGTCATTTGACTTTTGTGAGACATTATAGTAGGATACAATCAAAATTATCTTGAAGTGGCTTTATTACGATGGAAAATACGATGTAAAATTGCAACTACTCTCGAAATACAATCAATACATGGCACAACAACTATCACTCGATCAGGTAGGATGAATAAGGTATGTAGACCCCTAAAATAATGGCACGGTGGAACAGACGTATGTCGACGTAAGTATCTTAAATTATTTAGCTCCTTTATATACCAATTCGTCTAGCAGTGAATCAATTGTCACTTATAGCTCAAACAAGAATATTGAAAAAACACCCTGAACGCATTAATCAAATTGACAGAGGTGTATTTATTCGTACAATTGTTCCACGACAGTCGAAATCGGTTACAATATCTTTAAACTATTACGAAAAATGGCACTCGAAGAAACGAGAAAATAATCTACGAAGTTCAAGTACAATGGGGGCATTCTTAAGCTGTCTCGCATCCAACTAAATTCACTTAATCTTTTGAATACTTAAGTTTTATATCATTAGTCACATTAGAGGATAACTGTTTAATTATTATATATTATTACTACAATACATATCGTAGCATATTAATGATGCGTTTACATATCGATTCTAATTTGATTCGTCAATCAGCCACTTTCCAACGTTTTTCTTAAACCTTTCATTGCATCGGATGCCACCAATTTCATGAGGTAAGGAATTTCAGATGTTTGCAGCTCTGAGCGATAGTCTTTATAAATTGCCAAGTTTACAGGCTGTTTGAATAGTTTCAGATCGCATCAGCGTAAACTATTGTTTCTAAATTGAAAAAATTGCTTTAGATATCTACAACAACCTAGTTGATATCTACAGCAACCTACACAGACACATTAGTCAAAGCAAGTATATATATAAATATCTCAAATATGAAACCAAGGCCATCCAAGCTATATTCTAGATGCGGTTTGACCATTTCACATGAAAGTTTTTTAAACACTTGGTCAGTTAAACGATAAAACGAGTTTCGTATAAGGTACGCATTGACTTACTACATAAAAATCTTCTGTTTAATTTAGCTTTTAAAGAACAGACACTAAGATACCTAGGTATTTGTACTGCAATCCTTATCAATTCTTATTCAGACACATTTTGAACATTAAGAGTAATGCCAGTGTTTATGAACCACTCTTCTAAGCAATCTAGATTGTGTTGAAGTGATATGCAGTATGAAATATCCTTCACAACTAAATACCACATTTACCGAGTGACCTCAATTCATAGCTTCCATACAATATTTCACGGACATTTAATAAATTAGTTAAGTATAATCGACTAGCCCGAAAACCATGCTAAGAGTCGTCAAGAATGTGATGCTCCTCAAGATTGTACGTAATTTTTGTTAATTTTTGATGTAGCAATTTCGAATATACGCTTGTAATACTAATTGGCTTAGAATACAAACAGAAACGAGCTGGATTTATTTTGGGGATCGGTACAACAACGGCAGATTTCCAAATATCTTCAATCAAGGAGTGATCCAAACTATACTGGAATAGATCTGTTAAACTGTAAGATATATTTAAAGCCATATAACTTAATGAGAAATGGCAAACACCACATGGTTCATCAGAACATAACGAATAAAGGTTTTCTAACTCTCGTTGTACGTCATTAAACTTTACAAGCAAAGAATTACATGAGAGATACAGGGTTCAATTCACAGGTAGAATCACCTACCTTAATTTAATTCCCATAAATGCCGAAATAACTATTTTTAAGGCTTCAGGGATATCTAATTTATTGCTCAATATGTCATCGTCTATTTGAATGTTTGTAATTCTAATTGGCAAAGTTCTACCTTACTTAACGTAAGCACAAAATCTTTTCGGATGCCAACAAACACTTGCTGTCATAATCCTCCCGAATGAGCATCATTTTTTATTTTCATTTTAGAATATAGGTTGCGATTAATAAACAATAATCAGTATTATATGATTTCTATTGATAAATGCCAAATTCTCTTTATAAGTAATAAGGTTTAGTAGCAATTATTTGTAAGCCCATAATTATTTTTATGTTGTAAAATTGCGATAATGCATAGGAGCAGATTAATAGGAGAGCAATAATATCGTGTTATTTAATAAATGAAAAGATAATACACTAATATGTGGTCTGGTAATAGATACTGATGATATCTAAAAGCATTCCGAAGCATAGATATATTAACATTTTTCTAATTAAGTTTCTTAAGAACAGGTTTAATCATATTATTTTATTTGTTGTTTAATAATATTGTTAAGGAAGGAACACAATGATCACTATTCCCAATCGGAGGGGCATGATCCAAGCTCATTACATCATCATCAATTTTTGTAAACACTAAATCCAAAATAGATCAGGACCCCGAAATATAAGTTGCCTTACTGATATGCTGCACGAGTAGTAAGTCAAAGAACAGTATTTTATAAAATTCTCTATCAAAACCGTAAAACCTTTTATTTTAGGCATTGCGCCAATCAATACCAGTAAGTTGAAATCCCCTAACAACAAAACGTTCCGTGGTGCACAAAGATTTAAATATAATTTTTAAGATGATTTAGCTGAAATGGAACAGACAAAGAACCATGCAATGCGCACAGGTCAAGACCGGTATCAAAGGGTGAATTGTATCACATTATATCGACATATCATCAACTAGCAATCCTTCTTTAACATATGCAGCAATTCCACTCCAACGCTTTCCAGAAATGTAATCATATTTCAATAGCTTATAATAAGGAACATCAACAACCTTGTTATCAATATCAAAATGAAGCCAAGTTTCAGCAATGCAGAATATATCGTAGTTTTGTGAAGAAATGTATAATTATATTTTAGGAATTTGAGAAGGGAGACTTTTAATATTTGTATTGCGAATAAGAAAATTGCTACAGGTAGCAACAATCGATGAAAGAAAAACTGACGTCAAACTAGAAATATAATAAAAATCAACAAAAGAGTCCGATCATGAAAAGTCACTTGACTGTATTTCTATAAATTTTTTAATGAGAAACATCAAACTGTGAGTCGCAAATTTTTAAAATGTTAGTTTTATCTTTTGACAGGCGATATTGTAATTATTGTTTGATTTCATCTAATTTAAGTCTATCTTATGGAGTAAGTTTCTCTAGAAAACGTGTTGACGTGACCTTGAAATGGTAGCCACACTTTAAGATGAGTTTTGATTGATCAAATGAATGGGGGACAACTTAAAAAAATAGGCTTGTCACCCTACTTCTTTCCTAGTCCAAAAATCTAGCGGACTTTAATAAAATAAACCAGCTCTATTCAACTATCATGTAATATTTGAGAAAACAAACAATTTGATCGAATTTTATTTACATTTTATTAATTAAATTTTGTTCGTGAATTTACAGATATTTAGGATGCCAATAATAATGGCGTTCCAACTCTTAATTACAACGAAATATATTTCACCCCTATTATTAATTAAAACACTAGCTGCAGATTACTATGAGTTAAATCTGCGCTTAGAAATCAAACGCTTTGCTGCTAAGAGCTCATCATTGCTATTAGTGATAGATGCTAAGTCGCCTATTGTCAGATGTGAAATTGCTGAACATGGGTCACTATAATTAAGTGAAATAGAATTCGATTAAACACGCATGCAAATGATGGTTCTAGTACCGATTCCAGTACTTCCTTATTCACTGGGTTACTATCGATAGATGTATGGTTGAGGAAGGCCAAAACTTCAGATGACGCGTCGAGAATTTATTGATCGAGATATTAGTATTTTCTAGATGGTCTGATGCGCAAACTTGCGTATAAACTTGCATTTTTCATATTAACCATGTATTTAGTTGCCGCAGTAATTGTTGTCCATATTAGGCAGGCCGAACAATCACACGCTATTTGTTGTTCCGCGAATTGATCTTCTAATGTATAAGGTTAATCATTTACACGACCGTTTTTCTCGAATGATTTTTCCTTAAATTTTGTACGTTTATTCTATCGTTGAACCGTTATTTGATCGTCACATTTAATTCTATTTATTTTATCTCTCAAGTTTATTATCAATTTAATCTTTCAAAATATGTATATTAAAAACAATATTATAATATTAATTACTAGTTTATAATAAGTTAGAACGATTTTTATACTATTAATTACAACAATTCAAATAATTACTCTTTTCAATATAATTAATCAAACAATAATTACTAATTGATGCAATTAGTAATCAAATAATTTCTCTTTTTAATCTTTTTTTTTTCATATTTTTAGGTATTACCTTTTTAAAAACTGGAAAAAGATAATAAAAATCTAAGTGAAATCTATTACATGCAGTGTTTTAAATATTTTACATCGTTATTTCTTAAAATAAAGAAATTTTAATAAATTGCAAAGAATATTATTTTTAACGATTGAAAAGAAGACACATAGCATAGTCGAGTCACTACGGAAATTATGTCGTTTCCTAATCAGCAGACTTTACAATAGTAACGGATATATTTCAAGATGGGAAATAGAACAAAAAATGGTAAAATTGAAACATGGTTTCTAGAACTTTATTTGTACAATTTTGATATAATTTATCATCATGGTAAGCAATTTGTTGTCTCCGATACTCTATCCCGTGTAATCGCTGCAACTGGAAGCTCACGAACATTAATGCAACTGCACGCTAATCGATATCATCCTAGTGTAAGACGTATGATGGCTAATGTGCGATCACAGAATTTGCCGATTTCTCGAGAACTTAAAACAAGCATCTACAACTGCGAAATTTGTTGTAAAATGACGCCACGTTCCTAGACTAATATTTACCAGCACTTGATAAAAACGACGAGAACTTTCAAATGACTAGCTTTAGACTTTAAGGACCCATTACCATCTTCGTAATGTGTAATATGGGCATGAATCATGATGACACTAAAAACGAAACATGTGTCGATTTCATAGTTAGAGAAGGTTCTATCTAACGTTTTGAGTTACAATAGGACTTACGCTCAAGCAAAACTAGAACGCTACTGGATAGAATATTCAAACATAAGCGTCGATGACTATAGGAAAATAGTATACCAGATTGGTTAGTAAATAACAAAAGTGTTTATGTAAAACAACACGATAAGGTATCGAAGTATTCAACGACCGTAATTCCTGCTAATATCTATGATGTCAATTCAGGTTACTCTATTATAACGTACTCTGACCATCGTAAGAACATAGTATCAAATCACAATATTGTAAGCTGTCCAAGGAGTGAATATAAAAGCGATCTGATTTTAATTCCGCAAGTAGAATTTCTAGCAGTGTTCCACATGTATTTTATTCTCAGAATTAATAGTTAAATAATAGTTTTTATTGAAAAAATAATAATTTTTTGGATTTTAAAAAATTCAGTTTGTAATCAATATAAGTTTATAATAAGATTGATAAGGTAGAATGTCACGAGTAGATAATTTTCAACAATTTTCAATTACGAGCGTTCTATCATTTATGTTTTGTACAAAAATAATATAATAATGCACATATTTTTTATACAAATATCAAAAATACATAAATTTTGATATTTATGTATGTTTGATATAAATATAAATAGCATTTTGTTCCAAAAAACAAAATGTATTTTTTTCCGAAAATACAGTGTTGTACATATCTAATTTTTAAAATAACATAAACACTTCCTTGCTAAAACAGATCTCTTGAGGAAGTCGAGAGGGTATTCTGTTTGATCTGCATTTGTGTCTGGGCATCTTCGGATGTTATGATAGGTGAATTAAGCGCTTCTCCATAGGCTCGAAACACATGAAACTGCTCTTGCAAGTGACATGTTTATTTTTGTTCGCAAGCAGGCGACCGAATCCGCGTATCGGGCTGCATTTTTCATTTACCTTTTGCACACTCGCTTTAATAATTGCATATACAGTTGGCCCAATTTCAAAGGTCGCGGATCCAACTATAAGGCAAAACGTACTATGGTCCACTTTTTTTACATCCTCTTCGTATTTGTTTCGTTTACATGCCTCGTAGTACTCGAAACAAGATTAGACGGGTTTTGACTGATATAATATAATAATATAATTAATATAATATTATGATAATAATATAATAATTAAGTAATATAATAATTAAGTTCCTATTATTTTATTAATATAAATATTAAGTTCTCATATGATGTTAGCTACTGCTCAAATTATTAAAACACTACAAGAATTTGATTAAACTTCAAACTTAATAAATGGATCAAAATCATGTTTTATTAATATATTATTTATTAAGAAAATCTAAAATCTAAATGAGTTGCTAAATATTAAAGAATTAGAATATTGAAATATTGAATACTTTGATTAAACAGTATATATTACTATAATTATTATTTTGATAACCTCAATTATAACTAATTATTACTATAATTATAATTATTACTATATTATAATTACTATATTACAATATGTATATTTGAAATGGGTTGAATTCCCTCTGTATGTTATGTTTTGTAATAAATATTGTTGTATTAAAAAAATATTATTAAAAAATTATTACTATAATTAGTATTTTGGTAAGTATTTTGGTAATTAGTATTTTCACTTAAGATAGTGTAGTTAAAGTTAATCTTTTAAAAATATTATTTCTGGATTTCTAATCCGCTTATGTGTTGCATAAAATGTTGCAAATCGTTTTCGGCTTTCCTGATTGATGTGATTTCATTTGGATCATAAATGAGTCACTTAACGCGTGCAAATTTATAGAACTGACGTCGAGTATTTTAAAGGTGGGAAGTTAAAAAATAGTGTCATGCTGAGTTATAAAATCTTGAATATTATAGTCTTGACAAAGCCAATTTTCAGGTGATCATTATGTGTGACACATTGTTCTAGGGTGTATAATAGCGTGCTGATAGCATATTTGCTTATTTAGGTGTGGCAGTAAATACTTTTTAGACTCTTCTTACTTATTCGATACTAAAGTAATTGTTCAAAATAAGAGAAAAATGTAAGTTCATTGATAAATTAGAGTAAGAAATAAACCATTATGTGTATAACAGAATACACGCACGATATGTACAAACACCTTTTTTAGTGCTCGTAATGTTTTACGAGCATCAAACACTAATAATTTCACTATTATTAATTCCATAAATGATAGGGACGATTAGCCGAATAACAGTACTTCGTTAAAATGTGACAATAAATACTAGATTACGGTTAGTTTTACAAAATTTTAGAAATAAATCAGTCAGTTCACAAAACAGTATAAATTTATATTTTCTGATCCACTTTTATAATGATTCGTATATTCAGAGGATTAAAAATCTCGTATATTTAGATAATATAAATTTGATTAGCCATGTTTTTATCAGTAAACAATTTAAAAAATATAAATTACAGTTAAAATTATTTTTTAATTATATCTTTTCAATGAAAAGATATAATGAAAAGATATTCACTTATGATACTACAATGTTTAACTATTATATAATGTTATATATAATGTTATATATGAAGAGTGAACCCGCTTCATCATTGGGTGTCCCTACGTCTTTCGATAACGCGATATGGTGGCTTTAACGTGTGCTTACAGAGAATTCAAGAGACTTCTCTGTAAGCACACGTGGGAAGCATAGAGAAGATATATAATTGTTATATAATTGATATATAATGTTATATATAACACATACATTAATATAACTCTAACTATAATATATTTATTTATAACTGTATACAACTGGATTTAAGTGTAGCACCCTAGGGGTGCTACATGTCAATCCAGTTCTGCAGCAGCCGCATACTGACGAGACTCAAAAGTTTAAACAGCATAGAGGTAGTTTATGCTATAAACTAACTTTAAAATAATTTTAAATAATTTTAATTTTTAAAATTTAAGCAACAACCAGTTTGGGTAAATTCAAAAATGGTTATATCCCTCAATGCATGGAACTACTTAAAGTTCCGAGCGCTGAAGCAGCGTTTCCGATCTGTACTGCCTGGCTTCCGCGCTGGATCAGATACGAACCGGCTTGAGGGTCTCCGCAGTGACGGCGAAGTAATTTTCCAAGCATTGAGAAGAACGCTGATGCGTTCTGGCTTATCGCGCCTAAAGTCTCAATAGCGATTGGCCAGAAATTATATCCATTGGATTCTATGGAAATATATTTGTGTCTTTTCACGATTTGGCAAAAAAGAACAAGGCGGCCCAATTCGACTTCTTTTGTAAAATCCGTGTTGATTGCGTGAAGTACATATCCTTCTAATATAAATTGAAAGGAAAATAATCCATTTATTCATAATAATGCATATAATGTATATCAAGTATATATAACACATATATAAATTGATATAACTATATATAATATATAATTAGAATATCTATACAACTGTCTTTTGTGGTCCACTTTTATAAGGACTAGTATGTATAGATGAAAATAAAATATATTTATAACCAGAAAGTAGATATTTTGAAGCGTTTTGACTGCTAAAATAGCCTTTAGTTGTTAGTGCACACGTCAATACAATTTATTTCAATTTATAAAAGCAATTTTTACATGTTAAATTCTAGATCCAAGAAAAACTAAAATCAAAATAAAAATCAAAATATTATTCACACACATTTTACGATTCGCAGGAAATTACGCAACAAATTATGAATTTGGTTCAATAAAATTCAAAAATTTTAAAATTTATAAAATTTCTGGCAGAAGGCTATTTTACCAGTCAAAGCATTTTGAATAGATTTTAAACTTTAAAATATCTACTTTCTGGTTATAAATATTTTATATTTATAATTAATGGTTATATAATGGTTCTAAATATTTATATTTATAACCCAAAAAGTTATAAATACTATACTATTCCATACTTTATGTATAGTAGTATATATAGTATTTACCATTGCATGGTAGTAGTGGACGAAACAAGACTAATATGTCAGGTTAAAATACGGCATGTTGTGAGCCAAGGTGTATATAGTTGGAAGTAATGAAGGAATGATACCGTAGTTGGCTTTTGTTGCGAAATACGAAAAGTAAGTACTAAATTTTATTTTGTACTTTACGTGTATTTTAGAAACGTGAAGAGAAAATCAAGTCTTATTTATCACAAAAAGTAAGAAACCAATCGGTATTTGCAACTATTTTCAATTCATAATTATTTACTCGTGTGTTTCTCCACTGTATATCTCAGAGAATTCCGGAAGAATTCACCTTTAAAACTGCGTTATGCAAATATTAGATAACTCATGTGTTATTTGAATTATAAGACAATTCATTCTTATATTAAATGGTTTAAGGTTCGCCGACGTACCGATTGCTACATGTTTTACATGTGCATAGGTATAGCACAGATTTTGATTTACAACAGTAATCGCATTTTACCTGATATTCAATGTCTGTTAGCGTGCTTCTAAACCTTTTAGTTGCTACCATGCCTTCACAGCCTTAGACATATTTCGACCCCACACTTTCGACTTACTCTGTTAAATGGCGCATTGCTCAACTTACTCTTAAGTATCTTTGGTATGTTATTACCTTATCTGTATATAATTATTGGTGTTGGTTCTAGTGCGTTCATTGTCTTTATAGCTGGGTGATACTCAACTATAAAAATTTGCCGATTCTCAAGCCTATTGTTTTATCTTTCACTGCCGATAACTTCTCGCGGCACATTTTTTCACTTCCCTGAATTGCCTATCTATTTGCAGGTAGCGATATCCACGTCTTAAAAATTCCTTTCATGCATCTCTTAAAACAATCTAAAACAGCTTTTGTGTCGAACAAAAATGGATTCTACAATCAATAATACATTAACAAATAGTTATAAGCAATACAACGAATAAGGTCAACATAGCTTGTAAAAGAGATTTATATAAGAAATTACCTTTAATTAAACTTAATAAAAAGTATCCGATAACAGATAATTAAATAAATGGCACAAAAATAAAACGGTAAAGTGCACAGTTGCCACGTGCACTTAAGATCAAGTCTACGTTCATAGAGTGATATACAAGGTTGGACTTTGCATGTAACTGAATTTACAGATCAATGAAGGTTATGCCATTTATAAATGTGTTTAATGAAATTGGCACCGCCAATTCTGTCAATTGCCGATGGATCCGACGAGCTGCATATATCATGAACGGATAAAAACGTTATGAATACAGAAATTTTTAAGCACATCGAGTACCCAAAGTTTATATCTATAACTTTTCAGCAGTGGACAATATATAATACTCTAGCAATAAAACATGACGTCATATTGCAAGCCCCGAATTGTTTAAATCAAATTTATTTTATCGTCGTAATATCCATAAAATTCGATTCGAACAAGCATACCAAAAGCATTGGTTAAATATACGTCTCTAGCGATTAGAAAGCAGTAAAATTGTAGAGCCCTTATAAAATTTGCTATCACCAGACAAATTTTAATGTCTTATTTTTACATGAATTTGTAAATTTTTGTTCATTGAGTGTTGCAAAACTATTTTGATGTTTTATGTAATCGACTTTTATGCTGGCTTATTTTAACAAAGCAGTATGGCACATAATTTCTTCTTTATAAAAACAATGAGTCTGTTATTTTTTAAGCTTCAAAAATCTGGGGATTATGGCATTTTTATCCATGAATTAGCATTGGTCTAAACTAAATAGAAATACAAAAACAAAAGGATAAAATGAAAATATTGTGTCCAAGATATCTTCTTTATTATCAATATTAGTGTTATTAAGAATAAGGCTTTTTGGATAAATGTGTTCACTAATTGAATAAAAATTATTAGAATTAAATACACATATATCATCAATGTATCGAAACATATATTTCATATCTTTATATAATTTAGATTTATTTTTAATAATATTTTGCTGATTTATATATTTTAAATTTTCTGTTTATTTTTATAGTAACCTAGTTTAAAATATGTATCTATTAAATTATTTAAATGATTTTGAAGAAAGCCAATATCATTACATATTGTTGCAATTCTTAAAATTTCATTATTTAATGTATTATATTTTATATTATATGGTATGCATGAATGCTCATGCAAAAATATGTTTCTTGTAAATTTAAATATGTCATCTTTACGATATGAATCAATAGTAGTTTTAATTGATGTTAATTTAATGTTCATATCTAGATATATACCTTCTTTATCATTAATATTGGTTTTGTTAAGAATAAGGCTTTCTGGATAAATTTGTTCATTTATTGAATAAAAATTATTATAATTAAATACACATATATCATCAATGTATCGAAACATATATTTCATATATTTATATTGTTTTAATTTAGTTTTTACACAGTTATGAACAAATTCATATTCTATAAAGCTTAAAAACAAGTCAGCTATAATTGGTCTACTATTACCACCCATTGGGACACCTTTTATTTGTCTAAATATAGACATAATACCAACATAGCAGCGAGGCCAAATACATGCTAATGATGTATTTCCTATGATGAAATTTGATTATCTAGTGTATCTTATTCTAATGCAAAGTATATTGTTTATTACACATAAAATGTTATGGTCTATAAAAATGTATGGTCATAAGACATGAATAACCAGCAACCAGCAATTAACCGTTTTCTATTTTGTATAATAAATTATACTTTAATTAGCAGTAATATTCTAAAATATCGAATTTTCTCACTTAAATTTAGGTTATGAGCAATTGCATAGCAATTTTTTTCAAAGTAAAATTACTTCTTTTAAATTTTACCCAATATATTAATCTTGCGTATATTAAATTCTTTTTAAAATCATCTTAACATTATAAACCGTAAATTGTTTATTTGTTAAATTGAGGAATTATTAACCCATCACAAGTTATTGACACGAAAATTATTAATTAGTAAAGTGCTAATCTTCTAAGCATTAATTTCTAAGCAAAATCGTTCTTATGAAGCTGTAAAGTTAAAAGTCAAACTTATAGTTACTTCGTACGAATTTATGTCATCTTGCAATTATTTTCTCACGATAAATCTTAAAAATTGTAAGCTTTTAAGTTATTTACCCGGAAGATTGTGATTTAAGTAAATTATGTAAAATTGCTAGAGAAAGATATTTGTATGCGATTGAAGAACTGGTAAATTAGTTTTAAATTGTAATTTATTAATGATAAGTAATATGTGAATATCATGATATTAAAGGATCTTTTGTATATTTTAATTTGGAATTCGGTACACATTAGTCGAAATTTTTAAATATGATCCATTTTAAAGTACACAAAGGATTATAATTTCATAGTTTTGCCTATTTTATAAATGCACATATTGTATTATTTTATTTTTTAGCAGAAAAATCGATAAGAGTTTAATATTTATTTTGTTTTCAAATTTTCAACCACTACTGCGGTGGTCATCACCAGAAATGTTTTCCTAATGGTGACCGCATTCGTGGTTGAAAATTTGAAAACAAAATAAATATTAAACTCTTCTTGGACTTTGCTAATTTACAATGGAGTCCGCTTACAAAATAATATTTTATTTTTATTATATTATAATCACAGAGACCTTATCCACAAGACACAAAAGCCGCTCTAGGTATTTCGCAAATATCTCTTACACAATCTTGAATTTTTATGGATTTGCCTGTAGAGGGTCCAGTAGAATAAAATATTTATAAAATTGAACAAATCGAGAGAAGTTAACCTTAAATTTGTAACAATGAATTTTACGTTATTTTCTCTCGATTTGTTTAATTTAAAAAACAATAGAGTCTCATTACATAATAAAACATTTATAGAAGACTATATCCGAATGAATGATTGGGAATAACTACTCTATAGCAAGTCCCAAACGCGTGTGCTTGCGCCACGGTGTGCGAGCAAGGATTGGCAATTTAACAAATATAACATATAAAATCAACATACAATATGCAAAATTAAAGCCAAGAAACATGAAAAAGTATATTTAAATTCTACATTTAAATATGTTAGTTTCTTTATGTTAGTTTTTTGAAACAACTTAGTTTCAAACTACTTCGAACAATAAAAATAAACTGGTAGTTTAAACTTAGGGAAAAATACAATAAAGTGTGCTGAATCTCAGCAACTTAATGCTGAAATCACAAATCCAAATATCAAAGAAATATCAACCGAGTAAGATATTAAGCTTTATAAAAAACACCAATTTTGTTATTAACTCGGTTCAAGAATAACTCATCTAAAGAATACATTTGAGCGCTGAGTATATGTATTTTATACTCTATATAAATTAAAAATAAAGATAAATAATTATCTTTATTATCTGATGATGATCGCGGTTGAAAATTTGAAAACAAAATAAATATTGAACTCTTCTTGGACTCTTCACTATTTTTCTGCTAATTTACAATAGAGTCTGCTTACAAAATAATATTTTATTTTTATTATGTTATAATCACAGAGACCTTATTATAAGGGACTACAAGACACAAAAACCGCTCTAGGTATTTCGCAAATATCCTTTACACTATCTTGAATTATTGATTAATCATCTTGAACCGAGTATACGTATTTGATATTATTTATAAATTAAAAATAAAGATAAATAATTATAAGTAAAAATAATAAGGTAAGAGTTTATACAATTTATAACGATAAAATTTATAATTAAAATTTAACATAAAAGTCAATTTTTATTAATCGACTAATAAATAATATACGATGTATCAGAATAAGGAATAGAGGTTCCTTATTCTGATAAGGAGGTACTAAGTAGTACTTACTACTTATTCTGATAAGTAGTAAGGAGGTACTACTATGTTATCATGTTTCGACCTCTATTTCTCGACCCAACATAACAACGGAGCTCAGTACATGCTAATGAGGTATTTACTCTGATGAAATTTGATAATCTTATTATAATACTAAACACTTGTATTTAATTTTTGTTGATTTATACTTCATTATAATAAATAAAAATAAAATTCATTAAAAATAAGCAGAAAAATAATAATTTAGTATAAATAAAAGTCTATAAAAGTATTTGAGTTTAAAGTCTTTGAGTCTTACTTTAAATTTAATTTTACTATTAAATATATTTAAAAGTCTTAATATTTATAAAAAAATAAACCTATATGTATCCATATGTATCCAGAACGAATAAAAAAAGACGAATTAAGAAAAATGCTAACAAATTAATACAAATATAGATTAATAAAAATAAAATGTATAATTTACATTACAATAACTTTAAGTATTACTTCAATAAGTTAACTGATGAAAGCTTACAAACACCCAAGATCAAAAAATGAAAATATTATACATTTGGCTAAAAAATATGGGAATAAAATATATAAAAGAAAAAATATAATAAATAAATCAAGTAATTACTTAGTTTAGAGATAATCATATAATTAATAGCTTGATAAACTAGCAATAACTTTGTCTTCATTTGTAAAAAACTTGATTACGATAAAATAATAAAAGGGGTTATTTATATTGCAAATGTAAACGCAACATATAAACGTAGTGATGTGAATTTAGAAACAATCATTAAAAATCACTTTTATTTTGGATAAAACAGATACAACGATATAATCAAAAATTGAAAAAATTAAAAATAAATTAAATTAAAAAATCAAAAATAATTATGGAATTCAAAATTAAATAAAAATTTAATTAATACTTGATTCAAATGCAATGATTTTAAATATACGTTAAAATACTTAAATACTTAAAAATACTTAAAGTAATTAAAACACTTTAAAATGTATTGTAGGGTAATCAAAATGAATACTGGTATAAAACAATATTTCAGTCTAAATTCTACAAAATAATTTTTAGAACACGCAGAAGTTTATAGATTTTCAAAATATAAATACTTGCGATTTTCATTCGCTTTATACAAATCTAGATTTAGTAGATATTATAGAAGCGTTAGTAAAATTAATTAATCTTATATTCGGAAAAAGATATACATATATATGTTATAATAACTATAACGCCTATCTAACAAAAATTAAACAATCAAGTAAATATAAATATATGGATAAAATTGAATTAATAGAATCCTTAAATATTTGGATAAATCAAAATTATTTGAAGGTAGAAACATTAATTTTAGACAAATAAAAGGTGCTCTAATGGAAGGTAATAGTAGCCCAATTATAACTGATAAATACGTACGATTGTAGTACGCTTTATACAAATCTAGATTTAACAGATATTAAAGAAGCGTTAGAAAAATTAAATAACCTTATATTCGGTAAAAGATGTATATCTATGTTTACTACAACGCCTATCTAACTAAAATTCAACCGTCAAATAATTATATATATAAAATTAAATTAATGGAAGACTTAAATATTTTGATAAATCGAAATTGTTTGAGAATAGAAAAATTTCGCATTGAGACAAATATAAGTTGTTACAATAGAAAGCAATAGTAAACCCATAATGGCTTAAAGTTTATAAAATAATAGTAATACATAACCGACTAAGAAATAAATTTAAAATATATATAGGTATGAAATATATGTACAAATATATTGAAGATATATGTGTATTTAGCGTTAATTATTCGTTTTAATTAGTGGAAAAATTATCCAGATAGCCTACTTTTTATTTAAATTAATATTGATGATAAAGGTATATATCTGGATATGAACAATAAAATAACATATATCAACAACTTATATCGTAAAGATAACACAACACATTTAAATTTGAAATAAACCTATATTTGCATAAGCATTAATGCATTGGAAGTTATATTAAATATAATATATTAAATAAATAAATTTAAAGTATTATTATTTCAATTAGAGTAATAAATTTATTAATAATAAATTACACTAGATATAAATTACACTAGATATAAATTACACCAGGTATTTGCCCCCATTGTTGTATTGGATTGAGGAACACGAACCGAAACATGATAAAATGGCAGTACCATATCATGATACCATATCTTTATCTAATATGTGGTATACTATATATTAATCGGTTTACAAAAATACTAGGCAACAAAAATTCTTCTTCAGATTAAACGAGATCGTCTTTAATTAATTAATAATTATTATTTAATTAAGTATTTAATCGTCTTTAGATTCAGACGATAACAACATATGTTGTTATCGTCTGTTAATTTTAATGCAGAATTTTGAGAATCAAATACATATCCTGATAATACGATATTCTTGCTAAAGCAAAATTAAATTCTATAATGCAATAAAAAACATTTGTTCTTGACGATAACAGGAAATGTGGAAATGTATTATAGTTTTTACTAGCTAGTGATTTGAGATATCTAACTCATAACGGATTTGTATTTTATTTCGTAACAAAAACGCCGTTATTTTTGTTTCTGTAGTTCAACCGCTATTAATAAACAAATGAATGATGAGTAAATACATTTATATTCTGACCTGGTCAAGAACGATTATAAACAAAAAGAAACAAATTGTGAACAAACCTAAAAAGCGTTGTTGAATTAAGTAAAAATCGTTATAACTAGAGGCGATAAATAACATCTAGAAAACGAAATACGCTCTGCAAATAATTTTAAAATGAAATCATTTAGGCAATTTTATTTTACAATAAAATTTCAAAATCAAAACTATTTTATTTTAAATTTACTTTTAAATATATTTAAAAGTCTTAATTTTGATAAAATAAACATATACGTACCCATATGTATCCAGAATTAATAAAAATGATGAATTAAGAAAACTACTTTATTGATCGAATTAAGCTTTTAATTTAAAAATTACAGTTTAACAATATCGATCCATTAGAAAAAATCTACGATACGAAATGTACACTCATATAAGAATTGCAACAAAATTTGAAGAGAAAAGGCTAAAATGCTGCCTTTTACATGCTTTATTCAATACATTTATATATTAGACATCTACATAGACATTTACATTTCATATATTAGACAATATATTTGTATTTTAGACATAAGATGTATATAATATTATATTATAAATTATATTATATATAATATATTATAATATTTATTATAAATATATTATATATCATAATATAATATTATAATATATATTATATATTGTAATATATTTATATATTACAATATTATATTTATATATATTTATATATTAGACATTAGAAACAATCATGATTTATTAAATTACTACTCTAGATATTTGTAGCTGCTTATTTGGACATCGACGGGATTTAGAATATCACAGATAGCGTTATAATAAGTTACATATAGCGTATAATGAATTAAATTTAAATATTATAATTCAGATTGTTCACTGATTTAATATTAAATTTATAATTCAGACTGTTCACCCATTGATTTCTGTTATTTATTAGTAGAGAGAATGAAATACAAAATTTGATTTAAATATCGATTGGATTTTTAACATCTAACACTTAAAAATACAAGGTGGAAGCTTTCTTATTTTAAACTCGAATTTTAAACGTAATTTAAAAAATAGTATAAAATTAGAATGATAGAAATAATGGTAATAATATCAAACGACTATTAGATGACTTATTCATTTAATAAAATCTGAGACATTTAGATGTGGCAAAAGGTTACGGCATTCATGATATTTAGCTATTTTGAAAATAAATTTGAATTAACAAATAACTGTAATCAATCTATTACATTTATGTAATAAATGTAATAGATTCATTTCCACGTTTCGTATTATTTACATTCCAACGTATTTATATAAATGCAAAATATTTTAAAATATTCTCTTGGATTTTTTCAGAATTGCTTACAATGTCAGAAGAATTCGATCAAAATTCAACTAAATTAGACCCAAATTCAATTTCACTTGTATCATCAATACAATTTTACTGCGCGTTGGAATATCATCGAAATATCCCAGTTTATGGGCTTCTTACATTGGAAGACAATGCATTAAGATTTATTCCAATTGTATATTCACGTAAATTTACTAGAAATTTAAATTACACAGACATAGATGCGGTTTGTATTCCACCATTAAAAAATCGAAATAATACGATTGCTCACTGTAAGGAAAAAATCAAAACTAGTATATCTGTTCAAATATCGATGAAGAATCAAGAAATGCATACTTTTATGTATGTAATCGACAGACGGAAATTTATAGATACATTAAAAAGTCGTTTATCTGCTCATAGCTCAAGACAACAGTTGAGTGATCAGGAAAGCATTAATTTCACTGGCCTATTAACGACAAATGAGTTAAATCAAAATATGGAAGATATAAAATCAAAATATATCAACCAAAACGGCAACATTACTAAGTTGGAATTATATATGCTTGTGATATTGGTGTTTGTAGCAATCGTTGCACCGTTGATGATGTTACATAGATTATGCTTCTTATATGGAAGAGTTCATTCTTTTCAATAGAATCACATTTTATTTCGAAATTTTTAAGGTTAATTTTCTGTGCAGCAAAATTTCGAATGCTAAAATGTCTTAACATTTCAATTTTTTAATAAAAGGTATGATATATAACTATTATGATTGTATTTTTCTGATTTCAGTGGATGAATTTGATTTAGAATTATCAAGCGACAATTGAATTTATATATAAATTTAGTTCTCTAATAATCAACGATTGATTTATTTTTTAACAAAATCGGAACAATTGTATCCGCATTCAAAGTTAAATTAACTCCCAGAGGTATATTTTTTAAATGAATGAAACGTTCGTATCCTAATTTTATGTCATAATATAAAGGCTTTATAATAAGATAAATCCCAACACATTCATTAAATATATTCATCCTAAAGCAATGGAAAATATTAAGTGAAGTTGCAATACAGAACGGCAATAATGACATATCCCTAATTATCTTATCCATGAATAAACATAGCGGTTGTTCTTGGATTCTAATCGATGTTGGTTGTAACTACAAACCCTCAGATTTGTTATTTACACATTTTACATTCTACCACAATAATCACTGATTGTTTCGATATCCTTGCCGTCATAATCTTTTATTTAAAACATATCAAAATATCGACTAAAGGATTAAATTGATAGACTAAATTTTTTACAACTCAATTAGCATTTGCAGTTGCACCTCCCGTTACTGCCAAATTTTTAACTTCATCAGATCTTAAATTAAATATTTGTAACGCTTAAATTTTAGTCTATTTTCATATTAAACGATATAGTATTCTTATTCGTAATGTCATTATCGTTGCTAGCAATATCATTATGATAAAACTTACAGTTTTGCGCAAACCATCGGAGCTCGGCTATTCACTGAAGGTAAGTATGATCACTAGGTTTATGGAAAAATGTTTTCGTGTAACAGAAACATTTCTGGTGCTTTAAAGCAATCCAGAAATTTAAGCAAAATCAAGCAGCAATTGGAAAACAAGAAAGTAATTGTCTAAATTTTCTCAATATTTCAAACAAATATCTAGCTGGCAAAGAAAATACGACATATTTCAGCGAAGTATTTTTTTCACTGAAGACAACAAATACACAGCAATTGATTCACATAATCACTAACGTATAATAGCAATCAAATTAAGTTAGCGTCAATTGAGAATAAGCTTCCTCATGTCAGTTTTGTTCCTTTAATTTTGCAAGCAAATCTCCAGCTGACGAAGAATATACAACCAATTTAGCTACCGTGAACACTAGAAAGATGCAGTAATGGATTCGCCTAATCACCAAGGTATTATAGACTTTTCAACACAAGGTAAATTAGCGTCCGTTGAGAATGAGCTTCATCTTGCTAAACAAACTAGACACTCTAGTAGATTAAAGCTCGGATATCTGCTTAAAATAAAAGATTAATATAAGATTACGCTGAAACCATTTATGCTGTCACTTAACATTGACAAGTTTGCTAGAGGATGCCCGGGGACTTATAATGAATTTCCTTTAATAACAATGATTTCGCAATGAAATACAAATTTAACTAAGAGCAATCTGCCGGTATATGAGTTAATTGAGCACAATCATACAAGCATAAATCTGTCAAACCTTAAATTACATATGGATCTTGATGACTCACAGGAATTTCAGAGCATGTACAAGTTGTCATGTCATATCATCAGTTCCTTAAAGGTAAAAGAATTCAGGAGATATCTGTGGCATTTGCCAGGACAAACACAGATAATGCTAACATCCTCGCTGAGAATGAATTCAACCAATTCATGGGTGCATAATGTGTGAAGATTATCTCACTTATCCCCATTGTCAAAAGTATAACGCTGGGGGCATTGGGGCTCAACGTGCAAACTTGAGTCACTATGCCCCCATATGGGGGCATATTGACTCAAGTATGCCCCACATGGGGCATACTATATATGCCCCATATGGGGCATATTACTCATATTGACTCATATACTCATATTGACTCATATTGTTTTTTTATAAGAAACTAATAAAATATTAGTCTATGAACATAATGAGACAACTACTTGTCTTAATTGTCACCTTATACATTCAGATTACAGCAAGAAATGTATCTGCTTTAAAGAATGCAATAAACGTCATATTCACTAGGAAAAAATTTCGGTTTACTCATTCTCACCAACTGCCGCATTCACTCCGTCTCGGAATCATGAAAATGGACTTATTTCCATTCTATATTTCTACATTTCGCTAATTTAATTGAGAAGCAGATGGTTAAGCTGATTGCAACCCTGCTGGGCACGAATTCCTTAAAGGACAAAGCTTTTCATACCTCTCTCTATATATTCATATAAATGTAGAAATGTTGAAAACTCTAACATATATTTAATTAAATATTAAAACTGGTAAAAACAAAAATTATTATTCAAATGTCGACGTTTCCACGTTTGTCAAGTAAGCGATTTACAGCATTTTATATTTTTATCTAAGTGTTTTTATAAGTTTTAACATTTAACTATATTTATTTATTAAGAAGACAAAAACATGAGCTATAGCTCGTTACAAATTGAATCAGAAATGAGCAAAAGGAGAAAAAAAGAAAAAAGAAAATATACAAATGATATTATTTAAATGTTTTAGACGCTGATATCTAGTAAAAGGATCGTTATCCAGAAGCGCTTTAAACGTATGAATTGTAGTGCTTCTAAACTTGTTTCACATTAAACTCGTGGCTTTTTATTCCTCATTCTAGTCAATTTCAGCATCATGGAATGCCCCGCAGGGCTAGTGATCCCTCAGATACAATACATGCGATCGGGAAGGCTTTCAAGTGCAGAATTTTCAGTATAAGACATATGCATAAGCTATCACGTAGGTAACATAGGTAAAGCAAGCCTAGATGAACTAGACGATCTGTGTAAGTAAGGTGCTTAAGATATCTTACTAATTTTGTGGAAGATCGAAACACGAACTTAAAACGATTATTATCTTTGATGGTAGTTCAATAACAAGATGGAGAAGCGTACTGCAAGATAATCAGAATAAGTGCATGTAACATAAACTCGAAAGCACTAGCAATTTACATTAATTAGTGAACGGCGAATCAAGCATATTATCAGTTTAGCCTTAGAGCAAAAATACATTGTATGCGCACGTGTGGACATCTCAGCACTTACTCAATCACCCAGGTCCTTGTATGAAACTGTTTGTCCAATAAGGATATCAAGGTAGTAATTGCGAGAGCGCTCAATTTTTGCCCGATTAATGCACATGAATGAATAATTTTTACATTCACAGAGAGCCCAACACTCGGGACCAATCCGATATTATGTTGATATCCTGCTGAAGTAATTTATAATCAAGATCATAGAAAATATGACGCCATATATTAATATCTTCAGCATACATCAACAAGACTGAATTAATACGATCAACTAAATCATTGACGTATATAAAAACAAAATTAGGCCTAATACGGTACAATGTGGAACTCCCTTCCGCGTGGGGAAGCATTCAGATTGAAAAATATTCACCTTGATAGAATAATATCTATCAGATAGGATAGATATTATTCCTATGTGCATACTGAACAGTTTTCTTGACAAATGTTGAAGATCACTGTATCAAAACCTTCGAGAAGTCGAAAAATATGGAATTGACAGACGACCCGAGCTCAAAGTACTGAGCCCAACGATTATGTGCAGTTATCAGGTTTGTCGTTGTAGAGTGGCCTATACCAAAACCGTATTGTGTACGGGACAAGATATCATCCTCTTAAAGGTGGTCTACAATTTTACTCCTCAATAAATGCTCTAGAACACGACAGCATATGCCGATTAGATTAATTGGTCTCTTATTACTTATAACTGATTTATCACCTTTTTTATATAACGGACAGATAATAAAGCCTTTTTAATACGAAGGTAAGATGCATAAAGCAACACAAGGCTTTCTAGCTCATTGAACTGGGCTGGGAGGCTTCTGACGTTCGAATAACCGACTAACTACAAGATTGCGTTATAAAGCTCTCGAAATCATATTAGAATCTAATAATGAAGTTACTACTGCAGAAATAATGTACAGAATCCTCAGAATGAAGGAGCATGTTGTCAGGCACATTTATAACTATCACAATGGAACCCAACGCACAGTAGGCCACCACTAGATAACCTGAAAATTTCAAATACAATGGTTTGATTCATCGTTACTAAGACGTTTTTTTAACTCCATATTAGCGTATTTCAGCCTCAAACGGTCATTAGGTGATAGATCACGTAAAATACGTACAAAGCTACCTTTTAGCCTATATCGACGCTGCAATAAGTAACTGTCATTTCCAACCGAGCTCAAAAATACTTTCAATAATATGGATCCATCCGACGATTTGCGTCTTAAACGGAATACTCTAAGAACTTTTAAACCCGATGCCAAATCATTGCCGCTTACCAGAAGTTGAGAACAAATATTACGCAATTAGGAAACATCTTAATTCAATCTGCTATGTGAATTAATGGCACATGAATAGGCTATGCCGCTTATAATTACGTTGCGATTTCTGATAATAGTGAAGACCTACTCTTAATGTAATTTGTTGTAGGAAGGTTGGCAAAGGAAAAGCGTTTGCTTCTTGCGTTTCACCCTTGTTCAATCTCATTTGAACAAATATGCTTGAAAGCTGAGTGACCTTTAGCTATACGGACGTATCCTTATATGAACATAGTTTATTCGTAACATCAGATAAACAGAATTCATTACGATTATCATAAACTGCTCACTAGCATTACATAAATAAATAAAGACTTTGTTAACTAACAGAGAAAACATCCAAAATAAATAGTATAAGACATAATCAGAGTTCAACAATAAAATCTCTTTTGCTTCTTCTTTGTCTTCCCAGCACTTACGGCCTCAAATCCAGGGGAATCTTAGCCCCTCAACCGATCCAACACACCGACTTCAGACTAAACCACCTGGAGTCTTTAACCCCCTGAAGAGTAGAGTCAGCACGAGCTATGCTGGGTAAACGAGAGACGAGGAGCTTAAGAAACCTTCACCTTTGCTCTAGGGGACGTCCACTAGAGAAGAAGACTAATCCCGAAATAGCTCGGGTGCCCCAAAGGCGCACCTGGGTTTTTCCTTTCAATGACAGATGCTGGGCCCGTTTCAGAGCCCATCTAGCTTTCATCATGATACATTTAAGTCTATCCAGGTCGGCTTTCGCGGACGAGTTCACCGTAACGGTGAACCCCATGTATTTTCTCGACTGGTGAAGACAGGGAATGGTTAATTAATCAAAATGGAAGAGAGGGCAGAGAATGATAATCTCTTGAGGTTTTGCTTTGTTGCAGGGGCGCCATTAAAGACAACCACCTGCGATTTGGCGG
Organism: Pomphorhynchus laevis; assembly: GCA_012934845.2. NCBI lineage: Eukaryota > Metazoa > Acanthocephala > Palaeacanthocephala > Echinorhynchida > Pomphorhynchidae > Pomphorhynchus > Pomphorhynchus laevis. The sequence goes on along the minus strand of WNNJ02001213.1, from coordinate 260,231 downwards.
AGTTTAAAATAAGATTGGACTTGGGTAACTGGTCTTTTAATCTTAAAAAGAAACGGCTGATGTCCGAGACTATGTCTTTGCACCTGCGTCCAGAGAACAGGGCTGTGGTATCATAAGCGTATACTACTAGACGTTGTTCGCGTTAAAATACATAAAAAACAATGGAGGCAGCAAGAAAAAAGATTGAAGAAAGAGGCACCTTGAGGCACACCCGTAATAGGGTAGAACTGATGCGCATCAGGGTCGTCTTCATAGTAAAATCGCTTGGTGTACAGCAGTATCTGCACCCTGTTCACAATCCTCGCAGGCAACCCGAGGGACCTGGGAGAAGAGATCACAAAGGAAATAAAGATGCGGTCAAATGTAGCAGAAAAGTCAAAAAAAAAACAGCCACGACTAAACGATGGCTATTCTCCCAACAAAACTGTTTCACTTCACCTACTGCTGAATGGACCGAGCGATCTTTAACAAACCCATAAAAATTTGGAGGGATCAAATTACGCCTACTCAGATGGTCGCGGATTTTACGCGCAAGCGCTTTTTTGTAAATCTACACGAGGGCATTTTGAATCGAAATAAATCGCAGATCTTTAGGGCATGTACAGGATTTTTTCTTAGGAATAAAAACACGCTTACTAATATTGATGCCTGCTACATCAGATGGGGAGGCTAAAAGCATTGTGACGGCCACCTCTCTTCTCTGATCAGCTGTCAAAAGCTGACAGACCCGAGAAGAAAGTGGAGCGACGAATTTGGAGGTGCCCGGAGTGGACCCCAGGAGTTAGGATATCCGTAACAGATAGATCCCTACTCCTGAAGTTACACCAAGGCGGGATTGGTTGAGGTGATTGAGTGGCTCCATAGTTGTGTAGGGCTAGTGACTCCTCCAAAACTTTATCAAGGCCTACATTACCTATCCAACCCAATGCTCTATCCTTTCAGCAAACAAACTTCTCCTTCTTGAAAATCTTCCACAAATAAGATTGAAAAGGGTTAAGACGAGCAATACTCGTCCTACCACTACTCAGCTGGAACCTATATCTAGTGCTCCAGTATTCATTCGAGAGAGCCTGTCTGGCGGAAACAAAACTGTAAATCAGGTGTCGAGAATGTGTGAACGGAGGAGGTGTTTGAATGTGATAAAGGAGGGGGCGCGGCGGACGTCGAGAGGGAGTTGATTCCAGGCGAGTGAGGCGGCGACGAGGAAGGATCGGAGACCGTAGTTGTTGGAGTAATTAGGAACGTGGAGTAAGAGGGTATGACAGGAACGAAGCGATAGCGAGGTGGGGCGAGTATCGTCTAAGAAAGGAAGGTTGATGAACGATGGGGAGCTGACAGCGATGAGACGAAAAGTAACGAGAAGAAGGCGGAGTTTGTTGCTGATGTAAATGGTAGGCCAGAAGAGTTGGGCAAAATATGTGGATGTGTGGTCGAAGCGACGGAGACGAAAGAGCACTCGAACGGCGGTGTTGATTATTCGTTGTAGGGGTAGGATGATGGATTTTGAAGAATTGGCGAAAAGTCTAAGGCAGTAATTGATTTTAGGGAAAAGAAGCGATGAAAGAATAGACATACAAGAACGGAAGTCGATAAGGGGGCGGATACGGCGGATGTCACGGAGAATTAAGTTAGATGAGCGGACCTTGTCACGGACGAAGGGTTTAAGGGAAAGGTGATCATCGAAATGGAAGCCTAAGAAAGTGAGATTGTGGACTATGGGGATGATCGATGAGGCAAAATATACAGTGGGAGGAGATATGTTTGGTTTACGGGGGAGGATCCACATTATTTTGGACTTGTCGGGGTTTAGAGCGAGATGTAGATTGGAGAGACGTTTGTAGATAGAAGAAAGACAGTTGGATGCATTAATGCCGATATCGTGTATGCGATGTGCGGGTGCATGAGCATAGATGAGGATGTAATCGGCGTATTGCATGACGTTAAAGGAAAAATGTTTGATAAACGGAGAGAGATCGCCAAGCAGAAGAGAGAAAATGAGGGGACCTAGGACTGAACCTTGTGGGACCCCGCAAAAAATTGGGATGAAAGGGGAGGATGATGAATTAGAACATACGCGAAAGAAACGGTCGGATAGATATGAGGCAAACCATGCTACGGAGGAGGAAGAAAAGCCGTAATCATAACGAAGGTGAGAAAGGAGGACGGAGTGGTCGACAATGTCGAATGCGGAGGAGAGATCGAGGGAGATGAGAACACTATATAGAGCCTTGTCTCGAGAAATGAGTAAGTCGTTGTACACTTTTATGCATGCGATTTCTGTGGAGTGATTTGACCAGAAAGCGGATTGGAAAGGAGGATACAGATTGGATGAGGAGAGATAAGCGTTGATCTGTATTAAGATGAGGCGTTCTAAGAGCTTAGAAAGATTAGGGAGTAGTGAAATGGGGTGATAGCTAGAAGGAAGGGAGGGGTCGAGCGATTGTTTCTTAAGGACGGGACGAACGATTGCGGATTTTAAGTGTGAAGGGAAGATACGACTGCGGATGGACGAGTTAAACAAGGTTGTGAGAAATAGGGATATCGATGAGCATAGAGATTTTAATATGTGATTAGGCAGGGGATCGGCAGGTGAGGTTTTGTTGGGCAAGGACATGAGGACAGATGATACTTCTGTAGGGGAGACGGAAGATGAAAGAATTCCGGACGGATGAGGCTAGACTGGGCAGAGTAGGATAAGATGTAGACCGGGGTATGAGAGAGCAACGTGGATACTTTAGTTTGGAGAAATGACGAATAATCATTGGCATTGATGTTGCACGGCGAAGAGGAGCGAGCAAGGATTGAGTTAAAAGTATGCCAGAGAGTCTTAGAGTTGAATGAAGTGATGATTTTATGCTGCCAGAAGGAGTTGCATTTGGTACGTAGTAGGTTGAGATGAGACCGGCGAAGAGCAAGATAGGAATCACGGAAAGACGGAGTGATCGAGCAGGAAATCACGTCTGAGAGAGCGGTGATAGACTCGAAAAGCATGGCGGAGTCGACGCTTTGAGAGTAGGCATTGGATGTCAAACCATGGGGCACGGTGCAAGCGACGGTGTGGGTGAGACTTGAAGGGCAAGAGAATATCGAGAGTGGATGTGAGTTCAGAGTCGAAAAGAAAGGCGAGATCGTGAGGAGATGAATATGTTATTGTGGGTAATGATAGAGACGATTTGAGTAAGGCAGAGCGGAGAAGGGAGAGGTCAAGATTTCTCCAAGGGCGACGTAGGATTGTAGGTGTGTGAGGAGGGGTGTGGTTGTGAGTGAGATCAAGGGTGATAAGAAAGTGATCGGATAGACCAGGATCAGAGATGGACAGTGAGGTGTAGGCAGCAAAATGATCGGGGACAGCGATGATGTCGAGTGCCCCACCAAGTATATGTGTGGGGGCAGTGGAGATTAGTTTGTAATTGTAGTTGGATAGAATGTTGATGAACCGGATGGAATCCGTGGAAGAGGGGCGGTCTAGGCGGATATTGAAGTCGCCTAGAACGAGTGAAGGGATTGAGGACAAAGAACAGTGCGAAAGGAGGTCAGCGAGTTCGGTAAAAAAGGCTGTAGGAGCTGATGAACCAGGACGGTATACAATGGCGAGATCTAGAGTGATCGGGTTAGAATAACGACAAGTGAGCAATTCAAAAGAGCAAGGACTGAAAGGGGGATTGATTTTGCGAAGAGACGCGGGGTGACGCGCGAATGCGACGATGCCGCCATGATTAGAGAATTTAGAAGGGCATGAGCTGAGGGGGCAGGCGGATTCGACTAGGGAGCAGCCTGAAGATAGCAGACGGCGAATAGAAAGGTCGTCGGAATCTGAGTGCCAGGATTCGGTGAGGCAGAAGAGATCGATGGATTGCTTGGTGAATAGGTTGAGGATTAGATCGCATTTATTGAGAATATTTAGTGCTGAGGAGACCGAGTCGGAAACCGTGTGTGATGGCGAAAGAGTCTAGTGGAGAAGACACATAGGGGAGATGGAGCGCCATCGAATTTTGGGACGGGTGTGGACAACTTGAAAATTTCCGTCTATGTTTCGGATGGAGAGTGATGTTTCGCCGTTTTCCTCGCGACGGCGTTTTTCGATGCGGGCAGAAGAGAGTTGAGCGATTTCAGAAGGGGTGCGATCGGGGAAAATTCGAGTGGTTGAAGTTAACATGAGTTTAAATCGTTGAGAGAGGACAGAAGACGCGTGAGAACAATGCTTGAAAACAATTTTTAGGAGAGGAGGCTGGGAAGGATTAGATCGAGAAGATTTGTATAGACGGATGAATGCGACAGGAGAAATGTCTTTGAATGCGACAGGAGAAATGTCTTTGAATGCGACAGGAGAAATGCCAGGAACAATAGACGAGAGGATGGATCTGAAGGCGGAAACATCGTGGTCGAGACGTGCTTGTGGAGATAAGGAGTTGAAAGGAGTGATATTAGTGACGATGACGCAACGATCGCGAGAAGGAAAGCGCTTCCGTAAAGGAGGACGACTGACGTGAGTAGGTGATATCACGATAGAAGAGCTGGCAGTTGATGATTTGGAGGGATTTGGTTTGACGACGGGAGACATAGAGGATAATGATAATAAAGAGGGTGGCAAGCGATGTGAGGAAAGGTTATGAGTGGAAGGATAGTGGAGGTTGGTGGATGTGATTTTGATTGATGGATGCAAGTTATTGAGAAACGAGACGGGAAGGACGGGACGTGGGGTGCCACGTCCTTTCTCCACCCACCAACGCTGCCACGTATATGGTGGCAGCGTTGGTGGGTGGAGAAAGGACATTATAAACGATGGGGGTAGTTTGAGTTGACATGTTGGATGTTGATATGTGCTTATTGGAAAAGTTACGGATAAGTTTGTTGGCACAAAAAACCACATACGAAGTCTTCTTTAGACTTATTCTTGTCGCAGGCGATTGTTGTCCAGACGCTGCAGTCGTGTATCGAGCACTATACTTGCAGTTGTCCATAGTTGGTGTCGGTCTTAGTTGTCCATAGTTGGTGTCGATCTCTGAATCTTTTTTAGTCTACGAATTTGACGGAGGTTGTGGAGAATCAAGATAGAGAATCGTACTTTATGCCGAACGAAAGGTTAAAGTGAAAGTCGATTGTCGAAATGAAAGCCTATGAATCAAATCAGCTAACTGATTTAGCTATTTAATATAATTATAAAATTGAAAAAATAATGCTAAATAAAATTTAATAATTAAATAATAAATAATTATAAATAATAGTAAATTATAAATAATTGTTATATAAGATTTTATATAATTTATATAGAAATAAAATTTAAAATTAAAATTTAAAATAAACGTCAATTTTTATAAATGACTAATAAATAACAGACGTTGTATAAGAATAGAGATTATAGGTCATCATTAGGAACTGCTATGTTATCAGGTTTCTGCCCCTATTCCTCGACCCAACATAGCAGGGGAGCCAAATTCATACTAATGACGCATTTCCTCTAATGGAATTTGGTTATATAGTATCATATTCTATACAAAGTATATTTTTTATTATTCACACACACTTTTCGCTTAAGAGTTTAAATTTATTTTTAATAATATTTTGTTGATTTATATATTTTACTATTTTCTGTTTAATTTTATTTTTATAGTAACCTAGTTTAAAATATATATTTATTAAATTACTTAAATGATTTTAAACTGCTGTCTCTCAGACTTACAGATTAACTTCTTCCCCAGCTCATCTCTCACAGAGGTCGCTGCTGCCAACAACTTCTTCCACAACGAACGATTTTGGGCCATATCGTGTCATATATCGGTCGCTATTTCCAGGGCATTCATGTCCTCCTTGGCGCAATCTTTCCAGCTTTTCTTTGGTCTTACTCGACGTCCTTTCCCTTAGATCTTGACTTTTTCAGCGCTCCTTATCCAGTGATCATCATTTCTTCTTGCTACATGTCCGAACCATCGTAGCCTTTTTCGGACGATGACGTCTCGTGTTAAGTCCACTTTAAACATATTCCGGATATCAATGTTGCGGACTTTGTACTTCTTTGGGATACCAGCAGACCATCTGATCATTCTCATCTCATTCACTGCTAATCTGTGGATATTTTCTGCTTTTGTTACCCAGGTCTCAGCTGCATAAATCATGGCTGATCGAACAACAACATTGTATATACGTCCTTTAAACTTTGTTGCTATTCGCTTGTCACATATGATGCCCGAGGTTTTCCGTCAATTTCTTCAAGCACTTCGTACCCTCAGTCCAATCTTCGGCGCTAATGAATTCGACATATTCGTCATGCTGCCCAGGTATACGATATTGCCTTTTTTTATTATTTCAACTGCTTGAAATGTTAATCTTTCTTGACCCATATACAAGGTTTTGATCCTATTAATTTTCAATACGTTGCTCTCCAGTCTCTAGCACTAACTTTCTATGTGTTTTTCCAATGTATCTAAGTTCTCAGCCATAAGGACCAGGTCATATGCGAAAAGCATTGTTTTGGCGATCTTGAATTAATCTGGACAGTTCCCAAAACATCCATCACTGTCACAAATAAAAAAGGACTGAGAGCCAAACCTTGATTAAGCATGTCGCTAATTGGCGATATTAGGCTTTCTCCAAATATACAAACACACTATGCAGTGGCCGTTGTTTCTCTCTTAATTTATCGTAAAGCTTACGATACAAAAATCTCATCAATATTGCTTCTACCTGGCATAAATCCACGCTGTTCTTCGCTGATCGTGATTTCTTCTCTGATTATGTTGTCCACAACTCTCTCCCACAGTTTCATTGTGTGACTCATTAGCTTTATCCCCCGATAGTTGCTACATTGTTAAACGTCTCCCTTTTGCTTTTAGATAGGCACTAGTGTACTCTTTTGCCATGCTGTCGGATTTCTTTTTATTTCGTCGATTTTTTGAAAGAGCTTTGTAAGTAGTTGGATCTCAAACAATCCTAAAGCTTTCCATACTTCAATCGGAATATTATCCGGATCCACGCTTTTACAAATTCTCATCTTCTTTATTCGCGACGATACATCATCGCAAGAGTAAGGTCGAGCGACATGGTTATTGGGACACGTTTCTTCATGAGGTTAAGAAAAATTCGCTGTATTCAGCAGATTTCCGAAATACTCTTTCCATTTCATTAGGATATCGTCATTTTTATCGAGGATTCTCCCTAAACTGTCCTTGATGATTCTAGGTAGTGCAATATCCTTCGATTTTTTATCTCTGATTCTAGCTAACTTAAATATGATTTTTTCATTATCCTTTTAGAGTTTATCATGTATGTCCTGATCAACTTCCATCTTTGTCATGGCACACTTGCGTGTCGCATCTTTCTTAACCTGCTTGTACGCCTCTTTATTCTCAACCGTTGGATCGCAATCCTGTTTCTTTTTGGCTGCCTTTTTTCGACAGACGGCATCTTTAACTGTCTAATTCCACCACCAAGCATCCTTATTTGGTGGTGATTTGCTTGATGATAGTCCAAAAATTGTCTTCGATTCTTCAATGATGATTGCGGCCGTTTCATTCTACCAAACTTCCGGATCCCTCACCTCAATATTCAGTTTCTGAACAAGTGCTTTTTTAAATGTCCTTCAGGATACATTCTTTCAACTTCCAGCATTTAATTTTCTGAGTTACAGTTGTTTCTTGCTGTTTCAATTTTCTCCTGATCCTCAAGACACCAATAACTCCGTGTTGTGGAGCACATTCTTCTCCTAAAATCGTCATGGCGTTTAACACTTCACTCCACTTTGCAATTGGATATAATATAGAATCAATCTGGCTTGAATATCCACCACTCGAATACGTGATGATATGCCTCGGTGTTTTCTAAAAAATATTGACTAAACGCAGCTCATTAGCCACTGAATAGTCTAAAAGCTTTTCACTGTCAACATTTCTCTTCCCTGTGCTGTCTGCCGTGGATTCGCTCAAAGCCATCTCTCGATCCGACGTATCCATTGAGCTCTCCGAGTATCACATATCGACAGTATCTTGTCATTGTAGTTTCGGATAGGTCTTGCCAGAATTCCTCCTTCTCTTCATCACTACAGCCAACTTGTGGAGCATACACGGAAACGACTGTGATGCTTTCTCCATGTAGGTTAATATTCACGGATATAACTCTATCGCTTGTCCTCTTTACTTTCAAAACATAATTCACAAGCTCTCGATCAATGATAACCCTACTTCATTTCTTCCACTGGGTCCATCGCTGTAAATGAGTTTATACCCATCTCCAAGGTCTATGGACTTCGCTCTTTTCCATCGGGTTTCTTGTACACTAAGGATCCGAATTTTGCGTATCCTCATCATATCCACAACTTCCCTGCTTCTTCATGTCATTGATTCGACATTTAGGCTAGCCATTCTAATGGTTGTGACGACTTACTTCTTTAGCCGAGACCGTCGATGTCTCGGTAGCCCTAGTTGATTGTTCGCAAATCCCGGGTGATGGGCATGCTCGTCGCGTACGATGTACACCCTAGCTCGATCGTTTGATGGTGAATTTGCTAGCATGTTTTGTTTTGGCAGGTTTTTTACAGCCGGATGCCCTTCCTGTTGCCAATTCTCCTCTTTTTTCACCCAGGCTTGGGACCGTCCTTGGCGGAATTACTTACAGACTAACTGAGAAACAAAATTATCCTGTATTGATTAACATGATTAGTGGTTCACTTTACTCGCGTAGCGATGATTGTGAAACTTTTTAGACCGCCTTCGAAAAACTGAGATTAATGTTTACAAAGCATAAAGAACAGTGTACAATCGTCACTTATTGTCTATCAGCAGGCAAACGAAAGATCAATGTGTCGATCTTTATTTTTAACGTTTACACAATCTTGATAAATAATGCGATTTTACTGCTGTATCCGCTGAAGATCATCTAAAGATTACGTAAGAGATTCCTTTATACGCGAATTAAAATCAACAACTATTCGTCAAAGACTTCTTCAAAAGTGTACACTTACTATGAAACAAGCACTTAATACCCCTCGAAGTTTCGAGCACGCTGAATTTCAGGCCTTGGGTTATACTCAACAATTCGTCTCTGAGAATTATATTAGTTTCTTCATGCAAAACAAGTTCTGATAACTACGAAATTTGAAATGTAAAGTAACGTATGTGTCTTCCATTCAACACTCCTGTTATTTATGTATAGGGGTACGACATGCTAGAATAATATCAGTTAAAATAAATGAGAACCCACTCAACGCCTTCATTGATATCGTGAGTGTTGGTGAACTTGTATCTCTAGAAGCACTTGAGCGCTGTAAACTTCCTACAAAGCGTTGTAACGAGATTGTCCATCTAGCATTAGACGCTATTGCACGTAACATAAGTAGAATGTGCACTACATCCATTAAAGTAAAGAATCAAACCTTTGAAAATGTGAATTTGTTGGTATTGGACTCGTTGTATACTGATGTTATATTTGGTCATTTATTTCTTTAGCGCTTTTGTGATTTGAAAATACATCTTAAGGCGCTAACCATTATATTTGTTTGCAAACATCTTCAATACGATTTTTTATTTGCCCTATTCGTGCTTATTTCATTCTCTTTCACCTGATTGCAAGCTAATTCAAACCCAGTCCAAACGCACAACACTATTCCAACACTCATTTATCAAAGAGGAAATTAAAGGTTGCTGCGTAAAGGTATCATCGAACATTGTTATTCTCCTTGTTGAGCATAAGCTCTTATTATTTCTAATCGAAATGGTAAGCATCTAATGGTAGGTGATTATTCACGAACTATTATCAAATTCACACCTGGATGACGTCTTTACAAAGAACTGATTATTTAATTGACAAAATCTCTCAATATAAGTTTTTTTTAGCTCTTGCGACTTAAAATCGGCTTATAATCAAACACCACTGCAACATCAAGATTGAAAGTATACAGCATTTGAAACTTGCGGTTCACTTTATCATTTTAGTGAATGCTTTTGGTTTAACTAACGAAGTTGCCGCATTTCAGCGAATTATGGATACTTTGGTTAGAAAAGAGAAACTTAAAGGTGTATTTGCATGTATAGGTAATGTGGTCATTGCTGGTGTTACTAAAGAATATTACGATATAAACTACAAAAGATTTATAGCGATCATAACTAAGTAAAATCTTACTTTAAATACTGATAAATCTACAGGATGCTCTAACTCAATAAAAATGCTTGGTTATCATATAAGTGATGGTATTATTCAACTTGATCATGAAAGAATGGAACCTTGATTACTAATAAAACCTCGGAATGAAAAGTTTTGTAAGAATTATAGGTTCACTTATTATTCACAGTGGATACCAAAATTTTCTGACCGTATTCGACCACTTGCAGAAACCGTCTTTTTCGCTCTCAGATTAAGCCTTAAAATCGTTCGATGATTTGAAAGTTACGTTAGCTCAGACATGTAAAATTGCCATTTTAGATAATTCACATTTAGTTATTTATACGGATCTTCTCGATTTGCTTTATCTGGTACATTAAGTCAGGATTGTGATCCGGTTGCGTTCTACTCTCGGGTATTATATGAACATTATTATTAATGTTTCAACAGCACATAAAAGCATGGCTTAATTGGCTGATTCACTTCATAAAAAAGAAAATATAATAAAAGTATCACAAATACGGAAAAGCAGCTTTCCCCGTGTCATCCTCCATCCGTAATTTCTTTTTGAATTCGTTAATATTGCTTCTGCACACTGTTGACTATCCAAGCCTATTCCATATAGATACAATTCGCCGATCAAATTGGACAGCTCGTGATTTTCTTATCCTTTCACGTCGCAGGGTTAAATCATGGCCTCGGAGGATATTTGATGAGCGCAAATGAGGACAATCTCGAAGTGGATGATCCAAATCATTAAGAATTTGCCAGACCATACTCATATCGATGTACCGGCGGGTCCACGTGACAGTCTCAAGTCTAAGTGCTTTTAATCGATCAGGGTACGACAAAAATTTCAGTTGCGGTGCTGGCTTGGTAGCTCTATGTAGTACCCTTTCTGAACTAATATGTTCATTTGAATTTTGGAGATACACACACGGCGCAGCATATAGAAGACGGCTGAACACATGAGCAAAGATTAGCGAACGTAGGGCAAATTGATTGAGTGCAATGAAAGAACGTCGAAGTTGACCGATTATCCCCAACGCATTTGAACAAGCATGTTCAGTATGTGTGACGGTACTCAAATCACTGTTTATCCACACTCCCAAGTCCTTATATTTGTTCACTCGTTCTATATCACTGCTTTGAAAGCTATAATTAGCCAAAGATTGAGCATTTCCACCACAAGCACGTAAATGTTTGCATTTTGATATATTTACAATCAACCTATTGAGCAGAGCCCAATTTTTGACTTCATCGATATCCCGTTGCAGTTTAACTATATCATTGGGTGAACGAATTGCCCGCCAGATTTTCAAATCGTCTGCATATAAAAGCATCTGAGAATCAATAAATTCCGGGAGATCGTTGATGTAGACACTAAATAACAATGGACCCAATACTGAACCTTGAGGCACCCCTATATTACATGGCCGCGAAGAAGAGTAAAAATTATCTACATGCACACAATAACTACGATTGCTTAAAAACGATTCAATTTATCTAACAAGCAAAAATGGAATGCCACTTATCTCTAGTTTATTTAGGAGGAATCTATGGTCTACTCTGTCAAATGCCTTAGATAAATCGAAGAATATGATGTCAGTAGCAATGGATACGGCTTTATTAGCTGACCAATCAAGATGGGCTGCGAGTAGATTAGTAACTGTCGAATAACCCTTACGGAAACCATGTTGCTCAGAAGCTATTACATTATTCTCACTGTAAAACTTGACCATATAACCATGTATAATTTGCTCTAACATTCTACAACATAAGCAAGTAATACTTACTGGTCTGTAATTGTTTACTGAAGATCTATCACCCTTTTTGAAGATGGGGTGAATGATCGATTGTTTCCACTCTTTTGGAAGAGTCGTATCAATAATAGATTGTCGAAATATGGTACAAAGTGGTGTATATATTGAATCTGCTATTCGACGAAGATATATTGAAGGCAACAAATCAGCACCTTTGGAGTTTCTCTTTCAGACGATGCAGTTCAGCTAAAACTTTCTCAGGAGTTATCAAATTAGCTGTCTAAACTAGGATATGAAACACTAGCATCTCTTATCGTCTCACTGTTCTGGATAGGTTCAGAATTCTCGATTGTAGTCTCTCCATCCAAGTAAAAATGCATTGAGAACATCTCTGCAAGGTCGTCTTCAATAACGCTATCAAAATATTGGCCAATTGTTTTATAAGCGTTCCTACTACTATTCACATATAGAAAGAGAGCTTTGGGATCATGTCTACAACTATGAGCTAAACCATTTTTAAATAAATAGCGCTTATGTCGTTTTAAAGAATTGAAGAAATTTCTCGCCTGCTTATAAACACCATATTCACAAAACCAACCCTTAAAGTATTTGAAGCTGGAGTCACGAGCCTTCATCGCAGTAGCCAGTTTCGTATCAAACCAACAAACGCTTTTTCGAATAGTCTTAGACTTCAAAGATGAGAATTTTACCATTAGAGAATAAAGCATCACGCGAAAATGACCCCAGGCCTCGTCAACTCCGACAACAGCCGGATCAGGCCAACTTACTCTATGCAGCTTTGATGTAATAACATCATAGTTCGCCCGAAAGACATTAGTCTGACGTTTCTACCGAGCATGGTGAAACACCCTCATTTGTATATTTAGCAAAACTTTAACTACACAGTGATCAGACAAACCAACAGGAGAATCATATTGGATACTACTGATTAATTGATTGTTTGTCGATATGCAAAGATCAAGAAGGGAAGAACTGCAACTCGAAAAGCGAGTATGTACATCAACAAATTGAGCAATACCACAATAAGTAAAACACTCTATAAGGTCACAATATTCGCTATCACAAGTAGGAAGAACCGTATTCGAAGTCCATTCAACACCTGGCATATTCAGATCCCCAATTATCACAGTATCACAATTCCTCATGTATACAACTCTATCTCTTCAATGAGTTTCTTAGATATTGCCTTAGGAGCACGATACACAAGACCCAGTATGATGAGTGAGCAGTTATCGAACTTCACCTGACACCACAAACTCTCAACTCTATCAATAAACGACTTACTCAAAACACGCATCTTAACTTCGTCTCTCATAAAGAGAGCTACACCACCACTCCTACACCCTATCCGATCACTACGGAACAAAGAATAGCCTGGGATGGATACCTCAGCATCGGATACATCACAATTAAGCCAAGATTCTGTAATACCAACTATAATTAGATTAACAGACTCGATCCTAAACTTAAACTCATCGACTTTCTGTAACAAAATCTGAACATTACAATAAAATATACTAAGACTTTTATTCACACCAATGCGAGTAGTAATATTATCTCTAGCAATCTGACACACTTCAGATCCCAAATCAGCTAGACACTTATATGCTATAAGACCTTGTCAAAACCCTCCACATTCACGAGAGGCGATACATCTAGCGGGGACCAACTGATTCGAATGCGTCGCCTCACTACTTGAAAATTTTGCACACATAGATTGCTCTCACCAAGCGCAACACGAGATGCGAGTTCTTTCTTAGCTTGAGACAATTTCTTCCTTTGAAGAGCGTCAAGATCTTTCAAGAGACTAACATGGGATCCTTTTAAACGATATGAATTCCGAAGAATTAACTCAGCATGCGACTGCTCCCTAAATACGGCCTCGAGTAAACGCGGCCTATTACTAAGTGTATCGCGCTTACCAAGTCGAAATAATGCAACGAGTTTAACATGCTTGACAATATCCACATTGCAAGAACCAAGTACCTGCGTCAATATAAATCTCACACTCTGGACGTCCTCGTTAAGACGTATTCGCGCGTTCTCAAATAAAAATTCTCTTACATTGAACAGGATAACAGATCTACATCGATCAGCGGTATGTTTCCTGTTATTATCAATTTGCAATTCGAGACCATCACGTGACACTGCGGATGGTGTATGTTGACTTATTGTTGACGCTTGTTCCATCTTTTTGACAGTCCCATTATCAGACATATGACCATAATTCAAAACCTGACAATATGTATATTCATCATTAGTAACATCAGGTAAATGCACTGGAACATCCATGGCTACAGTCTCACCTTCTACACTTAAATCTATATTCATTGAATTATTTGCAAGACTTGAGTAGGGATTTATAGAGTTAAGACTTGAGGAGGGATATATAGAGTTAGAATAGCTTCCATCACTATGACTGGAATTTTCAACATTCTTAGTAGATTTGGAAATAAGAACTTCCTTACTTTGACCGGCACTTATGCTTTTTGGAACTGGTACAGCTGATATAAGTCTAAGAGAATTACAACTCGACTGACCGACAACCAAGGGGTAGATTCTGTCTTCAAATAATTTATCAAAGATGTACAGCAGTACCCGCAGTAGAAAGATGCATTAGACAGAGCTGCTTTCTTTTCCCCGGGAACTGAAACACTTGTCCACACATGACAATCTTCACTTAAATACCGAACTTGATAATCTACAAACTTGACAGCATCACATCGCTTTGTAGTCTTCCTCTGTTTGACCATTCTATGAATGTATATTCAGATTGTACATTTTGAGCTACTATTACCACCCATTGGAACACCTTTTATTTATCTTAGATATATGCCCGACTTTTAAATAATTTTGATTTATAAAAATATTTAAGGATTCTAATGATTCAATTGTATCCATATATTTATATTTACTTGATAGTTTAATTTTTGTTAGATAGGCGTTATAGTTATTATAACATATGTATATCTTTTTCCGAATATAAGATTAATTAATTTTTCTAACGCTTCTTTAATATATGCTAAATACGATACTAAGTACGATAACCGATGTTGCCGTCGTTGCATAAGGTTCTTTGTTATGAAATTAGCTCTGTCGAGTCGAGGTGTTGATAATTATTTGTATTCATGCTGCTATTGAACAAGACCTTTTTACATATTTTTACCCTTCTTTTAAACATCCATGATTCTGTTTAGTTTGCGTCTGAACATTGTGCTTTTTGTTAACTCACTATCACGATCCGTAATATCCTTATGAAGATTTCGGCAGTCGGCAACTTCGGCCTAAGAAGCTATTATCTTCTTCATATTCTATATCGATTTGCCGAATTATTTGATTATTCATCTATAATCATATGAACTAAATGCTGCTGGCCTTTGAGCTGTTGGTGGAATTTGAACTACATTGGAATCCTTACTAAATCTTCCATCTGTGTGATGTTATGATTGTCCTACATATTCTTCAGGTTTATACGCTGGGCACAAGAATTAACTTCACTGTTCAGATTATGTCCTGATGACTTACGTAGCTGAAACGCGTGCTTACAAAGTGAAATACATTGTAAGATATCAAAACAGTAACTTTTTTCTCTTCACCCAAGAGTTCTTTTATTCTTTATTCAGACATTATCAGTTATAAAAATCCTTATTTTTAATAAAATTATGATATGACAATCCTCATTTTTAATATAATTATGATATGGTATATGCTTTACACTTTTCTTTCAATATATTTGTTTTAACCGGATGTGAGGCAATCCAGCATTGTTTAAATTTCCAACCCAAATACATATCGCTTGTGTATTTTTCGGTTGTGGATTGATGCATACAGCTGTAGATGAATAGAAATATAATTATTTGTACAATAAATTATTTTTTAGGCTTATTAAACTGGCCTTATTTTTAGCTGTTATAATAAACCTTTAAATTATTATATACAGAGCTTTGACCAAAAAGACCGTTTTGCGCGCTCACATTCTTGCTGTGTTCGTGATTTAATCGCTGTTCCTAATAGACTATCTTCCTCCGCTGTTATCTCTACATTGGATTACTGCCTATCCAAACGTCCTATGCATCATGGTTTGACTCTGACTGTATGCGTTCGATGTGTCTTCTACGTCGTTCGTATTAAACCTACATTCGTTTCCTCCATCGTTCTCACACCTCCATCCCCATTGATATTTACATCCACTATTTAGCTCTTCGTAGATCTCACCGTTCCCTTTCGCGTAGTAAGTTATTGCTCCTTGGAAAAACAATCTACTATTTTTAGCTAATTCAATATCTAGATGGAATACTTTCAGCACTATAGTGTTGCGTTCTACATATGTTATCACTCTCGATCCACATTAATTTCTGTTTATCTTCAATCTAAGTTCGATTCAGCTATCACATGCATTTATTGTTCTCTTATCTCATCTTTTTTGCTAGATGTTCGTCTGCCTGAACTATTTCATCTTCGTGTACCTGTCGACGAGGTTTATCGTATGCTTTTATCTTTACCTAGCAAAACATGTGCTGATAATCTTCCTACTTATATTTTATAATCTTTGGTTATTCAACGCTCATTTCCTAACCTCAATGTTTAACTCTTCTATTAGTAGTGGCTCTTTTTATCCTGCTTGAAAACCGCCTTAAATGACAACTATTTAAAAACTCTCCCTTGTTCCCTTGCTGCCTTATTCATATTGCCATATATATCCTTCCAACTATCTCAAACTTAAACGTCTTGTGTTAAACAGGTTAACATCTATCTATCTTCGTCCAAACTCCATCCTAATTTTCAATATGCTTTCTGAACTTATCATTCTACTGAGTTGGCCTGCAACAAAGTTATCTCTGACTGATTACTTTCTTGTGATAACAAACTCTGCAGTGTCGTAAT
This sequence comes from Pomphorhynchus laevis, assembly GCA_012934845.2. Lineage (NCBI taxonomy): Eukaryota > Metazoa > Acanthocephala > Palaeacanthocephala > Echinorhynchida > Pomphorhynchidae > Pomphorhynchus > Pomphorhynchus laevis. Next base: position 243,474 of record WNNJ02001213.1, on the reverse strand, counting down.
TTCCTTCGACCTTTCTTCTGTGTTTGACATTGTTGACCATTCCACCCTGCTAATCGCCTTATGACTTTTCATATGCTACTGTGTCCTTGTTCTCCTCTTATCCATCTGAACAATCTTTTCGTGTATATTCCAATGCGTCTTTATCTACCTCTTCCACTCTCTCCTGTGACTTTCATCAAGGTATGTGCTCGAACCAATTGTTTTCTATCTTTTCCTTGGCGATCTCTACATCATTGCATGTGACCATAATTTCTCCATTATGCAATAAGCGAATGATATTATCTGTTACTCTCATTCTCCTACTTATGTTATGGATTATCTACCCGCCTCTTCTATCAATTGTGTTCTCTCTATCGCCAAACATCTTTTATCGCTTCGTTTGTATCTTAACCATTCAAAGTCTAACATTTTATGGGCTATCCATTCTTCCTATGTCTCTCCTCCATTGATATTTCTTAATTCGAACGTTCTTCCTATTGCTGATCGTCTAACTTTCGTGGGGGTTCACTTCGACAACTGTTTTTGTCGAAATCTATTCGTTTACGACAAAATTTGATCTTGCAATCTCATACTTTGCGAACATCGAGGTGTTAGAAGCTCGTTTGATTTTAACGTTCGTCACTCTTATTTCTAGTCTATTGTCTCTTTAGATCGACTATTGTCTCAGTCTTTTTGCTTTGTCCTCTAAATAATAGTTTCTTCCTCTCTAGCGTCTTGTTAATTCCGACATGCCTTTTCCCCTTCGTCGTTTTAATCACATTTCCTCTTGCATCTCTAAACTTGACTGACTAACTATGGAAAACCACATTATATTCCATATTCTTTGTATCAATTGCCGATTTCTATTCTTAAACTTGTTTTCTTTCAAACTCTCAAATTTTTATTAACTTTTACAAATTTACAAACTTTTGTTCTCAAACTCGGGCCGCTAGGTGCCAGTCGATTAAGTATTAAACTGACACCTATTGCCAATTATCCTCTTCGTGAAGCTGCCTAGGCAACGTATGTTTGACATTCGTCGATTAACGGCTAAATAATTGGCTGGCTTGCATCAGCCGTAGGGATAGTCTTTTCATAGACTATCTCAGATCCATCCGGACTCCAACGGCGGATTAGACAATGGACGATAAGGTGGAATAGAGTCACGGAGGCCTGTTTCGAACTGCTAGGTGGACACTAACAGTTAGAGTTTTTACTCAACATAAGAAGCTGTCTTATAAGGCAAATTTGTCAGATAAATCTGTGGAAGCTGTAGACAAATACCGGAGGGCAAAGAGAGCTTCAGCTCGAGCAGTTACCGAAGCGAAGAAGACAGCTTGAGAGAAATTTGGAGAGCACTTAGAACTTGATTATAGGTAAGCTTCGAAGACGTTCTGGAGGACGATCAGGAACCTTTGGGTAGCAGAAAACTCCTCAAACTGTTTATGACAAAAAAAACTCTATGCTGACTGGCATTAAAGAAATTCTTGGTTGTTTGAAATAGCATTTTAGGAGTCTCCTTAATCCGATGGATATGCCTTCTCTTGTAGAAGTAGAGCCTTTAGAACCAATGAAAGAGCTCATCTCTTTGGAAGAGGGCATTGATGTTGTTAAAAAACTTCGTAACGACAAGTTTGCCTGAGTAGACGATATTCGACCTGAAGCTTTAAAGGCTCTCGACGTTGTTGGCATGAAGTGGCTTACACAGATCTTTATTGTTGCATTGAAGTCGGGCAAGGTTCCTAGTGAGTGGCGAACTGGGGTGGTGGTACCGATCTATAAGAAAGGTTGCCGAACAGTGTGTTCCAATTATCGGGGCATCACTCTTCTTAGCCAAACTAGTAAGCTATTTGCTAGGATTCATGAGTTAAGGATACGGCCTATTGTTGAGGAACAGTTGCAAGATGAACAGTGCGGCTTTCGTCCAGGTCGTGGAACTACGGATCAGCTCTTTACTCTCTCTCAACTATCCTTGAACGGTCTTGGGGGTTCGCTCAACCGGTCTACATGTGTTCTGTAGATTTGTAGGCGTTCGACCGAGTTACGCGAGAGAGATTGTGGGAGGTACTAAGGGAGTATGGAGTACCACACTATCTTCGGGTAGCTGTGGCTTCTCTGTATGAACAAAGTATGAGTTGTGTTTGTATTCTAGGTAGGAAGTCTGAATCATTTCCAGTAGGCGTTGGGCTACGTCAGGGTTGTCCTTTATCTCCACTTTTGTTCCGTTTACATGGACAAAATTTCGAGACGGCTTCTCTGACGGATGTCGGTCTATAGTTCGGTTCCATCAGGATAGCATATCTGCTTTTTTTAGATGACGTTGTTTTGTTGGATTCGTGTCCTGAGGAATTACAATGTTTACTATATCGATTCCCGATGGAATGCCAAGCGGCAGGGATGTTGGTTAGTACCTCCAAGACTGTCTCTATGTGCTCGTCTCGGATTCAGTTGTTAATGTCAATCCGGATTGAAGAATAGGTTCTTCCTGATGTGGAGGATTTTAAATATTACGGGGTATTGTTCTCGAGGGACGACAGAAACATCAAAGAGATTGAGAAGCCGATTTATGCAGCTTACGCATCAATGCGTTCTTTGTACATGTCTGTCGTGGTGAAGTGGGAGTTGAGTCTTCGGGCGAAGCTTTCGGTTTACCACGCAATCTTCGTTCTTATCTTAACCTATGGTCATGAGCTTTGGGTTATAACCGAAAGGGACATATCTCGAATACATGCGACCGAAATGAGGTTCTTTCACGGTATGGCCGGTCTTAGCCTTAGAGATAAGGTTAGGAATTCGGTCATCCGGAATGGAGTCGGAGTAAAGTCGCTGCTTCTTAACATCGAAAAAAGTTAGTTGAGGTGATTACGACACGTTTTGAGGATGTCTAAGGATCGCCTTCCTCGGATGGTTTTTCAGGACGGATTCTCTGGAAAGAGACCTCGAGGTAGACTTCGATACCGGTGGAGAGATCAAATCTCGAACCTGGCCAAAGACCGCCTTGATATATCTGAAAGAGAACTCTGGTCTGTCGCTTAGGATCGCGATGTCCGAAATAGTTTTATTTGTGCACTGCCTCCACGACCTGACACCCGTACCAGTGGTTGACAGGAAAAATTCTTGTGTATTATTTGTTTTTTCTTGTCAAGAATTTTTTTATTATTCTTAAACTCGCTTTCCTACACTTATTGAATCCAGCTTCACCGCCATAAATCTTCGTTCATGTGACCCTGTTCTTCTCCATGTTCCGTCATTTTCCTCAAAATGTAAACGCTGTTATCTTTTTGTTACCGTATCTATTCCCTCGAATAAACTTACTCATGTCATCCTCTCAACCGTATCCTTTCCATCCTTCAAACACATTATCCGCTCTTTTTTATCCTTTAATAATTGATTCGATTATTCACACTTTTTTAAACTATTCCACACTCTCCCACATATTAAAATCAACCTATTGATATTGATCATATTTTTTGTTTGTTTTTACTTTTTTAAACTGTAAATATGTAATTTAGTGAATCTGTAAATGGATGCTTTTCAAAATATCCACTTTGATAAACCTATATTCTTAGTGCGCCACCTAGTATGTATGTTGAAGACAAGGTAATATTCGTAAACTCTTGGTCAAACATTAAGAAAATAAAATGAGTCGTAAGGTGGCTTTGGGCGATCAAGACGTACATTCAAATTACCAAGAACAAAATAGGATCACAATATGTTATATGTTCTATGCTTAGTTCATAGAAAAACGGCTTCGAACAAGCTGTCATTCCTTATTTACTAAATTTATTGGTCTTATTTCATTTACAATAATTAATTATATATTAATTATAAATGTTTTTAATAGTAATTTATATAAATAATTTGTTTAATAAATAAAAATGAATTGAAATATCTGTTTTTTACGATAAATTAATTCTAATATATTCAATGAACGATCAATTTAATTTATAGTTTATTTTATTTTCTGTAGTAATAAATAATAAACTTATTTTTATCAACGTCATTAAAAATATCAAAGACCAATTGAATTAGTTTTCATCGATTTTCAGATTGTTGATCGTCATTAATTTCATAGAGAGTATGAACTTCCCTTTATTAAATTTTCTATTAATTTTCAAGAATCATTTTTCAGAACAATCGCTAATTGAATCTCTTAGTCAGAGATTAATTACGTTTGTAGACAAATTTATTTTGGTAATTTCATGTTTGGTAATTATTATAAAAATTAACTAAAATTGCTAATTTTGTCGGCGATTTGGTCATTATGACAAATGTTCCTGCCACTCTATTCTAAAATTGCTCAGCTAGACGATATCAGGTTTTAAAGGTAATCCAGTTAGATAATTACATGCTCTATTATTTTTTGAAATCTAAATAACCTTTCACAGAGTTTTCGTTCGTAGAAGTGTATATCATCGAATCTCATATAATCGTATATATTTATATAATAATCATTCGAGCTCAGTAGATTTCTAGCTCAAATGAATAGAACATAATAAATAGCTTACGCAGTATTGGATGATTCATTACTGATAATGTTGTAAGACAATGAATGCAATTAGGTCAACTTTATTCTAGATTGATTTGGCTTAATCGATTAGTTGTAATTGTCAATCCGAACATTTTTATCGAGTTAGAAAAAATGGTTTGTTTATACTTTATTTTTACAGTGAATTGTTCAAATTTTTATCATTTTCGTTTGTAGAAAAGCACAACATCGAATCCTTATATATATGTATATATCTTTATATAATGATTATGATAATATTTTCTTAACAGTACATACATAATTTGATAAAAACACAATTCGATGAAATAACATTCTTTTACATTCTATCTTCTCCAACAAATTTTGACATCTTTTATACTTTCACGGCCTCAGGTCCAGAGAGATCTGAGCACCCACCGCACCAACGCGCCGCCTTACGACTGAATCATTCAGGGTTTCTCAGCCCCCAGAGATTCCAGTCGAGGCGGACTATGGTCGGTAATCTCGAGATGAGGTACTTGAGAAACCTTTGTCTTTGCTCTAGTTGACGTCTTCTAGAGAAGAAGACTAATCCAGAAAGAGCCCAAGTACCCCATAGGTGTACTTAGGATTTCCCATTCAATGTCAGATGCTGAGCTCGTTTCAGTGCCCATCTAGCTCTCTTCAGAATACATATAAGTCTATAAAGGTCAGCTTTCGCCGACCAGTACACCTAACGGTGAACCTTAAATATTTTACTGGACTCGTAAAGATGGGGAGTGGCTGTGGCTGCAAAATTGAAGAGAGGGCATATAGTGCTAGTCTATTAAGTTATTTTTGTGGCGGGGCGCTATCAAAGACGACCACATGCGATTTTTCGAAGTTTAGAATAAGATTGGAAGGAGTAAGCGGTCTTTTAATCTTAAAAATAACGGCTGATGCCCGATACTACATATTTACACCTGCTTCCAGAAAACGAGGATGTGGTATCATCAGCGTATACCACGAGATGTTGTTCGCGTTTAAATGCCTTGAAGAGAACAATGGAGCTAGCAAGATATAAGATAGGAGAAAGTGGGAAACCACGAGGCACACCTGTAATAGGGTAGAACTGATGTGCATCAGGGTCGTCTTCATAGTAAAACCGCTTGTTGTGCATCAATATATCCACCCTGTTAACAATTATCATAGGCAGCCCGAGGAACCTGAGAGAGGAGATAACAAAGGGAATGGAGATGCGGTCTAATGCAGCAGAAAAGTCAAAAAAAACAGCCACAGCATGCTGATGACTGTTATCCTGACTGAACTGAAGCACTTCATCAATTGCTTAATGGACCGAGCGCCCTTTGACAAACCCATGAAAACTAGGTGGGATTAACTTACGCCTCTTTAAATAATCGCGGATTTTATGCACAAGCGCTGTTTCGTACATGGATATAATGGAATTTTGAATCGAAATGGGCCGCAAATCTTTGGGACATGAAACCAAGTTCTTAATAGGTAAAAATATACGTCGGCTACAATTGTTGCCGGCCACATCGGATTGTTAGATTAAAGCATTGTGACGGCCACTTCTAATCTTTGCTCGGCTGTAAAAAGCTGGTAAACTCGAGAAGAGCGTTAAGCGACGGATTTGGAGGTTCCCGGAAGTGGACCCATGAGTTATGGATATCAGTAATAATAAGTCTTTGCTCCTGAAATCATCCCAAGGCGGGAATGGCTGGGGAGAAATCGTGGCTCCATAATTATGTAGGGCTAGTGACTCATCCAAAACTCTATCAAGGCCTACGCTACCAATCTAATTCAATGCGTTCTGTCGACAGCAGACAAACTTCTCCTTGAATAACTTCCGAAAAGAAGCCTGATATGGATTAAGACGAGCAATACTTGTCTTGTCCTTACTCAGCTAGAGCCAATATCTAGAGCTCTATTATTCATTCGAGAGAACCTGCCTGAATGAAGCAGAGAGATTGGAAAGGTGTCGAATTTTTGCTAGTACGTTAAGTTTTGTTTGAGTGGGATTGTAAACGCAACCTCTATAGGTAGTCGAAATGATCCCGCTAGCTTGCGAAGAGTGATAGGAATTCAATTCGGTCAAACTCTCATTCCCTATCCTGGACAAGAGTTGTATAGCTGCTTGAAAAAATGTCACTCTAATAGGATCGAAGTGAAACCTCCTTCTAAGCTACGTATCTTCCTCCAGCCGCCTGTTGGCGCGACTGCTCAGTACAGATCGGTTTTAACAACCACATCCTATGTAGCAGTAATATGTCAAGGAGTGAATTTGCTGTTGAGCATTGAAAGGTAGGGGATGATGGTTCATGTAAAATACAGTCGTTCCTGGCTCTGCGGATTGCTGCATTAATCCAACGACCATTCTGTCGTTGAAGTTATCAAGTAACATGTCTAGCCGCTGCCTAAGATCCGATTCAGAAAATCACGGTTCTTGTGAATTTTCTCTGGTGGGATATATACATTGGCTATGTTGATGCGTTTACCGTTTTTAACAAGTAATATAGCTAAATAATGGCTGTTCAATAATAGTTTAGTGTGAGGGTGGAGCTTAAGGATCACTTCACTAAGGTTAGAAGACCTTGAGGAGAAGTGGAGTTAGGAGGGGTTATGTATGAATCAGAGTCGGTGATTATATGGTTTGAGATATATCGAGTAATATTCTCGGGGTAGACGGATAGACCGCGTCTTTTAAAGGACTATAACATCAGCATCTCTATCAGATAGAAGCCTAAGAGCGGAAGCAATTTCTAAATTCAACTGAAGAATATTCAGTGAAAAAGCCTCTTGAATACTTCCCATTGCGTTAGAGTTACCGGATTGGTACTCCCTCCACCTAGTTTGAACCGGATCCGAGAATGTTGTCCTTCATATTCTCGGCATCAACAAAGGGAGTCATTTGCCCACGTGCGTTATCTTCCTTTCCCGAGGTTACCTCCGCCAATTCCCAGTCCTTCTAGCTAGTTTGTGGGAGGAGAGTTTATGGGTGAAGCTGTTCTCTTCTTTGAAGCAGGCTCTGCCTTAGACAAATTATCTGAATTTGATGTAATCTGATTTTGTGCCGTACCACATATAATTCTAATCCAGACGGAAAAATGCTTTCATTAGTAATTCAACGAAGCCGGATGCTTGGCATCGATTAGGCGGATTATATCCAGGTCCGAAAGTTTGATATTAGCTGTACTAGCTTCCACGAAGCTGGAGTGCTTAACAGCATCATCACAGTGTCGTTTTTATAAGCTTCAAAATAGTTTGTTTTCTTGACCACGCTGGGTGGTTCCCTCCACAATTTGAGAATTGGGGGGGGGCACTATCACACTTACCATGTGTATGCTCGACAAGAGAGCCACATACTCTACACGATTTGTATAAATGGCATTCTGACCTCCTAGTGCCCCCAATTGTGTCAGCGATTACAGTGTGGTATGTTAGGTTGTCTGTATCGATCATAGTAAAAGTTAAGTTGTGTCCTAGAAAAGGGTTACATGCCGATCTGGAAAGACAATCAGTAACATCCACCGAGGCGGAGCAGAAGGTAACTGGCACTGTTAAGCCGTTCTTCTCATAATAAATCTAGTATTGAATACTTTGAATTGATTCTCCAGGGTAACAACTCCTGGATAGGCTTATAGAAGGCAGTTATGATATGGTACTTGGTGACTTCAAAGACAAAACTGGTCGTTGGATTAATGCAGCACTCCGCATAGCCAGGAACGGTTATCTTATTCATAAACCACCGTCCCCTACCTTTCAGTGCACATCAACGAATTTACTCCTCGACCTATTACTGTCCTATGTGATGTGGTTGTTGAAATCCCACTGTACGGAGAAGTCGCGACAGCATCTGTTCACCTGTCATGACCTGATTCGTTGGCGGATAGAAGAGGATACGCTGCTTCGAAGGAGATTTTACTTTGATCCTATAAACGTGGCTTTCTTACAGGCAGCTATCCAACGCTTCCCCCGGATTGGTAATGAGAGTTAGTCTGAATTTAATTCCTTCCTCTCTTCGCAAGCTACCGCGATACTTTCGACTACCTACATAGGTCGTATTTACAGTCTTACTCCGACAAAACTCAAGACCTTGGCGTATATGCTCCGTTTTCCCAACCTCTCTGCTTCTGTTAGGCAAGTTCTTTCGAAAGAATATTACAGCACTAGATATAGGGTCCAACTGGGTAAGGATAAGGCAAGCATTGCTTTCCTTAATCCTGCCCAGTCTCCCTACTGGAAGATATTCAAGAAGTAGTTTGTCTGTTGGAGGGATAGAGCATTAGGCTGGATTGGAAAAATAGGTCTTGACAAAGTTTTGGAGGAGTCACTATCCCTACATAGTTATGGAGCCACTCAATCACCTCAACAATCTTGCCTTGGTGCGACTTCAGGAGTATGGATTTATCTGTTACAAATATCCTAAACTCATGGGGCCACCTTAGGGCGCCCCTAAATTTCACGCGCCACTCTCCATTTGGGTTTGTCAGCTTTTGACAGACAGTCAGAGAATGGAGGTCGCCATCACAATGCTATTAGCCTCCTCATCCGATATTGCTAGCATAAATATTAGCCGACGTGTGTTGTTACCCAAAAACAAATCGATTTCATGTCCTACTAAAGATCTGCGACCCATTTCGATTCAAAACTCCCTCATCTCCATTTACGAAAAAGCGCTTGCGCGTAAAATCCGCGATCACCTAAGTAGGCGAAACTTAATACCACCAAGTTTCCATGGGTTCGTCAAAGGTCGCTCGGTCCATTCAGCTGTAGGTGAAGTGCATCAATTTTGTCAGGAGAATGGTCATTAACTTGCTGTGGCTGTTTTCCTTATGGCTGTTGAGATACTGCTGTACACCAAGCGATTCTATTATGAAGACGACCCTGATGCGCGTCAGTTCTACCCTATTACGGTCGTGCCTCAAGGTTCCCCTCTTTCTCCAATCTTTTTTCTTGCTGCCTCCATTGTTTTCTTTAATATTTTAACGCGAACAACGTCTAGTAGTATACGCTGATGATACCACAGCCCTGTTCTCTGGACGCAGGTGCAAAGACGTAGTCTCGGATATCAGCCGTTTCTTTTTAAGATCAAAAGACCAGTTAACCCGGTCCAATCTTACTTTAAACTTCGCCAAATCGCAGGTGATTGTCTTCCATAGCGCCCTTGCAACAAAGCAAAAACTTAAGAGATTAGCACTCTCTGCCCTCTCCTCCATTTTGACTAATCAACCCTCCCTGTCTTCCCCATTCGAGTAAAATACTTGGAGTTCACCGTTACGGTGAACTGGTCGGCGAAAGCTGACCTGGATATACTTAAACGTATCCTGAAGAGAGCTAGGTCAGCTCTGAGACGGGCCCAGCATCTGTCATTGAAAGGGAAAACTCAGTGTGCCTCTGGGGTGAAAATTCGCCTCGATTGGACTCTTTACGGGTTGAAAGACTCCAGGTGGTTTAGTCGGAGGGTGTTGTGCTGGATCGACTGGAGGGCTCAGATCCCACTGGACCTGATGTCATAAATTGGAGGACTAAACATAACGAAATACGAAGAATACTTGACACATCTTCTTTTTCTTTTGTTTTTAATGACACTTATATCCCATGTACTAATTTTGTTTAAGAAAATCTTTATTTATTTATAATATTTTTTCAAGAAAATATGTATCGTTTGCAACGTGTCGGAGCTAGTAAACGGTCACGAAATGGAATTTCAAGGAAAGAACAAAGTGAGTATAGCTTCATCTGTTGAATATAAAAAGAATGGAGAGTTTCCGCTCCAATTCCAAAACCGGAAAATTGGATTATTATTAAGCTGCTAGCTCCTATAGAAAGGAGCAATTTATTTAATGCGTTTATACGTAATTTTTCTGTTCAATACAAAAATAGAATACTTTTCAATTCTATTAAATAATACGAAACAGAGATCAAAGTCTCGTTCTACACCGAAGATCTTGCTAAAGCTTATGTTTCCTTCCTTGACAAGAACTACTTTGATAAAGAAACGATAGTCTTTAAACCAATACAGCCATCGATAAAAATTAATAATATACAAACGTACTTATCAAGCGAGAACATCATCTTTCTTGAAAATGATTTCAATATCACAAAAGTAAGATTTTTGAACGACAAGAAAGGGTATCCAATTCCCATGGCATTTGCCATGACATCCGTCTAAGACGCGATGCGTCTTGGACGCTCTAAGTTTAGCCCATACTTGGGACAACTTAATTTTCACAATGCTGGAGTCCGACTCATTAACTTACCCCACTGCAACACATGTCATCAGTGTGGGCAAACAAATGCTAGAGTCCGCAAACATGCATGGTATGTGGATCTGCCGACAAACATGAGAAATGCCTTCTAAAACCGAAGTGCTCAAACTGTAGTGGAGACAACCCAGCGTAGTCTCGCAAACACAAATCATTTAAAGAATACCAGCTGAGGCATAAGAAGAAAGCAATCAATTAAATAACATATGATCAAGCCTATGAACCGACAATGATGGACATCAGTTGAGGTAACAAGATAAATGTCAGGGATATGTCTAATTATGTAGATTGTAGGATCCAAGCGGCAATTACACAAGTAGAGAAAATGATCAAAGATTCGTTAAGTAACTTTTTCCAAACCATGACCCTTTCTACTATGACTAAGCCGAACATCGAAAGTAAACCCTCAAACAAGATGACTTGACCAATACAAACCGTTGCAGCTTTAAAGCTGGCAAGAATAAACGTGCACTGGGATGTTGCCGATTCTGGCATTATTAAGGAAAATGAAGATATTGCCTGTGGGTAAGTGACTCAACCTAGTTCAGCTGGGTGTGAGAAGGGCAGCCTTCTCACGACTGGTTTCGACTAGGGGGAGCCATCTCACCCCAGCCAACTTAAATTAATGCAAAGTAATCGAGAGCCTTTTTCACTGAATATTCTTAAGTGGAATTCGTTAGGTGCTTCCGCCCTTAGCCTTTTATCTGGCAGATATGCAGATGTTATAGTCTTTCAGAAGACGCGGTCTATCCGACTCCCTCAGGTCATTACGCGATTTATCCTTAAGCACATCTACACCCACTTTACTCCGTACATAACCCCCACTTACTAAAGTGAGTGTTATAATACTCACTCTTTACTAGGGTTGAAAGCTATAGGAGCTCTCAACCCTAGTAAAGAGCTTCTTAAGATCACCCCTCTTACTAAACTATTCTTGTCCCGACCTGTCTTGTTTAGTTATATCCCTCTGTAAGAACGGTAAACGCATCTGCTTAGCTAATATCTATATACGGCCGGGAGAAATTTAATGGAGCCGTGACCTCCACGATCGCATATTAGATAGTGGTTATGACATGTTGCCTGGTGACTTTAACGGCAGAACTGGTCGTTGGATTAATACAGCAAACCGCATAACCAGGAAAGGAGTGAAACCTAATTATTTATTTCAAAGTTTAATTTTCAATGGCTAGTTTGTATCATTATCAAGACCTAATGTCCTCATGATGACGACAGTTAGCTATTGAAAAATTGACTTTTATTAAATAATTAAGTTTTACTTGTTCCATTAAACAGTATCTAATCAATTATAATAATGGGTCGCTGAATATTAATTTGTTGTTTTATGCGTAGCAGAGTCCAGCAAAACAATATTAAGAAAATAAGGCTTCTTAGAGTACCTATCAACAAATTTTGCGAATATGTTTAAGAAACGATAATCAACCTTAGTTGCAGATTTAGGATGCATATTTTAATGTATTTGATACGATTCAACAGCTCTCTTTACATGTTGGTGAAAATTAGATACACAGAAGAGAATGTACTTGTATAAGCTTTACCTACAAACGTTTTAAAAACTCAGACTCTTTAATTTATTAAAGATTTAACGATTCTTATTTATAAAAAACTTAATAAATCACTTTATTAAACATTAATTAATATAAATTCATATTAACTTTACAATATTCCAGCACTGAAGTTGTAGAAATTGTTTTGAAGTTAAACACTTAATTTAAACTCAGCATAAATTTTTACTTTTGTAATTCAACTTTACGGATTTTTTAATAAAGAGAAATATTAGTGTGAATCCCTATAGTTGTCATAGAAGATGACAACTATAGGAGGGGGTTGAGAGACCCTGGGTGATTCAGTCTGAGAGTGGCGTGCTAGATCGGCTGAAGGGCTCAGATCCCACTAGAACTGAGGCCTTAGAAATTTGTTGGAAGACTGGACAAAGATTTTTGTAGATTTTTTGTACTGTCTTGTTTCTTAGCTGTTTTTCTTTTTAGTTGTTATCGGTTATATAGAGTTGCTTAGAAAAATCCTTATTATTAATTGCTGATTACATATTTGTTAGTTCCATGTTTTTATTGATCGCTAATTGCATGCGTTCTTTCTAACTAAGGATATTAGATATTGTAAGGCCTAACTCTTAAACGGTTCTATATTTTGATAGAAATGGCTATCTAATTAAGGCAAAACTCATCAGAACAAAATTGATTTAAATATTTTCCTGATTTATATTTAACCCTATATTTCGAATTTGTTTTACTGACAAGTTATAATTGACCTATGGACTTTGTTTTCCCGATAATCTAAACTCTATCATAAATAGTAAAATTATGTATTTTTTATACGACATTATTTTTCTGCTTTCTTCCAAGCAAGTTTGATGAATTTTTATTCAATTTCTTATGATGGAGAAGTATAAATCAACAAAATATTATTAAAATATCAAATTAAAAATATTAAATATAAATACGTAGACTCAGTTATCTGATTTGTTTTACTGACAAGTTGTTATTGACCTGTGGACCTTGTTTTCCCAGTAATCTAAATTCTGTCAGAAATACTAAAATTATGTATTCTTGATACGACATTATTATATTTCTACCTTTTTCCAAGCAAGTTTGATGAATTTTAATTCTATTTCTTATGATGGAAAAGTATAAATCAACAATATCAGACAAATACGTAGACTCATTTATCTGATTTGTTTTACTGACAAGTTGTTATTGACCTGTGGACTTTGTTTTCCCAGTAATCTAAACTCTGTCAGAAATACTAAAATTATGTATTCTTGATACGACATTATTATATTTCTACCTTTTTCCAAGCAAGTTTGATGAATTTTAATTCAATTTCTTATAATGGAGAAGTATGATACAACAAAGTATTATTAAAATATCAAATAAAAAATATCAAATATAAAATACGTAGACTCGGTTATCTGATTGGTTTTACTGACAAGTTATTATTGACCTGTGGATTTTATTTTCCTGGTAATCTAAACTCTCCGAAATACTGAAATACTATGTGCTTTTAATACAACATTATTTTTTCTACTTTTTTCCAATATAGAATAAGGTACTAAATAATCAAATTTCATTATAGGAAATACGTCATTAGCACGTTTTTGTCCCCGCTGTTATGTTGGATCAAGAAATGGGACCGACACATGATAACATAGCAGTTTTTCCTGATGACATCTAATTTTTATTCTGATATAACGTTTGTTATTTATTAATCAATTAATAAAAATTGACTTTTTAAATTTCAATTTTAAATTTTGACTTTATTTAAATGTAAATTGTATAAAATCTTATATAATTGTTTATTTATTTATCTTTATTTTTATTTATATAAAAATAAAATTTGTAAAATTTGTAAAATTAATAAAATTAGTTATTTGTCTAAATCAAGTTTGAACGCTTCCACTATTCTTGATATCGGATGTTGTCGATGTGAATGCCCAGTTATCACACGTTTGCTCGTTCCCCATGTTATGTTGTCCGAATACCAAAATAAAAGTCTGTTATGCGCCTTTTGTGTATAGATGTCATTAAAGTTGAACGAAACGTGCAAGGAAACTCTTAAAGCTAGTAGCAGTATATCAACGCAGACGGATTGCTCAAATCTACATTGTTTAAGTACTAATACAATATCATGTGACAGAAACTATAACATGCCACATCACAGCTCCACTTTTTACCATCATTTGCTATGAAACAATAGTTCTACAAATCTCAATGATAATATAACATTAATTGATGATCATACTTCATCTATTCAAAATTCGAATATAACCCAGCAAACTACAACAAAATCTTCTAAGTTAACTCTCTTACCTAGAACCACGCACTCTAGAGTAATCGTAAATTCTTCTATAATTGATATCCATCGTTATAATAAATCGCGCGCCCATCATAAGTCATATAATAAAAACACAAAAACACCTATTGTGAGCACCCCTACTAGTTTGTACCACGGATCCCAAGTTACTCATCCACGAAACTTATGCTGTCAGGCTTCAACTTTACATAACAACATATTTGGATGTGTTACTTCAGAAATTAGATCAACCGCAAATAATTTAAAGTCAAATTTACCACGACGCAAATATGCCCCTAGTGAACGATGTCTAATATTTTCACATATAACCGAAATACCCAATTCATCAATACAAGCCCAAGTAGATTCATACTGCATAATACACTGCATAATACATTATCTCTTATGTTTTCATATGAAGATAAAGAAATCGCTAATAGTATTAGGGTTGTTGGGGCTTTTCGGTTAGGAAAACATAAAAGTCATGAAATATCAAGTGGTCGTATACTAAAAGTAGTTTTTTTTCTGACAGCAAAACTGCTTCTGAAATTATATTACGTTCTAAAGGACATGCTTTTAATGATATTACGATAAGGCGCGATTTAAGTTCTGAACCTAGAAACCTAATGCGATCAAATATCAAACTAGATAATGTGAAGTGTTAAGATCAAGTCGAAAATCCTGCGGGTTAGAAATTTCGGATAGCGAGGAAACTTGTTGCCTTGAAATAAAGTCCGATTTTTGATTGAAGCCAAATGCAGCTTGCCAAAATTCGATACGATACGTTTCCTCGATCATACCTTTGGAATCAGAAAAATCTAAATTGAGAGTTAAGAGATTTCGGTATCCTAAAATATTTTACACTAATGCAAGAGATCTTCGAAATAAGTTATCTTATCTTGAATGTCAGGCAGAAATACATAAAATTGATATCATCTTGATTACGGAAACGTGGTTTGACGAATATTGTTGGGAGTGTTACACTATTCCTCACTTTGACTTATTCACATGTAATCGTACGACTTTGGGAGGTGGTGTAGCAGTATACATTCGTATGTCGTGTTCTCTAATAGTTGCAACAGTTAAGAGCATTATGAAAACTGATATTGAATGTCTAGCATTACAAGTAAGCAAGTGTTCTTCGGCAACAAGAAGTTTTGCTCTCGTCGTTGCAGTATGTTATCGCCCTCCAAGTGGTAAACATGATGTTGCACTTGATATTTTATAGCATTCTATAAAGGAAATTCTTATATTAAATAAAAACATGTTACTAGCAGTGATTTTAATCGCTTGAACTTTGATCACGCTGCCGCTTCATTAGGATTGAATCAGGTCGTCCACTTTACAACGAGAAAAAGAACTTATCTTGATAAAATTTACTGTAATGTGGAGTCAATATGTAGTAAAGTAGAGCGTATTGCACCATTAAAAACCTCCGACCACTCATCTATACTAATAACTCCTCTTAACCACACTAAGCGCAAACTTACAACTAAGCGGGTGTTATATGACAAACGTGAACATTATATTCTTAATTTAAAAACTGACGTATCCAGTGCGTTACAAGTGATGATTACTCATAACTCTTTAACAATGGATAATTTAATTAGTTGTGTATCGAGTTTTTTTGATTCTTGTATTCCGCGTAAATTCGTGTCGATTTATAATCGGGATCCTAAATGGATGACTCCTTCAATTAAAGAGATTGATTTCAAAAGAAATTAAGCGCATGAAATAGGAAACTTAAAGAAAAACAATTAACGGATAAACTTTCCAGTCTCATAAATATTTCCAAGAAGTCATTTGTTCTGGAACTGCTAGGTACAGGGAATTCGTCAGACTTTTGGAAAGGTGTTTCACGCCTAAAGCCTAGTGGATGTAAATTAGATTTTGCTAACCTTAATCAATCTGATTTAGTATTTGCCTTGAATGAAATAAAAGAAGGAATCACGCCAGTATTGGATAAAACTAGGATTACGAATGAAACTATACGTTATGAATCATTGGATGTTGTCGTTTCCGCATCAGAAATAAGTTCGGAATTAACTCGCTTGAGTTCAAAAAAATCATGTGGTCCTGGACTGCCCGCTTGGATACTCCGGTATTTGGAAGATGTATTGTCTGAAGCTTTAGCACATTTATTTTCGGAAATATTTCGATTGGGAAATGTTCCTGCTTGTTTGAAGATGTTTAAGGTTGTGTTAGTTCCGAAAGGAGGTCAATCAATATCTAAAATGGCATATCGTCCAGTATCGTTGCTTCCGGTCATCGCTAAAATACTAGAAAGCTGTTTTCGTCGACGAATATATCACAAATATAGTAACTATTTAGACAACAATCAATTTGCGTTTCGACCCGCAGGATCGACAAACAATGCTCTATTGTCAATCCATCATGTTTTGGTAGATACTATAGACTCTCGCCTCTTTCATGTAATACAGCTTTTACAGGTTGACATTTCGAAAGCCTTTGATAACGTATCTCATGCGAAACTATTAAGAAAGTTCAAAAACGCAGGATTCTCTGATTGGCATATTAATTTTTTGAACTCCTATTTAGATAATCGATTTCAATTTATATCTCACCTAGGATCAAATTCAGAACCGCGTTGTATATTTAAAGGTGTTCCACAAGGAAATCTAATTGTACCACTTCTATTTGGAATTTACATGAATGATTACTGTGTCAGTTATTGCTCGTCAAAATGTTTTAAATATGCAGACGATCTTACTATAATAAACCGCGGTGACAACTATATACAATCTAACATTATAATTGAACAGGAATTAAGTAATCTTAAAGAATGGTGCTCGTATAACGATCTTAGTATAAATGTGACGAAGTCAAAAATTATTCAGTTTGCGTTTAAACGACCTTATTCTAATTCAATGCTGTTAAACTTTGGTCTAGAGAGATTCAGTTACTTAAAGATTTTGGGCTTGATATTTGACTCGAACTTGTCTTGGAAGAAGCATGTTGAAGATACCGCATCTAAATGTGCTAGGCGTCTATACTTTTTAAAAGTGTTAAAGCAAGATGGTGTATTTGACTACCAGCTAGAGCTTGTTTACAATGCGACCATACGTTCAATTCTACTATATGCATATCCTACAATTTTTGTGACATGACATCTTTTGAAATTAAAAAGCTTATTCGCATTCATAATCGAGGGCAGCAAATATATGGCAAGAATATAGAACCACTCGAAGTTTTAATGAGCAGAATTTTAAAAATGAAATCGCGTGCATCCATTGTAGAATATTTATTGACAATTTCATCATCACAATATTTAGGGATAAAAAAGCGATACGATCTACGAAAGTCAAATAACATAGTAAAGCTTGCTCATACAGAAAAGCTAAAGCGCAGCTTCTTACTTACAGCATTACTACTCAGAACGTCTGCTATTTAACTGTTATTGTGTAATTTTAAGACATTTTGAGAATATTATGTGTAATTTTAATTTTCCTACTTGTATATATATTTTTTCATGCCTTCAAATTTTGTCTATCGTATGAACAAAGATACATGTTCATCTTGTAAAAATAAAGAAAAAATTATTGATTGATATCGTATAAAATACGTAAACTTAGTTATCTGATCTGAATTTTATTTTGTACCTTATTCTTATATATCATCTATTATTATTTATTATTTCATAAATATAATTCTTAGATGCAAATATATATTTTTAATATAAATATATATTTATATTTAATATATTTAGTAATATTTCTTAATTTAAATTTTTTAATATATCTTATAATCCTAATTGTTATAATCTACATTGAGTACAATATTGATTAATATTGATTAATCAGTATTGATCAACATTGATTAATCTAACATATATTTGTTGAAACAAGCCTAATCATCTATACCTCTCAAAATCTAATTATCATAATCGATGCCGTTCGTAATCTATACTTTTCTCAATCTATATTTCATGAAATCTATTCATTCCATTATCTGGATCTATCACAATCTAGATTCCTTAAAATAACAAAGGATATCATTTAATTCCGTCTAGGCAGACAACATTATGATGCGATTTCAAAATTATACTATAATGAGCGAAATTTTACTACTTTTAAATCAGATAGGTGCATTGTTAATTCTGGCCATCCTAGTTTCTTGCTATTGAACTTGATAACGTTTGTATTGAAAAGTTTTCAATCTATATAGAGCGCATGTGTTCTAAACGATATTTAGTTGTTTCTCATAATGATTAAGTGTTACTTCTTTTCTGTAATAGAGGAGTGTTGAACATAATTAGAATTGCTGAATCTTGCAACAGTGTATGTAAGACCTTGTCTTTATTCCGGTATTCTAAGAATACCGGAATAGAGAATGGAGAATAGAGAATGCTCGCATGCATTCTGAACTAAATCAAAACACATTCGAGCAACTTATCACCTCAATTTTTCTATATTAAACAAAGCCACACGAATGTTTTGAAACAAATTGAAATCAACACATTTTATCGAGCGTGTAAATTGATCAATTAGAGAACATACACATTCATGGTTCTCAAGCGGATAAATTAATCGATAGCACTTTTTAACGATGCATTTTCGAGTTTTATGATATAGAACGTATTATACATTATTTTACTAAAACTACTAAAATATTTGTGGTAATTGATGTCGATAATATTTTATTAGCAGACACTGTTTCACTCGTTTTAAATACTCTAATTTTTTATATATAATATTTTTAATCTTTTTATTTTTTTGTATATTTTGAATTGTTTAATTTAAATGTTTAATATTTTGAACATTTATAATTCGTTGACACTTTTTTAGAAAATATTGTGATTTTGAAGCACACGCTGTCTATTATTGATTATTAATAATTATTAATAAATAATTTTTGATTAATTATTTAATAATTAATAATAATTAAATTATTAATTTTTATATTTTAATTTTTATATTTTATATTTATATTTAATATAAATTTTTATATTTTTATATTTATATTATTTCGTAGTAAATAAATTGCGTAGTATATGAATTCTATTTAATAATCGGAGTATTGATAACAAATTATATTACGAAAATGTCTATTTAAATATTATGTATGGGCAAATAATACTGATATGTACGTAAGGTACTTAGATTTTCTATCTTTTAGTCTAAATTACTTTATATATATTCGTTATTACTGTAACCTATTGGAATGGTACTATATTTGTTAATCGAATGTAAGGATAAACAATTCATTTAAATTATTTAAAATAATAAAATTTTTATACATTAATCTAATTAAATTATAATTTGTTTGCTTATAGATGCCTTTAATTGCTGATTTTAAAAGTCGAAATTTCGAAGTTTTTTTACGAAATAAAAAAAACGTGTTTTAACTAATTTCGTTGAGCTTTAAATCAATTTTTCTTTAATTTTCAAAATTAAAGAATTTGGTAAACGACTCTAAATTCAACATTAATGAAAAATTTGTATGGAAAAATACTTCTGCTTTTAAAAAGGAAGTTATTTTAACTAACGAAATATAAAAAATTAATAAATTTATTTCGTATACAAAATAAAAAGTTTAAAGAAATACTCTAAATGATTTTTATGCGAAGTTTATTCATTTAGATATGCCTTCTTTTTGGTAATATTGTTAATTTTTCATTAAATCGTAGATGATACGAGCCATAATTTATTTTAAGATAATCATGAATACACCATTGTCGTACAAAATAAATAATACATCATTATCAATTAATTAATAATTGATTAACCAATCAATTAGTGGATATATTTCACCAACATGGTGACAAATTACATTTAACAAGTTTATATCGAGAAAGTAACAAGTTTATAACAAGCATATAACAAGTTTATACTGTATGATAGTTTCCAATCTACATGATATTTTGAATTTATTAAGAAAATAAATCAATAATTTGAATTATATACCCAATTACAATTATAATAGGCGATTTACCTTTTATATTTTAAGAATTTTGATGAATCAAAATATAGAGCTCACAAATATATTGTTTAAAATCAAGATCACTGATAATAGAAGAGATTTGGTAGAATCTCACAAAATGAGACAAAATTTTCACAAAATTCATTGAATTAAATCGGAAAAATTAAATCAATTAATTATTTTTTATTTTAAATGCTTTTTCTATTAATTATCATAAGTGCGGAGTGTAGCATCTAAATATAATTATGTATTTTATTAATAATTATTCTTGTAATGAACTTAATCATTTCATTTTGCTAATTTATTAATAAGATATTAGCAAAATTTAGTTATTAATTAATAAAATTAATCTTTAGATAAAATATTTTCTATCATTCAGTTATAAAGTGGTGCAAGAAATAATGCAGTTTTAATAGTTTTTGTTGTTGAAAACGCTAGGCCTTTTATTATCATATATACCTAACTATTTAATGCTAGGCCTTCAATTATCATATATACCTAACTATTTCACACTAGGCCTTCAATTATCATATATACCTAACTATTTCACGCTAGGCGTTCAATTATCATATATACCTAACTATTTCACGCTAGACGTTCAATTATCATGTATACCTAACTATTTAACGCTAGGCGTTCAATTATCATATATACCTAAATATTTCACGCTATGCATTCAATTATAATATATATGCCTAACTATTTAACGCTAGGCGTTCAATTATCCTCATTATAAATACACCTTATATAACTTCATTATTTCTATTCGAAGACGTAAAGTATTTGCAAAGCGCCAAGCATGAAAATTGTCTTTATAAAAAGTTATCTTTCCAAATATAGCGATCACATTGCAATATTTGTTAATACGTTGTGTTTTGTATTGTTCAAAATTCTTTTATTGTACTTTAATTGCACCTTTCTATTTTATCGTATCGACAGCGTCTAATCGAATTCAATATGATTAACTATCGATGTATATTTTGAATTGCTATAATTTATTGTAATAAATATTTACAGCTTTCATTATTTCCAATTTAAGTATCAAATTTTGTAGTTATTAATTATCGATTCTCGGCTCTATTAATTTGTTTTATAATATATTAATATAATTTAATTGTTTAAGTTCTATTTATTAAGAAAAGTTAAACAAATTAATATAAGCAACTTAATTTTATGTTCTGTAACTTAAAATTATTTGATAAATATATATAACACATCCAGATATAAAATTATATATATAAATTATTTGATATATATATTAAATGATAAATGATCGGTACAGTGTAAAATATAAAGAAGAATGAAGAAATTAAAAAAATTTAAAAATTTTAACATTTTTTCAGACATTTTGGCAGAAATAATGCAGCTTTCAAATTCTGCAGTTATACTTTACTATTTATAGGACATGTGTAATTGTGTGATTTATAATTTCTTATGATGCTGATATTTGGTCAGCGAAATATCAAATATATTCCATAATTTCCTGCTTTATTAATTAAATTATTACTAAATACATCTACACACGTTGTCGATTTAAAAATAACCGAGATTACCAGATTTAACAGATTTATTTTCTATAATAAAATTGAAAAATTATAAACTTTTATTTTAAATTTTAACTTTATATAAATTATGTGATGTGGCGAGAGTGGCCGTATAATATATATAATTTATATAATTATATAAATTTAATTATATATATTTATAATTATATTATTTATATAATTAAGTTGTATATCATGTTAATAAATTAACTTGATATAAATTATGAGGTGGCGAGAGTGGCCGAGAATCGGAAGCTGGACAAATACAGGGGCATCGATGCGTTCCAATACACTTTTGTCCCATTTGGCGATCGAGACAATAGGGGCAGCCGGGCCGGTTACGTCCTGCTTCCTGAAATGTCTAGGGAAGAAGCTAATTGCCGCTACAGGCGATCGGAGAGCAGCGAGATTTCTCTCACAGAGATTGAGCTGTGCGGTGCAACGAGGCAACGCGGCCTTTTTTTGGAGGTCAGCCAGGGGATTGCAGAAGATTATCAATCTGATCTCAAGCTTTAAGTTTTCACCTCACTATTATTATTCGTATTGGTAGAATTAGATGAATTGAATGAAATGAATTCAATGAAATGAATTGAATGAAATGAATTGAAAAATAACTGCAAATTGTAGTTTTGATTACTCTATTTGAAATGATCGCGATAGTGTAATGTGTTGTATATAAATATAAGGGTTTTATTGACTTACAGCAGATAGCTTCGATAATATATAAATTTGAAATAATTCTATTCATTTATCTCGTTTTAGAACTAAAACATTATTTATCATTATCATCAGATAAAAATTCCTTAAATTATTTATGAATTATTAAGATAAATTGTCACATTATTAAGATAAATTGTATTATGGGTCATTTTTGCAGAAATGACCCATAATACATTATTAATGAATTTATTACATAAATTATCACACGATATAAAATACCTATATATACATGAATATATATTCATGATTGATTGAAATCGGTGTATGGAATTAGATATCATGAAAGAAGGATTCTGTAGCTGGTTTTCAATGCGAAAGTCACCTCGTGTGACCTAGCAACTATTCAATACATAAATAAGCATCCACCAAAGGATCACCAGTCCCGATTTCAATCGATCTTCATTATCTCATAGGATACTATATATATATATATAGTTTATATATATTCGGTTAGTTAATATCTACATTTATATATATATAGTTTTTAAATCCGATTGAGTTAAACTGTGCTCCGGGAGCTAATAAGCTTCAGTTTTATAATTGTAATGGATACTTTTACAATATATATATATATATATATATATATATATATATATATATATATATATATATATATATATATATATATATATATATATATATATATATATAATTTGTTGTTACACCTGCCCTGGGACACTCACTGGTGTACTCATAAATATATCACTATGTTTTTCTCATGAAGAGGCATAAACACCAGGCAGCATTCTATATATCCTCATCAGACTAAGAAATAGAACCGAATTATTCTTGCATTATTCAAAGTCGCTACGTATGCCCAGTCATCCTATGTGTGACGACAAACTTCACAACGGTATACGCGTTTCGCTCTAACGGAGCTCATCAGTACCGTGACTTCTATAATCATCTATAGGCACCTTAACACACGCTTAAACAGTGTTTAAAGCTCGAAAAACAGAACTACCCTTAATCTGAATCATCGGAGGGAATTCATCGGCAGGTGTAACAACAAATTATATTTTATATATTTGCACACTTTTAAGTGTCCCTGTTAAACAGCATTTCTATCAAAAAGAATTTTGTGCCTGATGCATGGTTAAACTGTAATAGTCACTGCCATGCACAGAGCTTATGCTAAATTCCCTCCGATGATTCAGATTAAGGTAGTTCTGTTTTTCGAGCTTTAAACACTGTTTAAGCGTGTGTTAAGGTGCCTATAGATGATTATAGAAGTCACGGTACTGATGAGCTCCGTTAGAGCGAAACGCGTATACCGTTGTTGAAGTTTGTCGTCACACATAGGATGACTGGCATACGTAGCGACTTTGAATAATGCAAGAATAATTCGGTTCTATTTCTTAGTCTGATGAGGATATATAGAATGCTGCCTGGTGTTTATGCCTCTTCATGAGGAAAACATAGTGATATATATATATATATATATATATATATATATATATATATATATATATATATATATATATATATATATATTATATAATATATATATTGAAAATCCACGAAAATACCAGAGAAGACCAATGTATATTTTTGACAACGTTTCGACTCTTTACTGAGTCTTCTTCAGGTCACTATATTGTATAGAACTTAACATAGCCAACACAAATTTCAATTCAGTCCAAAACATACAATGACAAATCAGATAGCATGTATGCAAAGCAGTCGAAACGTACCCTAACCACTTCATCCGACTGACGATGACTGCTGGGTGGTTAGGAACGTCTCGGAGTGATACATTAGACTGATGGCGCTGATGATAGAAGTCCAGTTGTTCAGCAGCAAATATGGATTAAAAATCAATTGTAGCCAGCTTTGGCTCCTGGACCACAATTTCAAGCGATTTTTCGCAATAACAATATATATACCAAATGGTGTTGCTTGATAGACTGGACTTCGATTCACGACTTTCAGTCACCATGTCACTTCTAGACGACCACTTCAGCATCGAAATGATGAGTACATGGCAACACTCATCAGTAGAATGAGGTACACACTGGTCGTTTCGGTTGCCTGCGTGACATTGTGAATATAGGCGTTTCCGACACTTTGCTTAATTATCTGAGTCTTACGCTCTTAACCAGGTCAAATTGCTGTGCGGACCATCTTTAAACACCAGGCAGAGGTCTAGAAGTGACATGGTGACTGAAAGTCGTGAATCGAAGTCCAGTCTATCAAGTAACATTATTTAGTATAAATGTCGTATTTCGTAAGAAATCCTGGACCGTTGTCTACTCAGCACATCCGTGCACTACTATTATACCTGCCGTATCCATTAAGGATCCAACGAGTGCAGCGACAATTCAGCAATAACCTCTGCCTAGTGTTTAAGGATGGTTCGCACTGCAATTCGATCTGGTTAAGAGCGTAAGCCTCAGACAATAAAGCAAAGTGTCGGAAACGCCTATATTCACAATGTCACACAAGCAACGCCTATATATACATCTCGGACATTACAAAACAATGTCCGAGATGATCTCTGGAATTCTTATCATAGATTTTTTCGTATGGGATCGTGAAGATCGATTTAATTCGGGATGGTGATCCTTTGATCACCAGCCCGATTTATGACTATAATAATCCTTCCTTAATGACATCCAATTCCATACAATTTGTTCTATACTATTCTATATATTGGTGCATATTGGATGCACCAATATAGAATTTGTGCATCCAATTCCATGCACCAATTATATATTTAATACTATAGATTATAATATAATTATATAAATCACTTCTCGTTTTGTAGTGATAAAGAAGTTTGCTTCACATGCAATCGAACTCCGGTTTGTACCAACATCTATAATTATAAAAATGAAACTTATAAACTTGTGGAAGTTTTATTATAATTATATAATTAATAATTATTTAATAATAATTATTTATCGAAAAAGTGATGACATTATAATATTTACTCCAAAGTGTAAGTAAACATTTTACTCTAAAGAATTATTTGTTTGATCTGATGTATTTAATGATAATAGATTTAAAGGAATTAATTTAATCTATGTGGAATTTGACCAAATAGATGTAGATACATTTGACATTATATGCTTTGATATTTTGCTTAAAACATCATGTAATATGAAGTCACTGAAGCCATTTTCTGTATCAGAAACTTTACGAATCCATATTTACTTAAATTAGTAGTGTTGTATCTGCAAAGATTTAATTGTATTTAAATAATTTGAATGATTTAAAATAGCGATATTGTCTCTTTTATGTTTTTGATTTATTTTACTGATTTATTTTTATTTAATTATGCATCTTTTACAATTATCAAACTAATACTTACCTAAATAGGAGATTGACGTTTTTAAATTGACTGAAGCAAAAGCATTTATAATGCGTAATGGATGTTGACGTTATATTACCTTCGTTGTTCAAGTCGTTTCAGTGATCTGATAAAGAATGTCATAAAATATGATATCACTTCACCATATCGTTTGACCTAATCAAACCTAAATCAATCTTCATACGCTTCGTGTTTCGAAATAATTTTGTAGTTATAAATTATAATGCAATTTGCTCAAAATTTTCATATTTTGTAATATTTTTAAGAATAATATCGTTTATAATAAGTATTTTAATTCAGTTGTCGAGTGTTGTTGGTCTCGAGCGATAGATTACAAAGTTTGCTATCATGTTTGTGTACGGCTAACTAGGGCTAGTTTTCGTTTAGGGAAGTGTTTCATGAAAAAAATGCTGGTTTCGTCCGATGGTATCTTAATAGTGAAAAACAGGGATGAACAACCTTGAACACTGGGGGCCATGTTTTCATCGTTTTCTAATGAATAGCCGGACAAATTTATAAAATGTAATAATTTTGTGATCAAGTAAAATGAGCTTTATAAAATATAGATATAGCCGGATTAATGCCTAATTTTAATAATACGTTATACAATTACAGTATATACGTGTTTAACGAAATTATTGGTGCATATTTTAATAGCTGCTAAGTTAATATATTTATGCATAAAGTTTAAAAATATCCCACACGCAATTAACTTACTATACAAAAATACTTTTTTAAATATATCATTACAAAATACATTCAAAGATAAATATTTTCGTACTTAATCTTTGAAAAAATATAATCACACACTTTATTTTTACGTGCAAGTCTGTAAAAAATCCAATTGATATTTAATTATAATGATTCAAGACAAAAATCTTTGTCTGGAATAATTATATTATAGATGCAAGGTCTTTAAAATGACATGTAATCTACGTATTTGAATAATATAGTATCTTTGAAATATTACGTTTCATAGTAATTGATAATTACTTTTTTAGAATAATTTTTTCAGAACACTCAAATAAAACATATACACATATCAACCGTAAAACATCCCATACCGGGCAACATGTTAGCTAAAAGTATTGTCTACAAGGAGATTGTACATATTTAGTCGTTCCTTTTCAAGTCTTGACATTTTTCATTGCGTTGAGCCATGACAGGTCGTAATCGTAAGGCAATTGACACTGCCTTTGTCATTTGTGTAGATATCACATGTCTTAAGTGATAAATGCAATCTCCGTAGCCTCTATAAGATGTGGTCGCCATACGTTACGCCATACGTTACGCCATACGTTACGCCATACGTTACGCCATACGTTACGCCATACGTTACGCCATACGTTACGCCATACGTTACGCCATTGTTTTTAGTAATTGATCAGCAGTCAGCCCGATTGCGCCTTTTGTAGATAACACGACAGGACGAAATGTACCCTATTCAATTCTTTCTATTCCTTCCGTATATTTCTGTCTTTTCCGGCTTTCGTGGTAATGAAAGGACTGGATTCGGATCTCAGAGAGTACGACGGTACTAAGCTGTTATATACACGTATGTCGACGAACGACCGCTTCGTGAAGTTTCCATTAAGACCATTAAACGCTATGTCCGCTCTGGTATTTTGTCCCTTGTCGTTGCAAGATTCACGAATGTGACTGAATCCGGTACAGGTTGTAAAACAGGTTCAACGACAACGTATTTACTCACCTTTCTTTGTTAGTTTGCAATCTTTTTGCGGATTATGTTTTGACAAATTATGGTTATGCCATTGGTTTTGCAAGATAGGGCGTGCGTGACATTACATTCCTCCCCACATGAACATTTTTTCAGCTCAGGTTTCCTTGCTAGATCATATCTCACTGCCATTGCATCGTGAAATTCGAGTTTAGATACCGCCGTTACTGAATTATGATTGGCCGGATGCAACCACGCGGAGGCTCCTTTAATACCAGCGTTGTTGAGTATTGTTTTTAAATCTCGATCCGAACATTCAATCCCGTGATTACGTTCACCAATTGTTCTGGCTTTGCTTGATGTTCGAATCTGTTCAATTAAACTCTGTTGTCTCGATCGTTGGTCTGTTCCTGTATCACCCTTCAATATTGATATGCTTAACGATTTTGAATTGCGGAATTCGATATCACCCAGTTCCCCGATCTCGCGTATTTTAATGCCCCCATATCTCAGCGGTAATCCTATTACTCTCCGCATTTTATTATCAATGCATTCCAGATCGAGCATGCTAGGTAGCAGTTCTTTGTGCAAATATTTGGTGGCGTGTTGGAACCACTCTTCTTTAACTTGACATGCACGTTTTATGTAATTACATTGTAGCTGAACCGATTTAGTTAAGATTACATAAGCGGAATATGGGTCCAAATCTATTATTTGCGATATCGTGTGTAATACATCGAGCCAACCTGATATTTTTTCTTTAACTTTTGCTTTTGTAAAGGCATCATTTCCAATGAAGCTACCCAAGAATTTTACACCATTCTTGCATATTTGCATCTTTGCATGTTTGCATGTTCATCTTTGCATGTTCATCTTTACAGACTTGCACCTATAGTCTAAATGTTTAAATGAAGCAATATTATCATGAGGTTCGGCCTGGTGTAATAAAATTGTACATTTTTGAGGGTTTACGTGATAACCGTACCTCGGTCCCAATTCCAGTATGTCTTTCCATAATCACTCTAAATCTCCAAGTGTACCTACACAAGCTCCATCATCTGCATACCACCTGTTGAGTACACCCGGTGTCCTATCTAGAAGTCGTTAAATTAGTGGTAGCGACGCGGCATCTAAGACAGGCATGGATAGAGGATCCCCATGTGTGAATCCTTCTGCTGAGAATAGTATGTCCCCTTGAACAGCTAGAGTTGCCTTGATATGTGTTACGTAGAACTCTTGATAGCGCTGGACATATAAATGGCATGTTTTTAAGAGTGAGATTCCTGTTGGTGCGATTAAATGCATTGCTCGCATCAAGCAGTACTAAACAGTTTTTCTTCGAGACTTTAAAGGCTGATCTAATCGAGTGAACTGCCGCTTGTGTACCACATCGCTGGCTCGCATAAAGTTGTAAAGGTCCGGATACTTCTGACAAATTGTTTTTCACGATTCGTAATATTGCTTTACCTACAATTCTTCGCATCACTTCTCCAATGCCAATCGGACGAATCCCCGGGTTTTTGTCCAGAGGTATCAAGCGACATACCAAATATGCACTCAGCTGCTGATGATGTATCTTCTCCTTAAAAATAAGTATTGCGAATTCACAATCGCTTGAGTGTATTCTGATTTCGTTTTTCTCCCCGATTAAATTTAGTTAGTATTTCTGCTACATTTCGTATGAGTTCTTTGCTAGCATTGCATTATGGTAGATATAATAGGTTAGAGGTCCATTGTATCACTTAGTCATATAACGATTCGATGCCAATTAGTAATTGATATTTTTTAAAAAGTAATATAATACTATAATAATAAATATAAATAATATAATATATAATATATACATATTAGTAATTGATAATAATAAGAGTGTTATTAAGCCCGCGCGCCTCGAAGCTTATGCAAAAAATGTATATTTGCATGAAATACAAAGATCAAAAATTGTTGAATTGTTGATCGTCCAAAGGCAGGCGAAGATTTTGTGTCGGAATCTGGCGGATATGCAAGGAATTTAAACTTTTCAAGATGTCATGTGTAAAGTATTTAGTGTAACTTGTCAATTTCGCTTAACGACCACTTTAAGAGATGATAACAAAAATACGTGACTGAGACATCTACAATCCTTGAGGCAGAACCTGAAAATGCAATAGGGGCCCTTGTTGTGACATGGTAGGCGAACACAGCAAAATTTGTCGTGATATCCATGCACAGATGTACGCCATATAAGTGGGCGTTTGGTTGCATGTGCCTTTCTTCATTGGGATTGTGTAAATGCAGGAGAATTGATAATAATAATTTATTACTAATAAATACTAATTTATTGAATTAATATAATTTAATAAATTCATAATAATATATAAAATGTAATAATTTTGTGATCTAGCAAAAATAGCTTATAAAATATAGATAGAGTCGGAGTAATGCCTAATTTTACAGTAAAAATAGCAAGATATTTAAAAATTATATTTTGAATTTAAATATTTTTGTTTTGACAATATTTTAAATGTTACTATTTCAATGCAAGTAATCTTAAAATTACTACAGCTCTATCAGATGTACGTCTTTTCAACAATATTCTGCTATTAAATTGAACTGTGGTGAATGAAAATTCTATAGGAATTGGTTTAATTCCTATAGAATTAAATTATATGATTTTATAAAATAATTCCATTAGACGGCAACTGTTCGCCATCTAATCTCTAATTTTCAGTAAAAATATCAAGACATAAAATTTAGATTTTATTTACTATTTATTATATTAATAATATCAATATAATAAATATCAATATAATAATATCAATATAATAAATATTAGTATAATGTTTACTTTTTTCAATTTCGATTTTATTTTAGATTGACAATCAATGGGTTAACAATAGCGTTTTAGAAATAATAAGATTACAAACATCAGCGATGACGGACTGTAGGAAGACAATATTACTATCGTTAGTTTAGCTTGATTTTAGCTAATAATTTATTTATATATTCAAGTTACCACTAATGTATTACTTATTTTACCGATTTTTGCTTTATTAAAATGATCAGCCAAAAGATAATTTCATATCAAAGCATTGCTTATATCAAGTTATACTCGACAATACATTTGGAATTAATATACACTTTACCTCTAAATTCTGTGGGTGTAGGAGTAATTTCATTTAATTTCATATAGAAATTTCTATTTTTCGAAATTGCTACTTTTTATCGAAGTGTTAAAAGTCAGATGAGATATTCGTGTATTTATTTGTCTGCAAGAATATCTAAGTCTTGAAATCTTGCTAAAAGCTTAAGATTGAACGCATTGACTATAAAATTGAATGTATTGACCCTTAAATCAGAACCTCTTGTTCTGACCTAAAGGGCCGGACTAATTTATAGAATGTAATAATTTTGTGATCAAGCAAAAACAGCTTTATATACTTGAAGAACGAGGTGAGAATATTTATTTTAAACTTAAACTACTAGGCCATAATATTAACATTTATATTATTCATGGCCAATCTCATCGACTTACATACTTGTTTGATCTGTATATATAAACTTTAAATTTTAGCGGCGAGCCGGATCAAAATGCTCGGAATGCAGGATCCGGTTCGCGGCCCGGAGGTTGCCCATATGTACGTAAAGGTCGTACATATAAGGGAAACTTTTATTTGATATTTCGCTAACCTCTGTTAGCATCTTTAGAATTTTACTTTATGCAATTTCTGAAGATGCTAACAGAAGTTAGCGAAATATCAAATAAATTTGCACCATTTTTTGGTCCAGCTCCAATAATTCTTTATCAATAAATGAATCATTATCAACTATTTACAATTATTAAATGTATAGTACTTTATATACTTTACTATAAAATAAATATAATATATTGTATATAGTATTATTTTTAATATGTAATTGTTTATGTTTTATAAAATTTACTGAACAATTTATTAGATATGTTTTAACTCGTACCGGCATTTTGATAATTTTGAATTATGGTATTTAATATAATTGAATAAAAAAAATAAGTAACAAAAGAAGAAATGAATCTTTGGCAGGTAATTTTCTGAAGATGATAACAGAGGTTAGCGAAATATCAAATAAATGTTTCCTCCTTTTTTAATTTAGCTCCAATATTTCTTTATCAATAATCGATCAACTATTTAAAATTAAAAATACTAATAATTAAACAAATAATTATAAATTAAAAATAATGCCTAATAAAATTTAAATAACTAAATAATAATTAATTAAATAATAATTACATAATAATTATAAATAATATATAATAATAACTAATAATAAATTATATAATAAATAATCTTTTTGTAGGATTTAAAATAATTTATATTAAGTCAAAATTCAAACATATAAACTTTAAACTTAAAAATTTAAAATTATCAACTATTTACAATTATTAATTATTTAATTTTTATATTTTCAATTCTTTAATTTTTTTAACTTAACATAAAGTTTGTCTGCAGAGGCAAAAATTTCACAACTAAATAGTTAATCTAACAATTTCTTCAATTATGGAAATTAGGAAGAATATTTAATCCTAAAATTTAGGATAAAATAATCGAATCGGTTAACATTAAGGTATGGAAATAAGTCGAAATTAAAAAATTAGATTGCTAACATCGCGTTTTAATGATTATAAATTATAAACGTAAAATATTAATCTGTATTTTATTTTAATATTTTTCTTAGTAATATTTTATATATTAATAATATTTTATTAAATAATTGATGATATTTTAGATTAAAAGTTTAATTCACAAGATTATATTAATTTTTTAAATTCATTGCATAATGACAATGAATTAAACACATTTACCAAAATAAGTTTCAAAATAAGTTTTGTTTGTTCTATATTTAATTAAACATTCGTAAGAATTTATACATGAAATATTAAAAATATATTATTTATTCTTGAATTACTTATTTAACTTCTCGCTTGCTAATTAAATAATATCAAGTAATAATGAATAATTTTGCAAGATAGAAGAAATGTTTATATTTCGATAGCTGCTAATATTCAAGACCTCAAGTTAGTTTCTTAAACTTGCATTAAAGTTTTATTACAATACTGCGTATGTTAAGAAGAAGAAACATCTTGAACAAATACCATACCTATCTTTTACGATCTATTTTACTTATGACGATAAGGCTTTTATAACTTTTGTAATAAAGATTCGTTTCTTTACTTTTGTGTCGTCTGCAAATATAATACAAAAGGAAAAGACCCGTCTGTACATGTTTATAGGAAGATCATATTTAAAAATAAAAAAGAATATGCTCATATTTCTTAAACTGCTGTCAACTTTATTTTATAAAAATTTTAAATATTTAAAATCATTACATAACAAATTTTCATTCTCAAATGTTTTACTTTGTTAATGGTGTTGCATTGTTAATTTCAATACCATACATTTTTTACATATTATAGTAAGGATATGCCCTACAACATTTTTGATACTTTACGTTTTAAAAAATGAACATTATAATGGGATACAACAATCCCTACAATTAAAGTTTAACATGACCAGTTCATATAGGGAGACGTCTTCACAGTAAAAAAACAACATCAGAAAAACTAATAGAGCATCACGCTCTATTAGACGTTTATTCAAATTGGCCCGGGTATGGACTTGCGACTGAATTATATAAGAAGCAATTTCAATAAATAACTGACAGAGCGTTTCAGTTAACTTAGTTTCGTATTTAATATAATTATAAAATAAAAAATAAATAAATAAAAATAATAATGCTAAATCAATATATCAAAATTTAATAATTAGATAATAAATAATTATAAATAATTGTTATAAGATTTTAATTAACTTGAAATTTAAAATAAAAGTCATTTTTATAAATAGACTAATAAATAACAGACGCTGTGTTAGAATAAGGATCAGAGGTCATCAGGAGGAACTGCAATGCTATCATGTTTCGTCCCCTATTCCTCAACCCAACTTAGCAGCAAGGCCAAACACGTGCTAATGACGTATTTCCTTAGATGAAATTTGATTATCTACTATTATATTCCAATACAAAGTATATTATTTATCCATAAAATTTTTCCGCTAATGATTTAATATTTATTTATTTTTTCAAATTATTGTGTTGATTTATATATTTTACTATTTTCTGCTTGATGCTATTTTTATAGTAACCTAGTTTAACATATACATCTATTAAATTATTTGAATGATTTTGAAGAAATACAAACAATATCGTTACAAATTGTTGCAATTCTTAAAATTTCATTATTTAATGTATTATATTTTATATTATATGGTATTCATGAATGCTCATGCAAAAATATTTTATTATCGATATTAGTTTTAAGAATAAAGCTACCTGGATAAATCTGTACACATGTTGAATAAAAATTATTATAATTAGATACATATGCATCATCAATATATCAAAATATATATTTCATATCTTTAATTTAGATTTATAACGATTGTGAACAAATTCATATTCTATAAAGCTTAAAAATAAGTCAGCTATAATAGAACAACTATTACCTTCTATTGGAACATATTTTACTTGTCTGAATATAGGTGTCCCTACCTTTAAATAATTTCGATTCATTAATATATATAAGGATTATATTAATTCAATTATATCCATATTTTTATATTTATTTGAGGGTTATTTTCGTTAGAAATGCTTAGTTATGTGTTTAAATATGTCGTTATGAAAGCAGGTTTAATTGACACTGGACAACGACGGAAAACAACAAAAATGGATTAAACTAATTATATCTGACAATCCATCAGTGCTAAATATAGAGCATATCTATAAATAGATTAAATACAGTAAATTTATTGGAAACTTCTTCAGTGATAAACATTTTATACAAACTTTCTTTTGCATAAAGTGTATGTATACCAAATATTTGTATACCTATTTCTATACCCGAATCGTTAATAAAAACAAGTATTTGCTTGTAAAACTTAGCTATGCAGTTAAGTTAATAATTTAAATTATTAACAAGCACCCGATACTGGTCCCAACTGCGGTGAGAATTACAGAAACAGTTAACTTAATCAGAAAATATATTTTCATAAATAATTTGTCTCTCAACAACTAATTAAAGTGAAATGTATTATGAAATCGTGAAATGATATTTTTATATTACGAAATAGCGATCAAACAAGTTTTTGCTTTATGTTTCGATAGCCTTTGCTAACTTAATTTATATTAATCAATGAAACAATCTTATACCTTTAATACATTAACCTTTAATACATTAACATTTTGAACCTTTAATACATTATCATTTTATGATAGTTTGAATGATTTTGATCACGATCGACAATCTGCGAACTGGTGTGATGGCTTGTTTACTAATAGTTCTATTGATTTTGTTGAATTATATTAAGTTTCTAATAACTGATTTTAGATCAGATACATTTGAGTAGAATGTAGACGTCACTTTTCTATCATGTACATTAGCGAAGAAAATTGTATAATTGTTCATGTAGTTTAATATAGAAGATCTGTAGTGTGTACAATGAAATTATCTGAATTGCAACGACTTCTTAATCAGAAATTGGTTATTGTTCCAGGTAAAATATTCAAAAGTAATTTTAATATTCCTATGTTAACACAAGGTCTGCGAGATATATCCGATAATTACATTGTATTTATAAATTTACCGGCAAATGCTAAAATTGAATCTACTGATATGATAGATAGTCTGAAAAAAGCCATGTATTTTGTGATTTCAATTTATTCGGGGTAATTTCTGCTGTTTTTAGCTTTGGCATTGAATGTTTTATTTTAGACAAACTTCATCTACTCTTTTAAATCGACCCGTTCGATTTGTTATAGTTTTTGATATACGGAAAATGAAATTTACTTTTACAAAGCGTTCTTTGAAATTGCTGGATGCAAGTATAATTTAAAACTTTACTAATTTTAATTTCTTGAATATATATTTTACTAATATCTAAAGTTCCTTAATTTTTGACCACTTTTTTGTAATAAAACATTTTTTAAAAAATATTTTATATGTTCGTATATACTACATTTCTTTATAAGTAATCGAATAAATATAAGACACACGACAAATCTGTTGGTCCATATTATCTTAATTATAAATCTTATAATTTATCTTATAAATCTTATAAGATTTATAAGATAACTTATAATTATAAGATAACCTTTAACTTATAATTATAAAATAACTTATAACTTATAAGTTATAACTTATAACTTATATCTTATAACTTATAAGTTATAAGATAACTTATAACTTATAATTATAAGATAACTTATAACTTATAAGTTATAACTTATAACTTATATCTTATAACTTATAAGTTATAAGATAACTTATAACTTATAAGATAATTTATAATCTTATATTATTTGTTATCTTATATCTTATCTTATATATTATTATTTGGTGGCGACAGAATTATTTGATTAATTTTTTTTTGATAAATTTTCAGTAGCACCCATCGAATTTCGTCCTTCACTATTTGAAATTTATTTTATTTTACAGCTGAGAAATGGAACTTTGAGTTAAACTTTGATTTCTGTATGCAATACATAAATCTTTTAAGGTATAAGCAAATTTGTAATTAACAAATAATTAAAATTATTAAATAATAAATAATTTGTAAATAATAATAAATAATTTTAATAATAATAAAATAAATATTTTTTGAATCTGATAGCACTTACCGTGCTCATTCACAGACACTTAAGGCTACAATTGATAACTTTATCGCCAGGGTCAAACAGCGAAAACGCGTGCTTAATTTTTCGTTATTGTTTCACCTTCATTTTAAGGAGGTAATTTCCATATAGAATTGCAAACGTTTAGTTGAGCTAAATGTATTATTTTATGTTAGCAAATTTAATGTCAATCAGTAAAAATTCGAATAATTGTGTGAGTGTGCAACATATTGTAATTTAATATAAACAATTTAGATTATGTGATCTCATTTGTAAACCTAACTTAACATATCTTGTCATAAAATATCTATCATTTATATTCTTACAATATTATTATCGATAAAGCATCAATAATGTGCGAGTATTTATCTTAACTTTTTATTAAATAATAAATAAATACTGTTAAAATTACATTCGTGTGCTATCTAATCTTATGCTTTGGCATAATAAATTATCCACATGAGAAAAAATCTTTTATATAAATTTTTACAACGTTTCGGTCATTCACAGTAACCCTCTTCAAGATAGTATTTATAAAAAAAAATCCTTTAATTACGGAAGAATATGAGGGCATTTTTTAGTCCATACTGTCGATGCGAATTCTTAAATTATAGTTCGATTTATTACCATGCGTCCTTTTTCCTCTACTGTCAATGTGCATAGACTCATGTATTAAACGCCTATAGTTATTTGGTTATTTTGCAAGTATTTTAGGAAAATTGAAGAACATTTAAGGGAATGTCTTTCGTATTCCTCAGTACGCATAGGATGGGATATAAGGCAGTTATTTTTTTAAACACGTACTATCTTTAAAAGGGTCACTGTGCATGACCGTAATGTTGTAAAATTTACAAAAGGAACTTTTCTCGTGTTGGTAATTTATTATGCTAAACATAGGAATGAATAAATATTTAATTATTTTTTCACTAATGAGCAATTTGTAATTGACAAAAATAGTGACGAAGAAAGACTAAGATTGACCACATCAATTGCTGAAAACTGGTTTTATCTCTATTAATAGAGATAAAACGGTTTTCTGTTTTTCGATACTCAATTTTCGACACGCTCTACTAACGTATGTTTCTCAACAAGATGAATAACGTTTATTCTGTAAACTACTTTTGGCCCAGTGTAAGAGATTCAGTACCTCTTCTATTCATAAAGTTATCGTATATACCGCAAGATCATTTACTTTAAATACTTATTGTACGCTCACAATAATAATTCTGAATAATAATTATATTCTATAATAATATTCTATTATATATTCTATTATAATAATATTCTATTCTAATAATATTCTATTCTATAATATTCTATTATAGAATATAATAGTGGACTGAGCTTGTTTCTCGTATATCTACTGTATCACGATTTGATTCCCATGCTGCTTTCTCAGGATTCAATAAGTCAATACAATGGAAATGGACACACTTTATGAGATCGACACCAAGTGAAACGGATCTGTATTTGTCCTTACGGGATACTATATTCAGTGGTTTGGCTCCCTCACTTTTTGATCAAGATCTAAACTCAGTTATGCACGCGTTGATTTCGTCACCAATTTCAAAGGTGGAATGGGCATTGTTGATCCAGTAAGCGCAGCTTTGACCGAGTTCGAAAGCTCGAAAAAATTTTGTAAAACATTTGATAGTGGGCTACAAGGTGATCTTCTCAGGGATGCTCAGAATAACTTGACAAAAGAGTTGAATCAAGAACGACAAAAAGTTGTGGATGAGCGTTTGGCATACATTCGATCAATCTTACCCGCCTCAATGCATCAAGCCCTGGAATTTGCACTGGGACAGGGTGCTTCCTCTTGGATTAGTGCAGTTCCAGTGAAAGCTGAATTCAGTCATTTGTGTCCACATGAATTCAGAGATGCTCTTGCGTTGCGATATGGCTTCGACCCTATCGGGATTCCCAAGGACAAGTGTGTGTGGTGATGATGCGAAACTCCCACATTTGCTTTCGTGCAAGCGAGGAGGTGTTGTAATAACAAGGCATAACACCTTACGCGATTTCTTGGCTACCGAAATATCACAGGTGTGTACTGGGGTTGGTGTCGAACCGATATTACAACGGGTAGATAGTGATCACTGTTTTGATCATCGGGTCACTTGTCGAAGTGACGACGCGCGACTCGACATCGTCTGCATTGGGCTTTCTGACGCCAGATATGAGCGAACGTTCTTTGACGTTACGGTTTTCAACCATTT
Organism: Pomphorhynchus laevis; assembly: GCA_012934845.2. Taxonomy (NCBI): domain Eukaryota; kingdom Metazoa; phylum Acanthocephala; class Palaeacanthocephala; order Echinorhynchida; family Pomphorhynchidae; genus Pomphorhynchus; species Pomphorhynchus laevis. The sequence goes on along the minus strand of WNNJ02001213.1, from coordinate 204,834 downwards.
TGCTCCATCGTGTGCGTCTACGAGAAAAGCTGCATTTGATTTTCATGAAGCGAGAAAAAGATCAAAATACGCGGAACGTATCATCGATATCGAAATGAGTAGATTTATGCCGCTGGTGTTCACGGCTTCTGGTGCTGCGGGACCCGACGCCATGGTTTTGCTCAGGACAATTGCTCGATTGCGTTCATCACGTGGGAATAAAAGCTATGCTGAATGCCTGTGTGGCCTCAGAAGGTCCATAAGTTTGCTGCTGTGTCGTGCTGCCTCACATGCAATCAGAGGGTGCCGGTCGACTAGGGGTCACCCATATAGTCGTGGATCCGAACGGATGGATGATTCTAATGTTTTAGAATAAATAATAATACATAACAATGTTAAATGTATATTGGCCCATTTGAGGGAACCATATGTTGTAATTAATAATATATTAAAAAAAAGAAAATAAAAATAAATAAATCAATGATTATTCATAATAATAATTCTGAGCAGAGCATACACCGAACCGAGTATGCTTACTTTATTTAAACAAGTCTGTATTGCACTAAGTACTTGATGTTAAAAGGCCTTATTTAATAATTATCTAAAGTAATAAGTTCTTACTAATCGTGTATTGATAATCACGCTCACAGACGATTAATTTAAGCATTTGTAAAGATGAATTGTAAGACATCAGTTGCAAATTCTTAAGTGGTGCATCTGCGAGGACACGCAAATTTGCTTTGAAATTTACAGATAGAAAAGTTTTTGAACACAAAGAGAACATGGATTTTTAAATAAATGATTTTTACACTTACTAAATTTTAGTTTTATTTGGATTAAATATTATATATTTAATATTAAATATTTTAATATTTTAATAATACTTTTTATGCACAAAAAATGCTGTCTTATTATTTTCAAAAAATGTTAAATTATTTATTATTAAATTACATTTTACAGTTTAATGTTTATAAACATTGAAAAAAATGATTGTTACGGAATTGCTACCAGAACCAAAGTTCTAGTAGCAATTCAAAACAGAAGTTCCGATCGCAAGTTCGAGACTGCTTGTGTTCAGATTAGGGCTCAGCATATTCTCACTACCTTTCTAAGTTACATCGTCATGATATAACATGATGATCTTACATCATGAAGATGTCAATTTAAAATTTTCTTAAATAGAAATATATTTAAATCATTAAAAAATTATAAAATTAGTTCATATAAAATTTTAAAATTATTACAGTTATTAAATTATAAATTAATTATTTATATCTTATATTAAGGATGCGATGATAATCACGTAACAAGGTGAAAAAACACAGACATCGTTATATAGTGATATAAAATATCACTATATTTTATCGCTATTTAATAAATAGCTATGCGATAAATATTTGAAAAATATTACACGTCACTTATAGAACAATCCAACATTGTTCTATAATGGATAAAAAGGGTATAAAAATTGAATCAGATAATAAAACTACATAAGATAAAAAGGTATGACGGTTGAATCGACTAATAAAACTTTACCTATATTATATTGGAATTCAAAATTACATAATAAATAAATTATACCATGATAAAATATCACTATATTTTATCGCTATTTAATAAATAGCTATGCGATAAATATTTGATCATACATTTAAAAAATATTACTGAACTAATAGTATATAATAACTAATAAACTAATTTAAATATTATATTGATATCTATATTAACTATAAGCCCAATGCTTTCTAATTATATACCGAATGCTCTTTAAATGTACATTAAAATAACTTTCTGTTTATCTGAATAAAATACTCGATGTAATAAAATATATTTAAAAAATATAATAAGGTAATCGAAATTAATACTGGTAAAAAAACTATTTCAGTATAAAACACTAAGTCAGTGTTCTATAATGATATAACTTTCTAATTTTGAAATTAAAAACAAAATTTTCTAATTCTATAAATATATAATTATTGAATATATAATTTTGTATTCAATATGTATTTTTCTCTTTATATAGTTCATCTAATAATATTTAAATTTCATCTTATATTTAATCTTACAATTTTGAACTCGTCTTATATCACTGTTTTATAAAAGGTAATAAGGTATAACGGTTGAATCAGATAATAAAACTATACCTATATTATATTGGAATCCAAAATAACATAAAAATCTAATAAAAATTTGGTTCAAATGTAATTCTTTTAAATGTATATTAAAACCTTCTTTTGTTTATATGAATAAAATACTTGAAGTAATTAAAGCACATTTTAAAAAATATTGTAAGGTAATCGAATTTAATACTGGTATAAAACACAATTTTAGTATTAATTCTCTGCAAGAATTTTTAGAACAGACAAAAGGAATAAATTTCCAGAATATAAATACGTACGATTTTAGTACGTCCTATACAAATCTAAATTTAGCAGATAGTAAAGTAGTGTTAGTAAAATTAATTATTCTTATATTCGGAAAAAGATTTACATATATATGTTATAATAACTATAACGCATATCTAACAAAAATTTAACCATTAAGCAAATATAAATATATGGATAAAATTGAATTATTAGAATCCTTAACTATTTTAATAAATCAAAAATATTAAAAGGTAGATACATCTATATTTAGACAAATAAAAGGTGTTCCAATGGGGGGTAATAGTAGCCCAATTAGAGCTGACTTATTTTTAAGCTTTAAATAATATGAATTTGTTCATAACTGTTTGAAAAATAAATCTAAATTATATAAAGATATGAAATATATGTTTCGATACATTGATGATATATGTGTATTTAATTCTAATAAGTTTTATTCAATTAGTGAACAAATTTATCCAGAAAGCCTTATTCTTAACAAAACAAATATTGATGATATTGAAATATATCATCAATATATTTATATTATATATAATATAAATATTATATATAATATAATATAACGCTTATCTAGCAAAAAGATGTACACACATTTCGGTCTCGGACTGTGTCTTTCGTCAGTGCTGTAGTACAATCTACGACATATTTACATACAATTACAGTTTTGTAGATATGATTTACAGATGACGTTCTACAATTCCGTCGTTGGAAGAATTCTGTCGTTTATTGAAAATTAAACTGCAACGTAATTCATACCTCGTTGAATGGAAAAATACTGGATAGGTCAGCTGATGACCGATCAATCATTGAATACAATTACAACCCATATATATAACTAGGTTACTTTAAAATTAGAATAAATTGAACCTCATAAGCGGAAAAATCTTTTTAATAACTAATATAAGATAAGAATAAAATACTATATAATCAAATTTTATCATATGGAATATGTCATTTGCATGTATTTGGCTCTTTGTTGTGTCGATGAATATAGGGCAAAACTGGATAACATAGCAGTTCCTCCTGATGACCTCTAATCCTTATTCCGATACATCATATGCTATTTATTTGTCAATTCATAAAGCTTGACTTTTATTTTTAATTTCAATTTTAAATTTAAACTTGATATAAGATCTTATATAACGATTATTAATTATTTATAATTATTTAATTATTTGTTATTTAATTATTTAAATTTTATTCAGTAGACTGAGTATTTATTCATTGGTATACTATTTTCTACCACTGAATGATATACTGCCGATCAAGGTAGTCATCTAGATATGAAAATGTGACTTTATCATACCCAATCAGTAGAAACTATTAACAAGTCATTTGCAAATTAATAAAATTTTAAATGCCGAAGTCTATGTTTAATATAATCTCTTGATTTGTAAAACTTTGTAGACAATTGGAATAATAAAATATAGTAAATTACAAAAGATTAAGCTTATATATTAATTGTTTTCACTTCCTGATTACATCAAAGATATTTGAAAAATCGAACTATTCCCGTTTCCTTGTTCAATCTTTATTTTTTGATATAACTATTTTTCAATATAAGTAATATCAGCTAAGAAACGAATTAAACTTGCTATATGATGACCGTTATCAGTTTCTTTATCATACCCGATCATTAGAAACTATTAACAAGTCATCTGGGCTTTCAATAATGCCATAATAATGTTGTATAGCTTTGTTAGCATTTATAAAATAACTTTTTTAATTAGCATTTAAACCTTTAATTGATATCATAACTCATTTGTTCTCTTTAAGGAGCATTTTCATCAGTATATTGTTTGCGTGTTTTTGATACGCTCGGATAGCTTTTGGCAAGTTCAATGGTTGACATTGACAAGTGATAAATACAGATTTGAGGTAACGAAAAAGATTTAAAATTTTAAGCAAAATATATTGTCTAATGATATGATGATTAAATACGTTTAATTAAATATTTATCTTTGTTATCTATTTAATATATAAAACATTTAGAATTAATTAGTTATTTTTATCTACTTATTTTTGCCATTCATATCTACGGTTTTAGTAAATTTTGTTAATATTTTAAAAGTTATGGTGCAAATGAATGTAATTTTAATATTAATTAACTGCTGGCATATTGCTGCATGTTTGCAATGTTATCCATGCAATGTTATGATAGTAACATATGAACCGGATAATCTAAAAATATAAAAAAATGCCAAAAAGTAGGTATTGGATCAGTAGCTGACGAGGCTAAACAATCCTGAAATGTTAGTTTCTGCTTATATTATGCTTAGAAAAGTGCTGATTACCGTGTTCAATTTCAACAAAATTCAATGTTTTAATGGATTTTAATTCTATATAAATTTTAAATTGCAATGCTTCCAAAGAAAATTCAAGCATCGAAATGAAACTTCAAACATTTTGATATATTATTTATGTTTTTATTTAAAATGTGCAATTTTGGAATAAACAATAATGAAAAATTATGAACAATAAACAATTATGTATTATTTCTGGAACAGTTGACATTCTTTGATATTTTATTGTTCCAACTTTTACGTATATGGGGTATTTTCAAGTATTTCGTCCTAGTTGAGGTTTTACTAGTTTTGATCTAACAAAAAGCTTGCCTTAAAATATGATTTTTCAATTACCCGTATAAGATATCCACTACTAAGAAGACTTTTACGGATCACCTTATATTTTCTATTCTCAAGTCAAATGTTAGAGCATATTTCTTTTGATCTAAGAAATAATGACGACACGCAGGAAATTTCCCACATTGTAGGAATGTCAGATCCTTTTTTACAATTTAGGTTAATGATTTATTTTGTGCGAAACATACCTTAGTATGTTTCGGATGGCCTTATTAAATTTACATCTAAAAAGAATAATTGACCATCTTTATCTTTTTGTGGGTACCAGTATCCACATTTCTGTTTCAAAAACAAAATTATGCTTGATTGCATAATTTAACTAACTTAATGCAATTATCAACAACATGATGCTTCCTAAATTCTGTGTTTATAAATAATGGTGATGCTTGTTGATTAGCATTTAATAACGGAACAATAGTGTAAAGTTAGATTACATTGGCTGCCACAATCATTCTATCTGAGATATTATCTTATACTCTTAGCGAAAATCAACATTGAATTGTGTTTTGTTTCAAATAATAAGTTTTACTTCTTACATTAAATTTATGTTCGATTCTTATAATGATTTTTTTTCTTTCAAGTTTTATTGTGAACGTTGCATTTTTATGTTAAGCAGAATAGAGGTACATTCACTTATTTGTAGCGTGTACATAACAGCAATTTTCATAATGTAATTTTTTTCTGATGATAACATTTTTGTTTTCGAAAATTCAAATTTTTAATAAATACAACTTATCTTATATCTCCCAATTATATATCATTTTATTTTAAATATTTCAATTGTTAATTAAATAAATTAATTTTTATTCTCGATTTATCAATTTCTTACATGAATTAGTAAAATTAATTAATTAAAATGTGTTTCTACTTTATTGTGACTCGTAGATCTTTATATCTTCGTAGATCTGTCTTAAGTTTTATCGATCCGGTACATGGGCAATTTTGTCTTACAAATTAACTTGGGCTTTTATTAAATTCCTCAGAGTTACTATAAAACATTTGTGATCCAATAGACATTTGTTGAAAATTATGGTCTTAGATGGTCTTGTAGTAATGTATTGGTACTGAATCTACCTCATTGAAAAGTTGATTTGATAAAATTAATTATTAAACCAATAATTAAATTCAAATTATTAGTTTTTATTTGATAAAATCTAAATATACGTATGCTCACTTCGTTAAAAATGAACAGAATCGTTTTATTCCTAAAACCTTTTATTCGTGTACTTTCCTAAGATTTAGTAATTCTCTATTTGCAATTTTGTTCTTATATTTTAGAAAAATCATATATGAACTTTAATGTTATCAAATAATTAATATAATCAATAGGTTTGTTTGATTTCATTAATAATAAATTTAATATTTATTTTTTACCTTAAATTATAAATTAAATATTAAATTGTATTTTAGAATTTAAAACTTGGTTTTGATTACTTGGTTATGTGAATAATTATTTAGGTGTGTCCACATACTGTTGATAGCCTGTTAAAAGTTTTTGATCATGCCTTGATTTTACAAGAATTTGGTGGTTCTTGTAATTTTAACTATGGCAATTGGGCCCAAACCCGGATGGTAATGAATCAAAATCTATTTACAAAATACATTATTTTGCATTTTATCTAGAATATTCGCTCTTTGCTTTGTGCGTTAGAAGACCATCTCTCTAAAATGGCAAAATTTAACGTAACTGTTCTTGCAAGCAATTTACACCAAGACCACCTTCTGATGTCAGATTTGGACACATTAATTGGTCTGCTTCGATCGCATTCTGATGTTGATCGAAGGCACGCTCTGTCTATTGTGAAATCTCTAGAAGCTATTTATCGTCAGGCAAGTTACTTAAATGATATCGCATGTCCTCAAGAAAAACAGCAACTTCTTAATTGCATGAAGCGTGCCGTTGGTGCCCGACAGAAATGCGTTGCAAGATGGCATGAACGTGGTGTGCGTCTTGAGCGTGCAGTTCGTTTGAAATATTTCCAGAGAGATGGCGAAAAGGTTTGTTTAAGTAAACTTTACATTTGTGCCTTTATTAATAGATCTATTTATTTTAAGCATTTATCTTAAACATCGTTTATTGCAATGTTATGGTAAATAAATGCCTACAAGGTCGCTTTAATAGCAATCTTATTATTTTTTGTGCTTTAATGAAGTATTCTTGTAAAAATTAATATATTTTGCTACTTCGTGATTTGAGGTAATGGCTTATCTCACTTCATCGATTTTTCAATGTCATTTATAAACTCATCATTAAGGAATGTTTGCATTCCTCAATACAAATTGTTCTGAATTAAAATACATTAAACGCTTCGAGTTTAGTGCTGGAAATATAGTGCTATATGAGTTGTATGATTATCAGTTGTACGAATGAGTTAATTGACAGTTATTGACAGTTGTATGAATGAGTTATCAGTGTTTGATTTAAATGCTATCACTGAGAATATTTAGAGGTAGATCTATTTTATTTATCTATTTTATTTGTAAGGTAGGACCCGTAATCTCGACATGTTTATTGCGTGTAAATTTGAATTTAGGATTACTGCAATACATCATCATTAAAATACTTTAATGTTTAATCATGTATTTATTTTGCTTTAACTTAAACAATGTGACACTTTCCTTTCTTACTGGAAAGCCGGCATTGTTCGTTCTTTACTTAAGGAAGCGTCCCTCGATCCCAGTATCATATCGTCATATATCAAAGCTCCCAAACATCTCCAAACTTCTCGAAAGTATCGACCTATTTCAAGTAAATTCCTGTCTTTTCTCTTCAAACTTGTAGCCACCTTTCCTGTCTGCTTGCAGTTAAAACCGTTCCATTGAAACGGTATGTGATAAAGTTCTAAATGACCTGCTACTTGCTTGCGATCGCAGTTTTAGCATCTCTGTCGATCAACATTTTGTCATCTCTTTCTCGACCTTTCAGCAGCCTTTGATATAGTTAATCACCAACCCTTTGGTTTTCACAACATGAAATATGTAGATGACATCCTTACATATTCTCAATCTCGCTTTTCCAATATCGGTGATGTTGGATTATCGGTATTGTTTTGTGCTCTCAGAATACTTAATCGTAGTTTCCAATTACATTAATTCAATAGAGATGATTATCAACTACGAAATATCTATGGTCTTACGGCTAAATCCCTCTCAACGCAATATTGTTTTCTTCCCATACTTTTTGATGTTCAACCTATCGATATCGTCGACCATTTAAAATTTCTTGGTGTTTATTATAAAAAATATCGTTCTCTTTTACAGTTTGTTTACTAAAAGATTCGTTCTTCTCTTCTCCGTGACCTTCGATGTATTCGTAGAATAGTTAATCCGCACATTTGCAGACAACTTATTTCCTCACTCTTCGTATTGTAACTGGACTATTGTCTTAGCTTACTAGTCAACTCACCCAAATTCTTACTACGCTCTCTTCAACTTGTTATTCACACAGCTTCTCTATCTTATTACGCCACTAACGCTTGATCATATTTCTTGCCATCTATTACTATCTATTGTCTTAGCATTTCTCAATGCATAACAATGCGCTTACTATTTTTTGTTTTTGGTTCCTGTATATCAGATTCTCCATCCTATCTTTAACTTCCTTCCTACTACTCAGTTCATATATCTTCTACCTCTACGATCCATTCGCACATGTTTCTTAGCCATTCTTAGATATTACATTAGTTACGGCATTCACGTATACCATGTTTCTTGGCCACTAGCATGATACCGCCTTTTCTTTGACATTCTCTCCTCTTTTCCCCTTTCGCACCTTTAAACATTTCCTTCGAATCAAACTCCTCTCCCTCGTCAAAGTCTTATCTGATCTTTCTTCATTTCACATCTATCTCTCTGGCGTATATATTTTGTCTATTAAAACCAAAATTCATTGTTGGCAATGTAACGATAATAAACCTGACATATTGCATCTTTTACACATTTCTGGTCAATGCACAGTACTGAATTTGATTTTTTATTTTTATCTATTGGTGACCTGTAAGTGGCTCCTTCTCCACATTTGCCACATAAAATAAATTCAATTCTGTTCTATTTCATGACATTATTTCTTGTATCAAAATGTGATGTATTACAAGATGTGATTTATTATGATATGTTAAATTATATGATTATATATTATATAAATATTTTGTATTATATATTATAATATATAAAATAATATATAACACAATATAATATATACTATAATTTATTTATTACTGAATTTGATTTTTTTTATTTTTATCTATTGGTGACCTGTAAGTGGCTTCGTCTACATTCACCAAATAAAATAAATTCTATTCTATTGGAAATTGGCGATTTATTCGCCTAATTGCGTTAAAATTGGCCAAAACCGATTAGAAAAATAAAATTGTTACGTCATGCCAATAGTCTATCTCATTCCACGATTTATATTTCATAAATTGATTTATGATATAATAGATTTATTTCACATGTTTTTCCACATATTTAATTTATATAATGTTAAATTATATAATTATATATTATATAAATATTATATGTTATATATTATAATATATAACACAATATAATATATAGTATAATTTATTATCACAATATATAGTATAATTTATTATCACAATATTGCGAAGATAGTTATTTTAAATAATATTTAGTGTATTGATATGATGTTCTAAACTTAAATCGAATATAATAAGATTTTCAACTCTACTCGTTAACAGCAGTTAAATGTAGATAGTTAAATGTTCAATTTTCTGATAATTTCTAATGTTTTGTGAAGATAATTAAAAAGGGCTATCGAGATTATTTCCTAAAAAATAAATTAATTAATTTATAAATTAATTTTATAAATTAATTCCTATCAAGTTATATCTATTTAATTCACTTGGAAGAATATCTTTATGAAATTTACTTTGCGATTAGGCGAAATCAACACAACAAAGTCTGTATTGTTTATATCGGAATTGTATATTAAGAATTTTGAATTCATTTTATAATTAAAGAGCTTTGCTTGTCTATTTTTCAAATAGATTTTAGTTGTAAAATTAAATTAATTTTAAAAAATTATTTAGCTTCTGGATTGGATTGAACACAATCAGCAGATTATCTTGATAAATATGGATCAAATCGGGCAGAAGACATCATGCAGTCAGGAGTTGTTGTCATCACATGAACAATTCGTGAAAAGTTGCTTGCTCAGTTCGGTATGATGTTCGAACGTACACCAGATATCTTATAGTAAAATTCAAGTTTGATAATTTAAATTAATTTAAAATATTATTTTGAGTTTATGGTGTTCGCATAAGTGAAGAAATTACATAAAAAAGTGACTAAATGTTACGTAAATATGAAATTGCTATTTTCAAATTAAATCTTATAGATCCAAATAGAATAATACATTTTGCTATTTAATAAAAGAATATGTTATATATAATTTAATTATTATTTTTAACGTTATAATATGATATTTAAATTTTAGTAAATTTAGTAAATAAGTATTTATTTTTTTGTTTATCTGTAAACAAATAGTCATCAAAATATCAACTGTAACAATTACTACACATGTATATTAAGTTAAAAATGACTCTAAGGCATTAAATGATATAAAAAGAATAAAAGCAAAATTTTATAAAATAATATTTTACGAAATGCTTTTAATTTTTCGAATATTTATCGAGCACAATTGTTTTATAATATTTACATTATCTTTCTTACTTAATATATATTAAATGTCCTAATTCACAAAAAATATGTCAGCCGTTGAAAGTTACTTTATTATTTATACTGTTTTGATTGATATATTTTGATAGGATAGTCCACACAGCATAGAGTGCTTACGTAATGTTTGTTACCAACTAAAATCAGTTGTTCCCGATATAGTTAAAAAGTTTTCACAATTAGAGCAAGCCTGGTCCCAATTTGGCTTACTTCTCAAACGGAGATCCGATATACTTATGTGTGCAGTGCATTTTCACAGATCTATGAATGAGGTATTTACTTTTAATATGATTATAGCTTTATTTCTGCTCTCCAGTTTTTAGATCATGTTTACGAATGGAACGCTCTTTTAAATAGTCCGATTTCCGAGCTAGAATGTGAAAACAACGATGATTCTGTAAACGCACTAAAGAAAATTATTTCATCTCATCAACAACTATTGCTCCGGGCTAATTTTGCATATTCAAAGGTTTTGAGATTAATAATGAGCTTTTTAATATCGTTCATTTTAAGTAATAAAGAATAACACTTTGTTAGTGATTATTAACAGATCAAAATGTGAAGTGCAATGTTATAGGATAAAAATAATGGAAGAATAAAATAAAAATTTATAAATCAAAGTCTTCAATTAATTAAATTTATAATCAATTAAATTTCACTTAATTAGCGATTACTTCAATATATTTGATTAATAACCCCAATCAAATAACCTTTAATTAAATAATAAATAGATTAAATTAGATAATTCATTTTTGTAGAACGTAATTAAATATATCAATTAATATTTAACAAATGTTAAATTATTAAAATAATAATTAAATTTATAATTTACGTTATTAAATTAAACCTAATTATGCTGTTGGTATGCTGTTGATTCGCTGGTAGATAATTAGCTATGAAAGTTGTGGTATTTTTACTGTTTGTTCTCTATTAGGTCAAAGCATATCAGAAAAGTTTTAGTTTCAAATCACAATTCATTTATCGGTAAATGGATTTAGATTAAGTTGATTTAATTCAGTTGATTAAATTGATTAATTTAGATCGAGTTGCTTTTAAAAAATTGGCTGTCCAATTTATTATGAATTTAAAGTAAGATGAATGATAAATTAATCTGACTGATTGATAAATCATAAATTTATTAATTTATTTATTTATAAATTTATTACTAAATAAATTCATTAATTAATTTATTTACCTGATTTATTAACTTTTCAATTAAATAATTAATTTTTACCTTTAAATTCAGATCAATTAAATATGAAGCTTTGAAAAAATAAAAAATTTATATTGAAATCGATGACATATTTTTTAATCTTTCATATAAAAATAGCAATTTATTGATTAAAGTTTTATATAAATCATGTGGGTTTTATCCTTATGCTCATCTGATTGGATGGATTCGTCGCTAAGATGTTCTCCATCACATATTCAGTATTAGCACATATATGTTAACCGATATATAAATATTGATCTTACTGAATTCACTTGAAAAATTATGTTAGGAAACACTGTTTCACATAAACCATAGAACCCAGGTGGATTTTGAAAGTTAATACATTTAAAAGTAATACTTATCCAAATAAAGTTTAATCTTTTTAACTATTTGAACGGTGATTACAAAACTGTAGCGTTATGACACTTTAGTTTAAATTGTATAGTTAAATTTATTATTCATTGCTACTTTATCAATCTTTTATTTTTATTGATATTTTTCTAATTTTGTAGCTTTGCAAACTTGGAAAATCCATTATTGAGCTAACCAATAAGAATGATTTGCACTGTTGTCCTCCAAATGGATATGGTCAAATAACTAGACACATTTTGAACACTATTCAAGATGTAAGTTTTGATTCATTATGTTGTCTTATGCTATAAAAGTTTCGCTTACGTTTCAATACAAACTTATTATATACACATACAAATACAGTATATATTAAAACATATTTCATTATTAATATATTAAAATGTATTAATATTATCAAATTATTTTATATTTAATACTATTATTTTTAATGTACCCTTGATCATTACATTATTGTTCTTGATTGCTGCGTTACTTTCCATTCATCGATTGTTTTAGTTGTTTGCTTAATAACAAATTAATCAATAAATTAATAAATACTAAAAATGTGAAAACGTTTTGAACGTGAATAAATATTGATATAATGCTGCATACACTTAGTTTTGAATTCAAAGGGCTAATAAATTATTTTCCTTATATTAATTTGTTATTTTATTTTTATTTCTAATTTACAAAGTGCCAAAATAATATCCTATAGTTTAATTACACGTTAATTTTAAATACCCAGATATCTGACGATTTTTTTCGAACATTTGTAGTTATTTTTTATTTAAATTTACGTTTAATTAAATATTATTTTTCTACAAAATGATATTTCGTTATAATGAATAAGTTGCTGAATTATTCGGCAATAATAATTCATTATTATTAATTACTTAATAATTTAATAAATTCGTGATTAATAAATTCATTATTAATTATCTCCTTATTAAATTCTTTAATAATTTATTATTTATGATAATCAACCAGTAAGAGTTTTTAATAACAGACAGATTTTTATTATTAAATAAGCAAATAAGCAAATTGATTTATCAAAATAAACAAGTCCAAATAAATAATAAATTACAATTTGTTCAATTACATTTTAATGGTTCATCAGTCTAACTTATTGCTGCATTTTCAAATGTTATTCATCTGTTATTGTGATGGATAATAACATTTCATTATGTTATTTATTTAAAAAATAATATAATGAATAACATATCTTATCAATATAAAAAATATATCTTAGAAATTGCAAAATTCAAATCGTTTATTGGTTCTATTTTATAATTTGTTTCACTTAATTATAAAAATGCTAACCTAAATTAAAATAATATGATTTTAATTCGACATTTGAAATGTATTTTTTGTAAATTACTTTTGACCATGTGGATTTATTTCGGATGCTTCGCTTATTTGTTTATAGATGTCGTTCTCCTCGTAAAATTCCAAAATATAAAAGTAAAATGCGGTGTCAAAATCGATATTAAGACATGTGAAGACTCCCTTTTTTATTTAAAAATAACTGTGAAACTATAATATCATGGTTGTATTTGTCGGCTCGATTATATCGCTATCTTAGCTTTCCGTTTTCCAAGCAAAATTGCGTCTTAAGTGGTATGTAAGTGACACAGTCAAGTAAGTTTATAACCTATTCTAAGGAGACACTTATTAAGTTACATATCTTATTTACTTTAACACTATTTCTGTCCTTAGATTAGAAGTATATGAATTTAACTTTAATTTCCATATGGTTTTGACTTTGAGTCCATACACATTAGCTCGAAGGTAGAAGATTGAGTTTGTTATTAATTGATAAATCAGACAAATTCATTTTTTCTGTGTTGTAATTAAGAACAAATAAAATTATATATTAATTAAACTGTTAAAATTAAATATTTCAATATCAATTAAATTTATTAAATTTAAAAAACACAAAAACTTAAGTTGTAATGATTTATAAATTAAAAATAATTAATTTAAAAATTAATTATTATAAATAATTAATTTTTTTATAAATTAATAATTAATTAATAATTGATAAATTAATAATTAATTATCTTATTAATAATTTAAAAAATAAAAAATACAAACACTTAATAATATATTAAAAGTGTTTAAAATTTAAAATATTTTTTACACTTTAAATTTCCAAGTGTTTATAAACTTGAAAATTATAATCTCAATTTTCTGTGTGCTCATTAATGGGAATCAAGTTACGTTAAATAATAGCATGATCGTGTTAAGTTGCTTCCAACTCAGAAGAATCTAGAAGAAACCTGGTCTAAACGGAAGCAAGTAATACAAAGCAAACTCCAGCGAGCGGTCTACAAGGCAGACTCACAGGCTGTACGTTTTTGTATTTTCTGTTGATTAGATTTGAATTGCAGGAATATCGTATTTGATATCGTATTCTATCTCTAGCTTTAAATGTACAATCTAAGTTTAATTGTTGAAACATTAAAACCTATGTGCATTTACTTATATTTAGTACTATGCAGATATAACAAAACTGTTTATGCACAATTATCACGATTTTTTAAATACGTGACTAAAATTTGAATGTTGATAATGTTGACATAATAACTGATAAAAAAGGAGGTATTAATTTTGTATTAAAATTTATCTATCCTCAAATGTAAAACTTTGTATCTTATTCATACATTTGATTATGTAAATCAAATTTTAGCTTTATACATCTTCGAATAATTTTGTGTCTGCTATCATAGCTTGTCTGAAATACATGTATCAACTGTCGTTTTGATACAAATAACAAATGTGGTACATTTGCATCTTTGTAACCTTGACACAACAATTAAATCCGTTTTAAATCCGCTTTATATTAAGTCGTTTAATATAGTATAATAACATCTTATAACAGCTGATAAAAATATGTCACTTTAAAGGTGCAACTTAATATAAGAGGGATTTATAAGCTTTTGCAACTTAGAAAATCCTGATTATTTCACCGATTGAGCAGGTAATAACTAACAATATCTTTACAGTGATGATTCACATTATTGATATTATTATGATGAATACATATTTTTAATAAGTTTTTGGAAATGGTCTTTACAGATGTTTTAATTATAATATCACCAATATATTTTAATGCGTGAAATTACGTGAATTCAATTAAGATTAAATCAGATCTGTACAATCTATACGCATTAAAACAGGATTGAAGGATGTCAATACGATTTTTATAAAATTACCACTTTTAATATTTTAATTTCATGAAACGACGAAAGAAACTTTGCAAAATTACCGTTTACAAATCCCATCATTTTAGTTTTCTAAGTAAATTTAATTGTCTTATAAATTTATAAGACAATTATATTTATGAATTTATCTAATGTCTGAATGTGTGTCTGTGCACACATTCACACATTTAACAGGCTTTTTATTTATTTTTTATAAAAATGCAATTACTAATAGCCAATGCCCATATTAATTTTGTCTATTTGAATGCTTTTTATTAAACGTTTGACCGGCAATTAATATATGGGGCAGAAATAATTATAAAATTATTATATTATTAAATAAACAATAACATATTTAGATAGTGTCTTTCACGTATTTATTTTTACTATAAAATCTAAAATTTTAAGATTTCCATTGTAATTGATCCATTGAAAGTATTGCTTACTTTTTTCTCTTAAATAATTATTGGAGCATCTTCGGAAAATTCTGAAGATGCTAACAGAAGTTTGCGAAATATCAAATAAATGTTTTCCTCTTTTCTTTGATCCATCTCCAATAATTATTTATCAATAAAATGGATCATCATCAACTATTTAAAAACACGTTTTATGTTTTTAAACGTTTTCTTATCACGTATTTTATTTTTTCATTGAAAATCAATTCTTAAATATTTTTTAAAATTTCACTTAATTTAGTATATAAAATCGGTATTTTTCAGGTGGTCACGTGGCTCGAAAATTGCGGTGAAACGTACATGCAGCAAAATATGGGTTCGATTGGATTTTCAGTGGGCAAAGCTAGAAGTTTACTAACAAAACATGAACAATTTGAAAGCAAAGTTTCTGTAAGATTTTTATTTTCACCAACTGTTTGAATTGCATTTTATTTTCCTTCTCAACATTTTAGATTTTATATTATTTTAAAGCATTTAAGAAAAATTCCAATTTTAAATCTAAAAATTAAAGATAAACAGTTTATCAGCAAAGTGTCTGTCAAATATTAACAGCTACTTACTATTAAATTCAAGAAACATTATATATAATTTTTAATAAATTACGGTATTATATAATACGGTATATAATAAAATGCAATAAGATGCTTATAGCCCTTAATTTAGATTTAGCAATAATTTTGAAGAAGATATATTTTTGTATCAAACAGAAGAGTTTTTATTATAAAAATATTAGTTAGTTCTTTTTTATCTATTAAACTTTATTTTTCTTTTATTTAATTATTACACTTTTTATTTTCACGATAAAATACCTTACAAAATGCTGAATTGAATAAATAAATGATTTATTAATTTTAAACAAATAATAAATTAAACAATTAAATAAATTAATATATTTTATTATATATTAAATTATTATTAAAATAACTAATAATTTAAAATTATTAATTATTAAAATTATTAATAATTATTAATAATAAATTATTTTTAACAAACAATTATCAAACAATAATAATATCAAATTATTATATAATTTGATAATTATTAATTATTAATTATGATATTATAATTATAATAATTATTATAATTATTAATAAATTATTATTATTTAAATTATAATTTAAATTAATGGCGCAAATTATAAATGTGAACAATTTCTCTATTTTTAACCTGATGTCCGCTTTGTTACAGTTAGAATAAAACATAACGAACGATGAGTTTTTTGTTGTTAATGTCGTGACTATTTTCATTAATTTTTCCAAGAAATAAAAATTTAGAAGATAAAAATAAATAGTAAGCTAGTTTTGATAATATTTTGAAAAAACATTGTAACGATTTAAATTAGAAGAAAGATGGCAAAAACCAACGCAAAATTTATTGAATTGAATATTTCGATGCCTAGCTGGCATCATCTTCAGCAATCTGAAATGAAGGCACAAAAGTGTACACGTCAACATAAAAAAGAAGAAAAAAAGCTGCATGATGTTCAGCAACAGCAGGCGGCTCACTCTGCTGTTGCTGAACATTCCCTTTTAACCTGACACACAATTAACTTTGATGAAGTTAAAGTCCTTGCTTATTAATCCTTAAAGTCCTTGCTTAAGAATTAATCTAACAGATTCTCGGAGTTGCTTGATTTCTCCAGCGTATAAATTTGAAGAAAGCTGGCAAAAACCAACGCAAAATTTATTGAATTGAATATTTCGATGCCTAGCTGGCATCATCTTCAGTAATCTGAAATGAAGGCACAAAAGTGTACACGTCAACATAAAAAAGAAGAAAAAAAGGATAAAGATGTCAAAACAAGGAAAACCAGCGCTAATCTCATCAATTTGCTATGTAATACTACCAAACATGATATGATATCCATCCTTCTCATTTAACTTCGACTTGAGATCCCGGACGAACAGTGATTCAAGAATCTGTCGTTGGAAGGCTTGTTGTCAATAAGCAAGGACTTTAACTTCATCAAAGTTAATTGTGTGTCCGGTCAAATTGTTTCAAATTAAATAAGAAGGATTGATATCATCTCATGTTGGGTGGTATTACATAGCAAATTGACGAGATTAGCGCTGGTTTTCCTTGTTTTGACTTTTTTCTTCCTTTTTATGTTGACGGGTACACTTTTTTGCCTTCATTTCAGACTGCTGAAGATGATGCCAGCTAGGCATCAAAATATTCAATTCAATAAATTTTGCGTTGATTTTTGCCATCTTTCTTCTAACTTAAATGTTATCACACCGTCACAATCATCATCATTCAAATTCAATTTATTGTAACGATATTTTCGAAGGAATATTGTTTTGTAATTCGTTAATATTTTATTTGCAAAGATTAATCCTGAATGCTTTTTTAAGATTTTTTACAATTGTAATCCAATAATTTAATCTGCCATTAGAATTTGTCGATTCTTCGACAAGTTTTTATTTTTAATTTATTTTTAATTTATTCGCTAAGATAGTAATAAATATTCTAGCAATATTCCACGAATATTTTTAATATCCTGCTATTTTACTTTTATTCTCTAGTTTCTATTTTTCAGCGATCTCTAGCAAATACGGAAAAATTAATTCAAATTGGAAATGGATTTAATGATTTTGAATCTGATAGCACTTACCGTGCTCATTCACAGACACTTAAGGCTACAATTGATAACTTTATCGCCAGGGTCAAACAGCGAAAACGCGTGCTTAATTTTTCGTTATTGTTTCACCTTCATTTTAAGGAGGTAATTTCCATATAGAATTGCAAACGTTTAGTTGAGCTAAATGTATTATTTTATGTTAGCAAATTTAATGTCAATCAGTAAAAATTCGAATAATTGTGTGAGTGTGCAACATATTGTAATTTAATATAAACAATTTAGATTATGTGATCTCATTTGTAAACCTAACTTAACATATCTTGTCATAAAATATCTATCATTTATATTCTTACAATATTATTATCGATAAAGCATCAATAATGTGCGAGTATTTATCTTAACTTTTTATTAAATAATAAATAAATACTGTTAAAATTACATTCGTGTGCTATCTAAGCTTATGCTTTGGCATAATAAATTATCCACACGAGAAAAATCTTTATATAAATTTTTACAACGTTTCGGTCATTCACAGTAACCCTCTTCAAGATAGTACTTGAGTATTCATATACTCAAGATAGAACTCTTAAATACTATTTCGATTTTTTACCATGCATACTTTTTCCTCGGCCGTCGAGGAAAAAAGATGCATGGTAATCACTTGCTCCTCTGACATTGATGTGCATAAACATAAGTATTAAATACTTATATATAATAAATTTATTAAATTAATTTAAATATATTAAATTACTCATGTATTATCTTGAAAGGAGTCACTGTGTATGACCGACACGCTGTAAACTTTTATTTAAAAGATTTATTCTCTTTGGATAATTTATTATGCCTTATCATAGGAATAAAATAATAATTTTATTATTTATAAAATTTTTATCATCCTAAGTATTTCTGTTAGAAAGTACGCTAACAAGATTGAATGTTATTTATAATGTTTTATCAAATATCGTATTGAGAATTAATCTCTAAATATCAGTCGATCTAATTGTTTGACTATTATTATTCGATCACTATGTAAATTTGATTTTTTTCGCAGGAACGTTTAAATAAAATGTATTCATGTATATAAATTTAAGCTAATAAACTTTGAAACGATATCAAATAACAGTGTTTTGTTATTAGATATTTGTGCATTTTGGCTTCAATTCAGTAATAATTTGTTCTGAGGCGGATCGAATTTGTTTGCATATTTCTATTCTTATATTAGGCATTTATTATTTATGGAATTTTTATTCATTTATTTTATAATGCTTTTATCTAAAATGCTTCTCTTAACTCTCTCTCTCTTCGTAACCTTAGATAGCGATATTTGGTTTCACGAAATGATTTTTTAAACGCTAATAATTTACTGATAAATTATAAATTTTAAATGATCTTCTTAAAAATTAATCGAATTATAGAAAAAACTAGGAAATTGCAAAGATTCGTATTGATACAGCTACTAACGTCATTCAAAGTTTATTCATTAGTATTTTTAAATCGATTATTCTTTTGTCTCGTAAGAACATTATCGAAAACTTACAATCGATCATGCAAAAAGTTTACAGAATTTGATAAATTAGAAAATTGTGTTTATTAAACATTGATTACTTCTCGAACATCGATATTAAAGTATAAATTTGTTAAGAATTTCAAAAATCAAAGTAATAAAGTGATTTTTATTAATTTGTTGTATTCCAGTTTTATTTATTTAATTGAATTGATAATGAAATTTAGTCTACAGACTACATTCTATAGACAAAAAAACTAAATGTGAAATTTGAATAATAAATGATAAAGTAATCTTTATCTTCAAAGAGTAATCGTTACCTTTAAGTTATCTTCGTGTTAATTGTCTTTTAAACTAATCTAAAATTAGTTTAAAATGAATAATAATAGGTTAAAATAATATTGTACTTTAAAAATTAAGACGTTTTTAAGACGTAGAATATTTTTAAAAACAATTGAATTTGATTTTTACTTTATCTTGTTTTTATTGCTTTTTTTAAATATTCAATTTTAAAAGCGTTTGGTTTCTATTGACTGCTGCTATGTAAAGTGAAACTTCACCTATATATTTCTTTTATGCTTTTGTAATTTTGTTATTCAGAATTTCATGGTTGCTTTTTACTTATAGTTATCATTGAAATTTGTGATTTCTCTTTGAAATCTTTATTCTTTTATTTTGAGTGAGAGTTAACTGTAACTCACATATACCACAAATATCGAAGATTTTTTAGTTACTCATTATAAAATCTATTGAAAAATCTATTGAAATTATTTAATTATTTTGTTTATTTTTTCAAAATCTATTTTCTTTTTTATAGAAATGGAAAATATTACAACCTTTATTATTAAAATTCATATTTAATAAAAGTATATTCTTACCTTTTTCTTATAGAAATATATGTAGTAAACAGTGGAATATTGATTTATTTAAATATTTAAACGATTGTAATTTCTAAGCATAGAATTAATTTGAAAATATTTACAAATTTTCGTGACGTATCTCATTTCATTAGTGAATCAGATGAGTGCTTATCTTCAAATAAGAGTTTATCAAGAGTTATCTTCTCATAATCAATTGTAAATTTTAGTTTCAAATTTAATTTCGCTTCTAGCTTTCGAATTGGTTAAGTCAAATGGACGAAGAAATAAACGGAACAGACAGTGGAAACGAAGATTCAACTAATTCCGTAAGGCAAATTGACTGTAAACTCGTGGAGCTGTCCACTGATATGGAATCTTTGTCAAGTGCGTGCGAAAAATTTTACAGCGAAGGAGAATATCTTTTGAAATTTGTCAGGTAAAATTTGTTTTCAAATATAATTTTCGTAAATTTTTAATAACTTTTGAAATAAACCTATACTTCGATTTACGTTTGATTGAAACTTTTTGAATTGTGTTCACTTTTTAATTTACGCTAATTTAATTTAGAATTCTTTTTTAAACCATTTTTTTATTTCCGCTATTTAATTCATGTCAAATTCATCAATTTGCTAATTATTATATGATACGCATTGATAACATCTTAATACAATTTTAAAGATATCTTAGAAGCACTTAATTTTATTATTATTTTACCATACCATCGTATATAATAAATGCTTGAATTATATAAATACTCACGATCGTTAATTTGTTTATCATCTTTTGGGTTTCTTAATAAAAAGATTAATGCAAAAGAAAAAAGATAAATTTAATAGTGCATTACGCCTTTCGGCTTAGCCAAATTAAAGCAATGTTTTAGAAAAGCATATCAAATGTCATTAGCAACGAATTATTCTGTCAAGAATCCAGCTTTAATTTGAGTTCACAGCGCGTGCTCTCAGCAGGCAAATAGAACTTAGCTGGCTAGACGTAAGCTTAACCCATCGATGCTATTCAACGATTTTTTGTCAACACTGGATACTCAAATACATGGAATAAAGACTTACATGTTTTGCCACAGAAAAACATGCACGCATCTACATGTTGATGAATAAGTAGACGGCACAACAGAAAGTATCGTGAAATCTGTGGATCGAAATCCTCCACACAAAGTCACATTTAGTATCACATGGATACCGCTTACTAAATTGTGTATAAACTGGGAAAACGAACAGTCGAGGATCGGGCTAGTTAACATTTTCAAGCGAGTATTTTTTTAAATGAACTGAATCGTCCTTCTCTTGAGACTACGTAAAGTCAATAGAACTCCTAAGTTTTGTTTGCTGAACTCAACGTTCTGATTGCTTAGATTATTCTTGTTTTTTTTCAATTCAATTCAAGGAGTTTATCTGAACAGAGCTAAGCTAGATCATTTATTGCGTTTTGAATCGATTTCTTATCTTTACTAGAATCACAAAGTCATCAGCATAAAGAACAGAGTTTAATGTTCATAATAGTGTTGGACATTCTTAACAATTAATGTTTGGCATTCGTTATGTAGAGCTACCTCAAAATCATTTACAAAAATGAATAAATAATGTGATCAAGTCGATCTCCACGGATCACACTACGAGTAGAAACTATTGTGCTCGATATACTGAGTTTTTATGAAGTCGAATGGCGTTATAAAGTCAACAAACATACCAAGAGTAAGATCACGAATAATAACGTTTAAAAATATGTGCGAAGCCAGACTAAATGTTTCCCCAGTTTTAAAGTAGTTGATTCAATTTTTGTAGCATATGAGTCTGCTAAGACAGTGTGTGATACTTCTTATCAAAGGATGCAAGTGATCGATTGTTTTAGGGATATTACGATGTTATATTATATGCCATATACTGAGAGTTTGTAGGTTTAGTAACGTCAACGTCTACACATATTTTATTAATTTGACTGCAGCACAGGATTCGCATAAAAGGCATAGTAAAAACCAAAAACAATTTATACGCATGTACATTATATTAATGAGTATTGCTTTAAGCTGCTAATCCGTCTCCTTAAAATTGATCACGTAGATCAAGTATAACTATACCACAAAAAGCCCACGACTTTAGGCTGAATACTAATAGTAAAACTGAGGAATACCCCTGATGGACTTATATTTTGCATTCCATGTTCTGACTGTCCCCTAAAGAACATGGGAGAAACCAGCCAAAAATAAAATAAACGAGTTAGCCAGCACAAATACGCCATACGACGAGGTAATGTGTTCAAAGCCATAGCTAATCACATTTACGAGACGGATCACAAGATCGACTTCGATAGCGACATGACGATTGGTTTTAATGATAATTATGCTCGCAGACTTTATAATTAGTCCATTTACATAGAAAACAAAAAGACTAAAATTTAGTTGTATAATTATATCCACGGATATACTCAAATATTTTCTCAAGCCTTTACTTTGTCCTGAATAGGGTTTAGTACAAAAATGGTGCTTTGTTCAATAGTGTTTAGTACAAAAATAATAATTTAAAAATCTCAAAATTTTGAAAATTTGAAACAATTAATAATAGTTCATATATTAATATACTAATAGTTAATATATCATTTGTTAAAATTAATATTTAAAGATAGCATAATATTAAATCATTACTTAAATAATATTATATCATTCCTACCACAAAGGATTTTAACAAATCTTTTATCTTTTTTTCAAATCGGAAATGTTTAAAAACTTTTCAATTGTCGATTCGGGAGGTCTTTTGCATTTCACCACTAAGTTTTCTCGCAACGGATACTTTGTGACTTTCACTAATTGGCAGATGCTATCAGAATTTGTTAGACCATCCTTAGTGTAGTCATAAGATGCTTTTTTAATCTTCGTAAAACGTCTGAATTTCGATGACATATTGATGTGTGGGTGGCTTAGATGTGATACGCTTCCGACATTTAAGGCAACCCTTTCAATACCACCGTAGAAATACACGCATCGTCTGTACAAGTCACGATCTTCTTCTCCCCAACCCCAAAACATAGTACTAAATCCATTAACTTTGATAAACTGTTCTCTTGTTAGTGCAACTATTCCTCCAAAATTATAATTATCGACCTTCGCGTTTTTTTTCTTGGGCATATAGTCTATATATGATACAGCAGTTATCAAAGATTTTGGTTTTATTTTGTTGCAGGTATATAAGTTGTCATAAAAATCGGGAATTAAGTCAACATCGGCAAAAATAAAACAGTTTACACGTTTGTTAGCATATAGTACTGCCATATTCATTAGTATTCCCCTGTTAAACTCTTCACCGTCTTCTTGAGTTATTGTTAGAATCGAATAAGGTATATTTTGTATCTGTAGGAATAGGTGCATGATGGACAGAAATACTTTAAGATGTTCATGACGATTTTTAAGCGGTACTATAACTATGATAGGATCGTATACAGGTAAACAGTGTGATGGCGTCCAACTTCCTCCGTGCCTTACATTCGTATAAGCATCGGGAAATGTGTGTGATTTATGGAATGTATCAAAATCATCATCCTTAATGCCATGATTGTGATGACCAGATACGAACATTGAACAATGTGGCACCCTTCCAATTTCAGATTTATTGCTTGCAAAGTGTGAATCGTTGATATACCAAACAACATATACCGATAAAAGGCAAAAACATAATACAGCAAATAGCCGCTTAAGTTTCTTGGTTATCATTAAAATGGATAGGAACTATACGTTGTCGTTACTAAAACGTTAAAATGATAATTCAGTGTGTGATATATTACAATATAAAAGATTATTTTTATTTTGTGCCAGGAATAGGAAATTTTACCAATATATTGTGATTTCTACTAATAGTATCATTGTTTAACTACATCTTAATTAAAATAAATCGTTATATGTAGCATAAGTAGTGAATTTGTGTACTACCAATCTTATAGCTCAATAGTGTTTAGGATAAAAAACAATTAAAATATCTTGAAATTTTGAAAAATTTGAAACAGGTAATAGACTTGATATTTCTGTTGAATAAATTAATAATTAACATATCATTTTTTAAAATTAATGTTGAAGGATATCAGTAGAAATTGCTTTGCTATAACATTTCAATCATTATTCCCACATACCAGCGGAGTCAAATACGTATTCTATTAAGATCAAGAATAAGATCCAAAGTATTTAATTTTATTATTCAAATTATATAATTTGAATAATATAAATATATTATATCTCTTCCCTATTACAGGATCAATTACTTTTTGTATCACGACCACTATATTAGCAAAATCAATATTTTCATAATTAAAATATTTAAAATATTTATAAATATTATTTATGAAAATATTAAAAAATTTAATCTTTTTATGTTCTAAAAATTCTACTCTTAAATTAATATTGAAATAGTATATCTTGCCAGTATTAATTTCTATTACCTTGTTCTTTAATAATGCATAAACTGAGAAAGGATGTAAATAGCACTACATATTAACAAAGGTTAATTAATTTTATTAATTAATCATATTAATTTTATTCTTTGCGACGGCAAAAAGTAAAATTTTGAAAATATTTATGATATTTATTTATATCTTTTTACCTTTATTATAACCATTATTATAACGAATATTAATTAATTTTAATAAAAAAAATAGAAAATTAGTTATTAAAATTTAAAACTTATTGTTATCAATTTTATCGAAACATCGATAGAAAATTAATTAATTTTTTATCGATCAATCCATATCAACTAATCTAAATTTGTATAAAGTGAATTTAAAAAAATAACCGGCATTTCAGTCAAAGCCGACATTTTTGACAATCTGTGACCCACAGCCTTCCATTCGTACAATTACTTGACAGTTTCAGTTACTACTTTGTATCATACTAAAAGCTTATCTTTAAAATTATTTACTTTTACATATAATATTCAATACATACTTATGAATATCACACATCACGTTTATTTAACAAATTAAATATGCAATATATTTTATTTAAATTGCTTACTTATTCGTCATTTACATTGCAGTAAACACTAAATTAAGCTGAAATAAAATCGTAATTATTTATATTTCGAATACATTTTCACTTAGTGTGTTGCGAAAAGTTCAAATTATTAATTTATTTATAATTGATTTAAAATGTAAATTGAAAATGTAAATTTACCACAAAAATATTGACTTATCCTTCGTAATATCTTTACTAGTGATTTGTTTGCTTCTGGTTCACGGAAATGAATACAATAAACTATTGCTTGTATGGGTAATATAAATATTTTTACAAATATGTGAAAAATTATCTTAATAAACAAGTGTAATCAATGAAGCTATATTATTTCACTATTATAAATAAAGTTTAATTTATTATTAATTAAATAGAATTAATTTATAATTGATTTATAATCATAAATAATAAAATTAAGCTTAATTTATGATTACTAGTTATAAATTAAGTTTGTTTTATACCTAAAATATAAATATAAATTTTATATTTAATTAATCTATATATATTACATACAAATATTTAATTTATATATAATTTGTTTAATTTAGTTAAACTTTACTTATAAATTAATTTTAATTTTTACCTAAAATATTCAAGTATAACGAGTACGTTTAAAGTCTTTAGCCATTTTTCTGAAAAATAACTTATAAACCGTTTAAACATTTTAACTTAAAATTAAAATAATAACTTGAGATTTGTTTCCATCAGATCAAAATCAAATTGTTAGATTAAAAAGAACATTTTAAAATTCAAAGCTAACAAACGTTTAATTCATTTACAAATATAATGTCTATACTAGCTTTTTCTTTATTTTAATTAATAACTTTTAATAAAAAAGTGTTATGAATTAAGTTAAATATAGAACTAACATATAAATATTGAATACTATAATATTATAATATTCAATACATCACACATCAATTGAAATTGTTTACTTATTCGTCATAACTTTTGTGCAAAATTTATGAAGTAACTGTTCGTGTAAAAGTTAAAGTTACTTTCTCATTATTGGCTTTAGTCTAATTACCGACATGTGAAAGAGAAAGAGAATTTATTCTTTCTACTTATAACAGTCATTATCGCAATAACAATTATCAAAGTAAGTCAACCATCGAGGAAAATTTTTAAGCTCTAATTATTTTTATTATGATCAGGACTGTAATAAGTCGAAAGCTCAGCAAGAATATGTCCTCCTTCTTATGTCGGTAATAATACTAAAAGCCAAAAACACTAAATTTCATATAAACTTGTTCTAAACTTTGGGTTATCCTAGTTATTAGTCGAAAATTGTCAAAATATTTCTTTCATATTTATCCAGCGATATCCTTAAGTAATTTTTTATGATTGTTTTGTTTTATTTGGCATAATTCTGATGATGTTTATGATACATTTAGTACATTACCGTCATCTTTCGATACTTTCCGTGACGAAATTCGAAATCATATTGAAGGTTGTTATTAGTTTAATTCGTTATACAAAATACATTGACATACTTGCTTGTTTAAGATATGACTTTATTGATATAAATAACAGTAAATTCTTGATAAATATATTTACTTAATATTTACTGATTCTTGATAGATATTTATAATTTTATTAAATGATATATTATAATATAATAATGCAATAATATATTATCAATAAATAATATATTTATGATAATATATCTTATTAAGATGTTTCAAGTTGAAAGCATTTGCCGACTTTGAAAAAGCCAATAATAATTTACAATAACCGATCAATTTGTACACGCTCAACGTGTATTAACTGAAAATAAAATAAATTTCAATATTCTGATTGCTTAGTAAAAATTCAAAATTTCTCGTATGCAATGTTAACATTTATGTTTAATAGTTGAATTTTCATATTCTCATATAAAATAATTAATAATCAATAATTAATTAATTAATAATAATTATATGAAATTGTAATTATCAATGCGTGATCATTTAATGGATCTTATTATCACTTAACGAGTGATGAGTGACAATTACGAAGAGCAAAGAAGTATTACAAATCAGTTTATCTTTAAATGATCGTTATTTAATTAATCGGAACGAGTTCTTTAATTAATAAGTTTTAATACAAAATAATTCTTTTTATAATTTTAAATTATTAATTATTTGTTAATAAAATTTTAGGATCTTATTTTAAATCGAGTTTGAATACTTTTAAACCAATCACATAAATTAATTTTTAATCAACTCGCAGATGATATTATCTTAAGTTTTCTCACATTGCGAATTTGAGAAAATTTAAATCTTTGTTTATTAAATACTCGCAATTTTATAACGTATCTGAATGGCATACAATATTTCGAGCTCAATAAGCATGTTGATATTTCCATCTGAGTTGATATGTTGCGGTATAAAAATTGTAATTTTTGTAATATCGATAAATTAACTGAATATATAAATATCTAAATATATGCAATATGCTGTGTGAACTTTACAAACCCTAATTCAGCGCGTTTTAAAATTTCGTTTCAAGATATCGTCCGGGTTCGTACTAAGTATTTTAATACATACACATTTTATAACACTCGAGTGTACAAATGCACAAATATTCTTCTGTTTTAACTTGTCTAGTACAGGTATAAAATTGTTTCTTTTCTTCTTTTATGATACAACGAGAAATACAACATAAAAATACAACATTAACGATAATACGCAGTGTATAGACAGTAAATTTCTATAAAAATATGTGTTCTGTTAAAATTTACTCACTAGTATATACTGTCAATATGCCATAATAATCCGATTTTGTGTCCTACAAGATGATATAATGATGTCTTCCAAAATTATAAAAGATTAACTTTCAATTTTTGAAATATAATTTTAAAATGCGGTTTAACATAAGTGTAAAATTAATTGTGAAGCTTTCCTTTGCTTGTATAATAGATTAACTACGTAAATCATCGTTAACAAAAACGTTTGGTAAACCGCTGAGGTTTGATTTTGTTCAGAATACGAAATAATGATCTTCAAATAATCTTAAATATTTTTACTCAAATCATAAATTTGTGACCCCCAATTTTAAGTGTCGTTTTTAAAGTATTTCGTAAAATATAAAATGTAATAAGTTGTTATTGAATTATTCATTAAAACATTTCATTTTATTTTGTATAGAAATGATAAAAACGATTAGAGAGAAGAAAAGCACAATAAGCAAAAACTGTTCAGACAAGAGACGTTCATTGGAATTTATGCTCAATTTGAAAACATTCGAAACTGATGTTAATGATGTGAGTATTACTTTTGAAAGACCGCTTTAGAAATGTGGCGGTAGCACGTTTTAGCGATTTTGATTTTAAAAACTCATTTATTTCAATACAAATGTTTTAATTATCGTCAGGTATCAATGAAATATAACCCAGTAGTAAATACTCCTAGACGTAAAAAACTAACAGTAAACCGATGAAACTAAACTCACCAAAGCTGATATTCGAAGTGAAAGACAAGTTGAAAGTTGTTTTCGTCTTAAGGCTGACTCCTCTCCAACGTGATAACAATTCTCTGTACTTCTAGATAATAAACCTCTCCTCATCTTCAACCTTTTAAAATTTCTTATTTTATCACTTAGCCTTCTTCAACTGAACAATTTTCTCAGTTTTCTAGTCAGCTTACCCAAATCCTTACTACGCCTTGTTCAACTCGTTATGCACACAGCTGCTCTATCTTATTAAGCCACTAACGCTTTGATTATATTTCTTACCATATACTGTTATCTATTGTCTTAGCATTTCTCAACGCATTACAATGCGCTTACAATTTCTTGTTTTTGGTTCCTGTATATCAGATTTATTATCCTATCTTTAACTTCCTTCCTACTACTCAGTTCATATATCTTCTACCTCTACGATCCATTCGCACATGTCTCTTAGCCATTCTTAGATATAGCATTAATTATGACCTCAGTGTATACCATGTTTCTTGGCCACTAGCATGATACCGCCTTTTCGTTGACATTCGCTCCTCTTTTCCCCTTTCGCACCTTTAAACATTTCCTTCGAATCAAACTCCTCTCCCTCGTCAAAGTCTTATCTGATCTTTCTTCATTTCACATCTATCTCTCTGGCGTATATATTTTGTCTATTAAAACCAAAATTCATTGTTGGCAATGTAACGATAATAAACCTGACATATTGCATCTTTTACACATTTCTGGTCAATGCACATTACTGAATTTGATTTTTTTATTTTTGTGTATTGGTGACCTGTAAGTGGCTCCTTCTCCACATTTGCCACATAAAATAAATTCAATTCTGTTCTATTTCATGACATTATTTCTTGTATCAAAATGTGATGTATTACAAGATGTGATTTATTATGATATGTTAAATTATATGATTATATATTATATAAATATTTTGTATTATATATTATAATATATAAAATAATATATAACACAATATAATATATACTATAATTTATTTATTACTGAATTTGATTTTTTTTATTTTTATCTATTGGTGACCTGTAAGTGGCTTCGTCTACATTCACCAAATAAAATAAATTCTATTCTATTGGAAATTGGCGATTTATTCGCCTAATTGCGTTAAAATTGGCCAAAACCGATTAGAAAAATAAAATTGTTACGTCATGCCAATAGTCTATCTCATTCCACGGATTTATTTCTCTGCGTGCCCAAACTGTGCTGTATGGTATTGTTTGGTTTACCAAACAATACCATACAGCACAATAGGTTGTGCTGTATGGTATTGTTGTGCTGTACAATAGAGATGAGCACAATAGGTTGTGCTCATCTCTTTTGGAGCACAATTGTATTTAATAATAGATTGTGTTTATCTGTATTTGAGCCGAATTGTTGTTAATACTATTTGGGCTAGTTATTTTCTAGTATGCAATCTGCTTAGTGTATCGACATTACATTATCGGTTTTCTGTATAAACGCTACACACATGTTTTTCACATATTTTTCTTCATTGAATTTATTAAAAATGATCTAAATTTAAAGGCAAATTATTTTAATTATTTAATATTTTTTCATAAATTTATTATTTTATTGTTAATAAATTTAATAATTAATAATTTCAGATTTATTTATACTTTACTAATTTTACATAATGTATTTATACAAGTTGTTGTTTATAGACATGAATTATTTAATTATTGATTATTAAGATCAGTAAAACACGAATCAAGATAAGATCGCTTTCGTTAGCTAATATATTTGCTCTGATAACAAATGTTAAATCGTATTTGTTATTTCGTTTTGTATTTATGTTTCTAAATGAAAAGATCAAAAATCGGACTTTTTTGTTGTGAAATAAATATTTTCGCTCTGCAAATAACATTTGTGCATACTCTAAAATTTTTCTTTATTACACACATTTGTATAAATTGTTAGCTTAATAAAATCTTACAATCTGAATCTCGTGAGCATTTATCACGCATTTGTTAAAATGTCACGCATGTTTCAAATTTAACCTTTTTTGCATAATTTTCTTTAAAGATTAGAATGTATTTACTACTCTGTTGCACACATCAACAGAAAATAACCCATTATATTATTGATTTGATATTTGCATGTAAATATCAACAATTATCAGTTGCTAGATCACTATATATTTAAGAATAAGTAATTGCTAATGTCTTAATGTTTTGTCAGCTATCTCAACAAGTTACCGATGTTTCAACGTTTGATGATCGTATATTGGGTCTAACTCATGAAGTAATTCAAAGAGGCAAGGATATGCTTAAGGTATTCAATGTGTGCAGCTTTGAGGAAATACGTTATCTTTAAGATTTTGGACGAGGAATCTGTAAGCATAAATATAAAGGATAAGTCAGCAATAAATAAAAAGATTTCTGAAATTATAAGTTTTGTTGAGAAAAGAAATTCCGTATTTACGGAATATGCAGAAGAACAGAGAAGGCGCCTTGCTACTAGAGCTGAGTTCCACAGATTGAACTATAACAATTCTAAGGTTAGCGAACTTTAAATTTTGAATATTTTATTAGAATCGACAAGACTATCTATTAAAAATTATTAATTTTGACAATTGACAATTTCTTTCATTCCATATAATTTAGTTTATTCGTTTGTTAATACAAACACATTTTTAAATGAGCTTTAGTATAAAAATAAATGTATTTTAGATTATGAGTGATTAATGATCTATGGTATTATTGTACGATTTTATTAAAGGATTTTTATGATTTCATTAATGATTTTGCTAAAGTTTTTTTGTATTTCGATAAAAAGATGAATAAAATCTATCGTCTTTCTTTAACAAATTATATCTGTCCATATTTTTAATAAATGTGCCCATAGTTATCTAAAATGTTTTCAGACTAAATTAATCATTTGTTAAAACTAATGCTTTATAGTTAATAATTTTTGATTATATAATCATCCATACAACTGTTCAATATTTATCATTAATATATCAATTGATTAAATTGCAATAGTTATATTAGAACACTATATTATAATTGAATGGTTTATATATCAGTAACTATACGTGAATGGATTTATCTCAGTGCATAGTAATAAATTACATCAATGCTGGTTTTATTTTAAATTAATTAACTTAACTTTGAATTTTGAATTACAAGTCTGTCAAAATATTGCAGTTTTGTTTAGAATTTTTATTTGCTGGATTATGTTATTTTAGATTTTACAATTTATTGATGAAGTTGATCACCGACTTCAAAATTCATTTAAAATTGCTTACTGTGCTAATGAGGCCGACTCAAATTCAAGTGTTCACCAATCAATAATTGCTCAAGCACAGGTACTCAATAAAGTTGTTTAGTTAATTGAAGTATTTACGAATTATTCATTTGCCACTTAGTAAATTAGTATATTCATCTTCAAATGCAATAGAACCATTTGTTTTTAAATCTTATTTTTTTTTATTAATTTTTATTTTATTGAAAATTACATAATAAAAATATTATAATCGACAATTAATATGAAACAATAAATGAACTTTTTTAAAATAAGCTTTCACTCGTTGTTTGTTCTACTTTATTGCAGAAAGTGTGTTAAATAATTAAATAATTTTTAAATAATTATTTTTTTAAAGGTTTATGAAATTTACATTTAAATACTTAAATGATTTTTTGTATTTTTTTGCGACTTTCTGCTATTGATTTGAAACATCCATAATGATACATAATTAAAAGTTCTTTATTATATCATATTATATTTTAACTTAAAGTGACAATTAACTTAACAAGTTAAGTAAAAGTTAAGTTCTTTGTTTCATTAAAAACTTACAAGGATTTTACATGACTAGTTATACACTCTGGATCGTTGATTAAGACATCGTTAGTAAAAATGTTATGACGTAGGTCGCTATCACAAAAATATATCGCAACCCAAGATTAAAAACAAAAAATATATTAAATTACTCAAAAAAATTATCAAAATTATAATAATGAAATAAAATAAATATTACGTAAAATTGATAACAAAAAAACAAACAAATCAAACACATATAATTAACCAAGTTCAATATGGATTACAACTAATTAAAAACTAATAGGAAATTTTCAAATTAAAATCAGATTTATTATTAGGTCAAATCTTATTCTTATTAATAAAATATGCCTACTGTATTATACGAGAAAGATAATCACTTTCATATGATAAAATTGAAGCGTCATCAAAGTTCATATAATGACCTAAATTCAATACATTTCGTGATATACCACCCACCATATTATCCCGTTTAATATTATTATTTTACGTAATATTTATTTTATTTCATTATTATAATTTTTGATAATTTTTTAGTAATTTAATATATTTTTTAATCTTGGGTTGTGGTTCTTTTTCTTTGAAATTTGTTTTTTAAAAAATTTTGCATAGAATGCGTGTAAGTGTGTGTTTGTAATGTTTTTTCTTTGAAGTTTGATTTTTACAAAATCCTTCTATAGAATGTGTGTGAATGTATGTTTGTAATATTTTACTTTGAAGTTTGTTTCTATGTTTTATTGTAATAAAACATGAAATGTTTAATGGCAAATGTTTAATGTATAAATGGCAACTTTAGTAATTTTTTGTAATTTCCGGACGATGATAGAAGTAGCTATCGAAATATCGGACATAAACGTTTTGTTGTATTAAATAAAAATACTTTTCTTCGTTCCATAAAGATTTTATAAAAGAAGAAGGAAATGGATATTTTCAAAAATACTTTTAATGTTTTATAAAATGACCTTTTTATAACAAATTTTTATTTCACAATGAAATACTTAAATTAAAAATTCTTTATTTTATCATATTTTAAATTAAAGTTATTAATTGTAATAACTTTGTATCAATAATAAATAACTAATTTTAAATTATTTATTGAGGATGTTCATGGTCCAAAAATTATATGAAAAGCAGCTGGACAATCAAAATTTTATTTTGATAATCTAGATGATTCTATTTTTATTGCCCATATATTTTATAAGTTATAGAAGTGAAGTTATAGAAACTTCACTATATAAGTTATATAGTTTTAATGTTTTAATGATAAAATAACTTTTTTGTAACAAATTCTTTATTTCATAATGAAATACTAAAATTAAAAATTCTTTATTTATGAAATATTTATTTCATAGATAATTTAACTGCACATTAATAATAAATAACTCATTATAAATTATGTATTATTTTTATAAATAATAAATTTATTAATAAATAAATTTATTTGTCTGATAGATTTTTAATGCAAAATGTTTAAATATAGTTTTATTATTCTTATGATAGTGAAAAATAAATATATATATATTTCACGTAAAATTCACAAAATCTTAGTTTAAACTTATACTTTTCGTTAAGTTTAAATTTAAAATAATTACACATCATCTTTATTGATTGAATGATAAGAGCGAAGTAAAACTGAAAAACTGAAGTTTAATTTATAGCTGAAGTAATTAATATTACTAGATAATAGTAATAGTTAATATTAATATTAATATTACTAGATAATAGTTAATATTACTAGATAAATCAGATAATTTTCATTTTAAAATGAAAATTATCTGGTTTTTATATTAATGCAGGAATAAGCTTCAGGTATCTAAATGTTATTGTATCAAATGCACATATTTTTTAGTGTGTCGTATTCCGTTCTATATATTAATATCTTCCGTACTATAAATACAACTTTTTATACGGCAATAGATGCTGGTATAGATAGAATAAAGATTTTTACATTTTATTTTTACATAAAATCTTTATTTTATGTTAAGAAAAAACATTATTCACGATATTAAAGAGATAATATCCTCCCATGATAGTTATAAAGATAAATATTAAAGAAATTTAAGATAAATAAATATATTGAAGATAAATATCCTCCCATATTTATCATAGGAGGTAAATATCCACCCATGATAGACCACTAAGAACCTCTAAAGCAGACAATTGATACGATTTCCTTAATTCAATATCATAAAATTGAATAAAATAAAGACCACGATAAACAATTTCTCTAGTAACACTATTTACAAAGTGAGGTAGTGAACATTTGTTTGTATCAAACTCTAAGCATTAATTCAAAAGATAAGTAAAATGGTTTTTACTTCGGTATGACGTCTAATTATTAATTGAATGCTTATTTGATTATTAATTGATATATTGAATGCTTATTCGATCATGTCTTATCACTCGAAATGCTTAATGATAACCGAAAACGTTTTTAAAAATGCCAAGTTTTAAATTGCGGTATAAAACAACCAAAGTCCTAGTCTCTACCAAATATATAAATATAATTTTTAATATCATCGGCTGGTTGCCCACAATTTATGACGTTTAACGGTGAAATACAACATTTCGGTGATACACATTGGAATTACAAAATAAATCAGAAATGAACAATTGCAACAATTTTGAACATATTCTCAAACGTTGCTTTAATACTTTTATATTTGTGGTTAAAGGGGAACATTTGCTCTTTGATTGTAGATATATGGGCACAAGTGTTCATGCAAAAATGTTCACATAATTTTACAATTTGATTTCTGATAATTTATACTTGCAATGTCTGATTCAGACAAATTAATTTGCTTATCGATTAAATCAATCAGTTACCCGTAACGACAGTTATTTGAGACATTTATTTTTGCAAATACTAATTGAATTTGTAAATCAAATTAAGTGAATTGTTACTCTTAGCAAAATACATTCTCGAATGTCTTTAGGAAATTTCAGTAATGCTGAACGTATTAACGAGGCGCATATCTATGATGAAACGGCATTGCACTTTAGCCACTTTAAACGCAGATGCTGATAATATGTTAGCAGAATCTACAAAACATTGGCATAAATTGCTCATACGTATCGACACTCGTCATCGACTTGTCAATTCACAGTTGAGTTTTTTCGCTACGTTAAGACAGGTATTTATCTTATTTTGAGTTGTATATTTTGCAGTCTCTTGTTAAGACAATAAGTAGTTTAAATCAATTTTATCTTGAACTTCTCGCGATAAATAACAAGCAATGGCTTAGCAATGGATTTAGTGCAGAGCTTGAGGTGACGCTTCACAACTTACTTGATTGGATAGACACTCGAAAGTTGAGTTGCTTAAAGGTAATTGCTTGATCATTTTAGATTTGAAATATCTAGTAATCTTGAAATCGAAAATTCAAGATGTTGAATTTACGATTTTTATCATAATTTGAAATTAAATAATACTGAATTAATTAAGAAATCATAAGAAAGTATGTTATTCGTTTTTAACTCATTGTTTGGCAGCACTTTGTACCATAAGATTATGTGATTAAGAACTGAAATTATTTTCCTGCGCCTATTCTAGAGCCTCGCACAATTTTATACGATTACCATAGGGATGTTCGTTGTCTATTATTACATCACTATATTTTAATCATATTTTATTGAATACAACATTTTTGAACAAAAATTAAATGCTTGAATGCTTTTATTAATTGCTATTGATTATTAGCCGTTAGCTAATTAACAAAAGTGAGAGTTTAGAACTTTTACAAGTTCTAAATGTCTGAATTATGAGGTTAAAGTCAAATGCAATTTTCTGTAAATATTTTTTATTTTCTATTTTTATATAAAATTAATTTACAAAAATTATGTTCCCGCAAATAGGGCCTGTAAAAATAGGCCCTATATCAACAAAAATAAGATATTGATGATGACCTCTAATTCTTATTCTGATACATCAAATTAAAATTTTAATTTTAAAATTATATATATTATTTATTATTATTTATAATTATTATTTAATTATTTATTATTTAGTTATTTAAATTTTATTTAGCATTAATTTTAATTTATAATTATTTGTTTAATTATTAGTATTTTTAATTTTAAATAGTTGATCGATTATTGATAAAGAAATATTGGAGCTGAATCAAATATTGGAAATTCATGAAATTAACTTTTATGATAAATTTCAATTTTAAATTGATATAAGTTAAAAATCAACAAAATATTATTAAAGTATTAATCATTTTTTATTATAACTTGATATGTTATTTAAAATCTTATAACAATTATTTATAATTATTTATTATCTAATTATTATATTTTGATTTATTGATTTAGCATTATTATTTATTTATTTTTTATTTTATAGTTATATTAGATGTGTAGACTTAGTTACCTGATCTGATTTGAAAGTTTTATGACGGAATATGTTCGTTTAACCCGTCGTTCGTTAAATAAATTTTGTAATCTTTTATGTATTGTAAACTTTCTTTAAAGTAAAAGATTTTTAGGTTTAAAGGGTAATAGTTGTGTTCAAAAGCAGTTTTTAATCTAGTGTTACGTCAATAGGGAGTATTTGACCCCGCTGCTATGTTGGGTTAAAGAATAATGGTCAAAACCTGATAACATAGCAGTTCCTCCTGATGACCTCTAATCCTTTTTCTGATACAACGTCTGTTATTATTAGCCAATTCATAAAAATGACGTTTATTTTAAATTTCAATTTTTTATTTTAACTTGATTTAAATTATAGAAAATCTAAAAACAATTATTAATTTTATTTAATTATTAAATTTTGATTTAGCATTATTATGTTTTGTTTATTTTATAATTATATTAAATACATAGACTCAGTTAGCTGATTTGATTTTACATGTTCTTAATGTGTGAGTTATGAAGTTAAAGTCAAATGCAATTTTCTGTAAATATTTTTTATTTTATTTTCTATATTTATATAAAATTAATTTACAAAAATTACGTTCTCGCAAATAGGCCTATAAATTAGTTGTATTTGCCAGGTAAGATTGGATGTTTTCTTCTACAGCGAGGCATTCGTAGGCGTAATAAAGAAGCACGTGCAATCAAGAAAATCATCTTACTTTTCAAGTGTCCCAATACATCACCATATTGTTTTGATTTTGACCTAAATGTTATCGAGGCAATAAATTTAAGTAGCTTAAGGGCTCGCGGTCCAATTCCTCCGGGTGTAGAAACATTTAACAGTGCAAACTTGCTTTCTTCAACACTGGCAATTCTTTCACCGTACTTGCTGTTCTTGCGTTTTTCATTCAATTCAAATGAGTTGGGAGGCGAACTTTTGCCATAAAACGGAGCATGTACTGAGAAAACAATGACGTCAAAAGAACTTTGCTAATATCGATTTTTCTGTATTCCAAAACATGAAATGTCTAGATGATCACTGTTATTTCTCGTTTTTGAATTATTTTTGAATTCTAAGTTGTTCGGAATTTTTTTCAATGTTGGTTCAACTTCGACCCGATGATATATTTCTGATATTGCATAAGCGATTCTGCTCCGAAAGATCGCTTATAGGGTCATATCTAGATTCACGAGAATGCATATAAACGCTTTCAACGGTTAGATGAAGCGCATTTATCCACGATGATGTATCATTCTGGGTAGCATGATTAATCGCATTTAATATTACATGCTGAGTTCTTTGTTTGAAATCATTTAAACGATTCATATAAATATTAATACAATGGGATGAAATACCTTTTTAAACACCTGATTTTACTTGTCGCGGAGTATCTTTTGTAAACTCCAAACTATTAGTAGCGCAGATTAATTGTGCATTTTCATACTCAAGTGTGGAATAAAAAATGGGGTTTAGTACGCCTAAGTCTCAGAGGAGAGGTCAATATTGTTCACCAATCATCATTCAAGTTTCAATTTGCTAAAGATGGTAAAAGCTTATCCTTTAACATGGTCAACAGTGCTGGCAAATACACTATTCGAAGGTGGCATTTCTGAAAAGTGAGTCTATTTCCATTGTGCTGATTTTGTTAGGTTGACATAAGATACATATGGAATAACTTTGGCTACTTCTGATAATCGATCAAGTAGATGAGGCCAACTTCGAGATTTATCGAGTGCAACAGAATCTACATTAAATCTACTTTTTAATATATTCCATACTATATAGTTAACTCGTCAATGGTACCAACTAAGTTTGCGTCAACCGCAAACCAAACTTGTGTGATGCTTGGGACACTATTTTTAATTTTGTTGATCAACGGCAGTGATGATGTTAAAAAAGCCTCCATAACGGAGGAGTCCCCTTATGTAAACCCTTCACAAGGAAATATGCTTGTACCTTTAAGCACTAGCTGAAGGTCGTTTTGTAAGTGTTAGAAAGAACACAAGCCAACTAAGTACATATGTATT
The DNA here is from genome assembly GCA_012934845.2 of Pomphorhynchus laevis. Lineage (NCBI taxonomy): Eukaryota > Metazoa > Acanthocephala > Palaeacanthocephala > Echinorhynchida > Pomphorhynchidae > Pomphorhynchus > Pomphorhynchus laevis. Next base: position 165,346 of record WNNJ02001213.1, on the reverse strand, counting down.
GTATATTGTGAATATCAGATTTTCGATTAAGAGAGGTTAGCGAATTTGTTGCATCTACGGCAAGAACACAATGTTGTTTTTTGACATAAATGCGTATTTAAAGGAATGGAAGACAAACTCAATTCCGTCTCGTTGTGATGCTGCCAATTAATTTCTTCCAGTCACGTCTTGAAGTTGGATTTTAGAACCTCAAGTATGACTTTACATATTATGAGTCTCGTCACTTCACGAACTCTTATCGGTTGTATGCCCACGGATTTCTTTGGGATAGCGACAAGCTTACATGTCGTAAACGCATCATAAACTCCATGAACAATTTTATCAGTGATTATCGAATTGTGAAATCAGCCAAGGCTCTGGCAAGGTTACGGGAATGATTTACGAAATCTGTGATCATAAACTTTATAGATTCGAATCACATCTTGACAGACTTGCACCTCCGTTAGTTTTTTACAAGCGTTTATAATATTGTCTTTATCAATTTGCGTGAAGCATACAGAATTAACATTTAACATGCAGAATTTAATTTAATAATAAAATACAATTAAAATTACAATTAAAATACAATAATATTCAATTAAACATTTAATGTTAAGATTAATAAATGCTATTTTCACTATTTTCATTTAAAAATTATCTTAAACATGTTCCTGTAAAAATGTTTTGCTTTTTTATGAACCCTTTTTTTCACCAAATTTTTATAATTTTTTAGCAATTCTTAAATTTAGCATAACATTTTAGATATGTTAATTTGCAAATTTGCAAATTTGCAACCCAATTTTACAAAATTATAAAATTATCTATTTTATCTAATTTTATTTTAAACGTTACGAATTATCGACATTTCGCTGATTTTGCTTTTGTTTAGGCATGTACTAATTTGAAGCGATGCTCAGAATCGTTGATTAAACATTCACAGAAGAGTATTATCGCTCATGAGAAACCTCAGAGACTTTTAATTACCTTAAAAGAATACATTTCTGGTAAGATGCTGCTAACTTTAGTTAAATTGCCGATTAATAATTTCTTAACAAAAATTTTTAAACTGACCTACATGCTACTAGAATACAAATATTAACTTTAAATACTTTAACATCTTTTATGAATTTGACAAATCAGTAAGAAGGTTCTTTAAACTTATTAAGGATTGCTTATGAAGATGTTCTGGTCGTTAATTTAAAGTTATGTGTAATTTAAATTATGTGTAAATTTGCTACTTGCTTTATAAATATTTTGATGCATTTACAAGTAGTTATTTTTATATACATTTACGATTTTAATTAATGTATTAGAATTCAACATATAATTTACTTTTTTTTACTTTATTGTACAGCATTGCTTTACCTTTAAAGTATTATGATTATCAATAAAACAATGTAATCTGGAATAAATTAACAAAATTATTAATTTTATATTTTGTAAAAATACCTTGATAGTTTAAAGCAAAATTTTATATGCCTGACTGATATATTGTATAATCAACGCTACAATCGCTACATAATTTAATTTCTCAAACAAATTTTTAAATAAATTTTTTTGTTTGGAAAATATGTATTTTATAAATAAATATTAAGAATTTTAAATCATGTATTTGCAAATATTTTAGAGAAACTCAAGGATGCGAATGAATCAGAAACTAGTTTACAAATGAAATGTACAGAAGTGAAAAAGTTTATAGATGAAACACTACAATTTATTCTGTTTAAAAATGGAGCCGAAAGGGTATATGTGTTGTTTAAGCTTAAATTTCGTCAAGTTGATTACCTTAAATAATTTCAAGCTGATGTTATCGCTTAGTAAAGCTTTAACTATCAATATTAAATAAATATTTAATATTCCTAGTATCAAATATTATCAATATTATATTAATATATAAATTTTTAAATTATATTATAATAATATTATTATAGTATCATAATATTAAATATTTTATTTATTATTCAATCAAATAATTAATTAAAAAGAATAAATTACACAATTGTTGTAATTTCGTAGTCAAATTGATTTATATTCCCGAACGTTTCTTAAATTATTCCATAGTCATTTATTAGCTGGTGTCTGATTAATCAATTGGTCTCAGCATTGGCTGGTGTTAAATTAAATTATTGATATCAACAAAAACAAAATTACCAATTTGGACGAGGAATGAAACAACCAGAAAATACGAATTATGGTTGATATATTTATGTAAAATTGATAATCCTTAATTTGTTTTCCATTCGCAATTAATATAATGAAATTATTCGTAAGCTTAAATAATCAATCAATAATAATCAATTGTAAATTACTGCTACTGTTTTATTTTTTATATTTACTACATTATTATAAATGTTATATATATTGATCGAATATGTGTATGTTATCTTAGAATGCACTTTAGTTCAAAATGTGAAATTCAAAATTATTTTATCATGTAATCTACAAAGCTTCGCAAGTATTTGCTAAAATTAAAATTATTTACTTTTATTAGTAAATCTTAAATTGCTATTAATCGAATAATCTTCAACTTTTTAAATTAAAATGTATTTTTACATAATTTCTATTTTATTGCATGAATAAATTATAGTAAATTAGTGTGATTGGATTGTTGTAGAAAATGAATTTTCTGTGGTATTTTTTATATCTAAAAATTATACACTTTTAAAAATTAAATATTTTCGTTCCGCATAGTTCTAAAATGCGCGAATGTATTGATTAAAGTAAAAGGAAAAATAATTAATATTGATTGTTTTTGATAGTCACAAATATCTGATTTAAATTGTGCTTGATATGAGATCAATTCAAAAATCAGTTATAATTTACAACACTTACCTAAACGCGAAAACTATCAAAATCATGATCTCAGAATTTTTTATAGATAAAAAGTGAAATATGTTTTCTTGTCTTTATGATGTTTAATTGAATTTTTAATCAAATCTCAGCATTTGCTTAAGATATTTTATACAATGTTTTTAAAGTGAATCGATTGATGATGAATAAAATTTGTAATTGTCTTAATAATTTTATAGCAAGATAAATAATTTTTATAATTTTAATAATTTGTCTTAATAATTTTATTCACCAAGATAAGTTGCGTTTGTATTTCATCTCTGCAAAATGAATAGATCGCTTATCCACAAGTAACTTACAATTATATTTGACCTATATTATGCTGCAAGCTTACCGTTTTGTTTAATGCTCTAAATTTTAAATGTTGGTTTATAGCTTTTAAATTGGATTAGCTGTCAGATGAAGACTATAGAGGATCAAAATGAATTTGATAAATCTCTTAAATGCGATCAGAACAGTGATGGTTTTGGGCACGACTTTGTAATTGCTCTCAAAGTATATAGATCAAAGTTTTACAATGCAATAAAATGTTTTTTATTGCAGGAAAAACGTTCAAATGTCCAATCATTTGTTCGTTCAGCTAGTAACTTAGCTGATATTGGTCATAAATATGCCAATGATATACATAACTTATGCTTACGTGTTGAGCAACAGTTTGGAAATTTTGTGGATAACGTAGAGGCTCAACTAAACCTGGATGAATCTTATGTGTGCGACATTAAAAAGGTTAATAAATTTTATCTATTTTGCTTGTTATTTGTTTAATATAAAAAATAAATTTTTATATTGTTTCGCAAAATTGCTTATCCAATTTCTAATCTAAATTTGATCTTGGAAGTTTCCTCAATTGCACTAATCGTTTCGATTACAATGATTTCTGATAAACTATCGTTGTCAGTTCTTAAATACAAACAAAAACAGTTCAGTGATATCAAAATTACAGGAATGATAAAGTGCACCGCATTACGGACAGATATTTATAATAAAATATCAATATTTATATTAGTATTTAAATATTATTAATAATATGATTGAAAATAATATTTTATTGCTATAAACATTTTAGTGAAAATATGATGATATAATAATATGATTATATAATCATAATTTAAATAATATTCATAAATCAAATCAAAAATTAAATTATAATTTATAATCAAAATATTATTATAGATTTTATTTAAAATATAATGTGATATTAAATTACATTTTTATTTAATATTTAATTATTTATAGTTCTATCCATATAGTTAGTCAATTATAGAAATATATTTTATTAATTTAGATTACCAATTTAATTGCATTAGAAATATAATTTTATTAAATATTTAATATAATTTATTTTTGAATTCATATTTAATTGTTTATAATCGTATTCACGTATTAATAATTAATCATTTATATGAATTATTTAGTGTTATCAGTAGTTCTCCATTGAAATAAATCTGAGATTTATAAATATTTAATATTATAAATTATAATATTTATAATATAACGTAAATTATTATCTAATCAACTTAATGACATTTAAACATTAATTACATGTTTAGCTATGTAAACATGTAATTAATTACAACTTAATTACAAGTTAACACAATAATTACATGTTTAAACTTAATTAAATCTAAACAGCTTAAGAACAACGAGTATTGTCTATAAAAATCGAGTTTTTTAAATACAAATTGATTTGTTCTAAAATTCATTTGACAAATAAAAACGCCACTTATTCCTGTTCTATAGAATTTAAGTTTTACCAAACTAGTATCTGTTATTTTTTGTCAAAATAACAAGATACTCAATCAGAAAGATACTCAATTGAAATTTTAAATTAAATTTAGATTAAACTAAACTACATTTTATTTTAGAAACCAGATGGGTTGCGTTTATCTTGATGCTATCAGCAACTAGCGAAAAATAAATTAGAGTTTTATTAATTCTGCCATAAAATTACAAATTTAAAAATGGATCAATTATTTTTATCAAACAAAATACTTGAAGTTAGACAAGGTAGAAAAGTTGTTTTATTAAAACAAGTTAGACTTGTTTTGTTGTACAAAATCGGTAACTAAAATTGTATTAAAATGCCATGCAGATTAATATTAAATTTAATATTTGTTTCTTCAAAGATCATAATTTTAAGAATTTCGAAACCAGTTTTAATATCTTTTTATAGGATGTTCCTATCGCTCCGGTATCTCTTCTAAGCAGCGATTCACAATGTAATTTGATTGATCTTCCAAACTTAACCTCTGACGATAAGGGGAATCGGACCAGTCGACGAAGATGCGAGTATGTCTTTATAATATTAAAATTTAAAAATGAATTTTCATTTTAAATATAAAAATTGGTTTATTAATTAGAGTTTATAATGTTTTGATAGACATTGTTCAATTTTATAAAAATAAATGCCTATTATCATTCTAAGTGTCAGAGCTACTATTTTAAGGCTGATTAAATATTCGTTTCATGAAGAAGCAAAACCCGTTTAATTATTCGTTTCATCAATCTTTATCTAAAAACAAAATTCAATTTAAAAGTAAAATGTTTTCGTCGTTCATTTTTCAAGCAAATTTGAAAATTCATTGTTTACATTTCAGTATAAAATAACAAAATTTTTACGATTTCTTGATTAAATGTTATGATCACATATGCTTTGCACACTTCGCTAATTTATTGTAAAAATTTATTGATTAGTAAAATTCTTTTTATTTGGTTCATTTAGATTACATTTTTATGAGTCTCAAAGTTAGCCCTATTTTCTGGTTATTTTGTATCATGGATAGCATACACTGCTAGTGAAGATATATGTAGAGATATGTTAAGATATATTATATTTTGATTCAATTATATTTTGTTGAAAAGTATAATTTGAAAAGCACGATTAAAACTGGGAACGAACTACATCTATTTGCTGTAAGTCCAGTAATCCAATAAATTAAAACCATGCGTAATCGAACAAAACCACAACGCTGGACACGTGTTTCGTCCTTATGAGACTCACTAGTAGAGTGAACATGATACTCTAACATTGACACATTAACATATACAGACACAAGTAAATATATATAGAAATATATATTTCTATGTATACCGTCCTATCTCACTTTTCCCAACCCTTTCTAAACTCCTTGAGCATCTTGTTCTCAAGCAAGTTAATGCATATCTATTTTCCTCAAACATGTTTCCTCACTTCCATGTTGCTTTTTTGCTCTAACGACTTACTCATCTCGCGCGATCAAAAATTATGTAGCTGATCTATCATATGCTTTTGACATCATCGATAACTCGATTCTTCTCCATCGTCTTCGTCATGACTATGACTTCTCTTTACCCACTGTCGCTTGGTTTTCTTCATATCTATCAAACCGTAGTTTTCGCATTTGTTCTAACTCTACTATTTCCCATCCTTCTTTTACCCATCCTGTGTTCCACAAGGCTACGTATTAGACCCTTTGCTTTTCTCTCTTCTTCTCGATTATTTGTCTTCTATTTCTCATAAATTTAACTTTTATGTTATGCAATATGCTAATGACATTCTCATCTATGCTCATGCACCTGTTTATCGTATTCACGATCTTAATGTTTCTGCTTCCAACTGTCTTGCCTCGATTTTTGATCATCTTTCTTCTCTTCGTCTTTCCCTGAATCCTTATAAATCCAAAATTATGTGGATCCTACCTCGACGCCTCGGGTTAGAACCTCCTTCCGTATCATTAAGTTCTATAATTCTTCCTATCGCTGGCAATCTCGTTTTTTTGGCTTCCATTTCAACAACCGACTTTCACTTAAACCTTTCATTAGAGATAAAGTACGCTCATCTACCTTGATTATCTGCAACCTCCGTCAAATTCGTAGATTGATCGATTTCCCTTGTATGACTTTCATATCTGCTCTCCATTTCTCAAGATTTGATTACTGCCTTACTCTATTTTTCAACTCACCTAAATCCTATCTTCTTTCACTACAACACATCGTAAACGCAGCCGTCCGAATTTTATTAAATAAGAATGGCTTTAATGTATCTATCTGACCGCTTATATTTTGTTGTTTGAATCCCTTATATGTTTTTAGATTTGTGGTTGAATACATTCAATTCTTGCTCTAGCATTATTTCAAAAAATAATTTTGATTTTGAATGTTTCAATTCATTTTCCATCCTTTAGAATGCATAATCTCCTTCATAAATTGATGGTAACTGGGTTATGGTTTTAGTTTCTTAAAAAAGTAACTTAAACAAGTTTAAAAAAGTTTGTTAAAGTTTAAGAATTCTTTGAAGTTTTTTTGGAGAGTTCTGATTATCCCAATACGTTATCAGTATTTATCAGTATCTACTAATAAGTTTTGAAATTTTTTAACTTGCCATTTTTATTAACATTTTATTTATGTAAATTTTCTTATAGAGTTTCTTAGTAAATTCCAATTTCCTTTAATATTCGCAAGCTATTACAATCCAAACTGTTATTGGTATATAAATATACCAATTGGTATCTAAACTAGTTGTCGATGCAAATTGAAAATATTGAGGGGTAAATCATTACAAATGAAAATATATTATCTAAATTGCTTATTTGGAATGAACTTTTAGTTTATTTGATTTTTCAAAATAACATTAATTTAAGGTAATAGCTTTTAATCTCTTTGTCCTTTAATCTGCTTGTTTAACTTTCATTTCTTACATAAATTCAGGTATATAATAGAAGAACTTATAAAGACTGAAGAAAGTTATGTGAGCGATCTGAAATGCTGTATAGAGGTAGTTTATTTATTATTATGTTACATTCTAATTATAGAGTTCTTTTATGAAATTTCAGGTTTATCTTACAGCATTTCGAACCTTAGCATGGACAGGGTGTCCAAAAGTATACGAACAAAACATTTTTAGTAATATCGAGGATATATATGAATTTCATGACAGGTAAGTTTCTTATCATATTAATAATTGCAATAATTTTAATATTCAACGATATTTATATTTTTGTAAATTTACTAATTTTGTAAATTTTCATATTATGAAAATTTAAACCTCTTAGTTAAAATATAATATTTGCTTTATGATATCGAAGAAGATCAGGAATATTTTGTTCTTTAAAGAATTGTGGCTGCATACCAAATAGATTACTTTATAATTACTTTGCTAATTTGTTCTATTAAATTTAATAAATGTGTATTCTTAGAGAACATTACATTGAGCTTCAATGTTTAAAAGCAAATGTTTAATTCAACTTTATTTTGCCGTTTGTTTAATAAATAACTTGGAAATGTTGCATTTAAGTTGTACTATTTAGGTTAAAAATTTTACCTTTTGTTTAAAATTCGTTTATAAACCTTCCATTTAAAAGCGAACGAATGCAAGTAGTTGAGTTATTTAAAACTTTAAATTTCTTTTAATTTAAAACAAATTTTACATTGTAGGTAATAATAATTGATTATTGATTTATTGTGGTTGTAAGTTGTTCATAAACTCTCAAAGGCTCATTTTAACTAAAAAATTTAAATTATTAATTTAATTTATATATGATTTAAATAAAACTCTCTAAAATTGGATTATTTTTTAATCCAATTTTTATTGGATTAAAAAATCTTTATTAATTATCTTAAAGATTAAAAAATCTTTATTAAATCTTTATTAATTATCTTTTTTAAACAGATAAATTAGTCAAATTTACAAAAAAATGAAATGAACATAAAATTGCATAATTTCACTATTTCACTAGTAAAATCCAGTTGAGTGATAATAATTGATTGTTGATTTATTAAGATTATTTATAAGTTGTTCATAAACTCTCAAAGGTTCATTTATCGTTAATTTATTAATTTATATTTGATTTAAATAAACAAATTTGCAATTACATTATCAGTATAATTACGTTTAGTATATTTCTCAAAGAATTGCGCAAGTTCAGTGATCGTCCTGAAAATATCGGTCACTGTTTCATTACGTGGGTAATACTTGCTCTCTTTTTTATGCGTTGCATTGTTTAAAACTTAAGGCTGATAAATTTAATATTTATGTCAAATACTGCATGAATAAAGAAGTGTCGAATTCGATTTTGCTGGAACACGATGTATACAAGTTCTTTGAGGTAAATATGTTTCAGCATTTTAATTTTGTAATATGATATACTTTAAATTATATGCTTTAAAATAACTTATCTGTATCACTTATTTTTAAACTGATCCTAGACGATTTGACGGTAGCCGTCAGCACTCATCAGTATGGAGAACTACTATCAGTCGTTTTGGCTGCCTTGTGATATATTTAAAAGGCATCTCCAAGAATTTGCTTACTTGGGAGCATGGACATAGCCTCTTTGAACTAACAAAGTGCTATCCGGATCATCATAATGATCTTGATTATATAATCATCCATATATATTATATATTATATATCATCAGTCATGATTGATTAGCGTTTCGGAAATTGAATTAATTGAAAATTGAAAGGCAAGAATGTGCTAAGACAGAATTTTCTGAATTTTCAGCCAATAGACCTTTTTTCAAGGCCTATTATTTGTAAACTTATTATTATTTTTCAAGGCCTACAATTGAAAATATTTCTTGATCGTCAAGTAATATTTTGATAAAATTTGAATAGAAATGGAAATATTTTTATAAAATCAGTTTGTTATAGTTATAAATTTATAGCGACGTTTTGTTTTAATGTTTTCAATAAATTTTTTATTATTAAAAATAAAAGTAAAATTTTTTCGTCACAAACACTTTATTCAGAAATATATCGTCTACCGCGTTTTGTGTTCATTTCATTGGGTTACGATATGTAAACTGAATTGTTACAATTAAAAGCTATTTTTAAAGTTTAAAGCTAAAGGCTTTTAATTTGCCTTTTAGATTACCAATTATAATTTTATTTTTTTAGCACTGAAATATTTAAACCCTGATGTTTTTGTGTTTTATCTTTTAGATTAAATTTAATTTTGAACAGTCAATTTAACGGTGATATTCATCGTGTTTTTGTAGATAGTTTTTTGCATTTATTAGCATTTCAAAATTTTCAAATTTAATTGTTTAATGGTTTTCTATACTGCTCTAATAAAGCTATCAAAAAGCAATTTACGAAATATTCTGATGTCTTTCGTATACATTCTATTGAAAACAGCTAGGGAAAGGTTTAAATGTAGTAATTAATTCTATTTAATTTTTAAACTATTAGCAACTTTTGCTTATCTCCGTTTCTGGATATTATTTTACGACCATTATTCCTTGTGCATTAGAAAATTTTTGAAAATTACACTTTAGGCAGTGCATAGCAATTGTGCTGTAAATGTCGACCCGATTGGCTCCTATCTGATAAAACCAGTTCAAAGAATAACAAAATATCAATTACTATTAAAAGATCTTTCAGAGTCTTGTAAAAATGAGAATGACGAAGAGTTAAACGAAGCTTTAGAAGCAATGCTGGCAGTACCTCGTAAAGCAAATGACGCTATTCATCTAAATTATTTAGAATGCTCAATCGAGGCGGTAAAATAGCTGGCAAAATGTTTCAGGTAAAAACGTGTTCTTTTCGGTATAGGATAATTTTACTCGCGAGGATTTGGGAGAGCTTATTTATCAGGATATAATACATACATCAGACACAAAAGCATTTATGAAGAAGGATAAAGAACGAAGGGTATTTTTGTTTAATGCTTGCTTGCTCATCACTAAAGAGATTCAAGACAGCAAAGGAGGAAGGCGTAAATACGTAATCAAAAACAAATTTCTGGTAAGTTATTAAATGAACTGAAGTTATTTTAATTACATAAAAATTTCAAATTAATTGCTTTGAAGAGCAATTAGGTTTACAAACCGTTGCTAACTATTTGGTATTATAGATACACATTAGAATTTTATTAATACAAATATTTTTTAATATTTTTATTGATATTTCATTTTTTTGTAAAGGTTAGTTTAAAAGTGCCAAAAGTTGATAAAATATTTAAAAATTTCATAATTTATGGTTTGATTCTTTGCTTTTAAATTTCAGCAGATGTTTGTATTTTGCTGCGTTTATAGTTTTACGTTAGAACCTACAAATTAAAAATATAAATTATGAAAATATAAATTAATATTAAAAACACAGTTTACTCATGTTTTACTTAATCTAAGATAAGAGTTTAAATACTTACTACCACAAATAGGTAACCAGCTATTTTGTATTGCTAAACAAATTGTGCTTTTCTGCTTAAAAAATGCTTCCTGAACAGATGATAATATATACGACATGCAATTGTAACTTAGAATGCTTAATCCATAAAATTGATTGAACTATAAGCATGTACAAAATAGAGTTAAAAAGTTATTATTAATTAATGATATAATTATTTAATTAAAATAATTAATTAAATAATTAATTAATTATTAATTAATTAATTAATAATTCGGTATGGGGAAAATACAAAAAGCAGACGTCGATTAACTTCATATATAAGATTAGCCAACAGCGTATCCAATTGATCAAGATCATATTTGACAGAATTAGACACTTGCACGGTAGGTAATTTGCAACCAACTGAAATGGCTCGACGATTTCTTAGATCCAAGTCGGCCAAGTGGTTATCTAATTCATTTGTGTAAATGCACGCATCAGCTAAGAATGAAACGAAATAAATAAATAAATTATTTAAAAAAATAAAAAATAAATTAATGCATTATAATTATAATTTTGTTTTCATTTATTTTTTTAATTTGTTCAATAAAGATCTGTAAAATCTTTTCCACGTTTATTCCAGAGTCCTAGAGTAGCCCGGAAAATTATAAGTTGAACGACTGGATCGAACACATAGACGTCGCTTTTGCTAGTGCAAAACTTATTTTGCATCTTAAATGTTTGATGGTTTCGTTGTAATTCCTCGACAGTCTTGCTATTTGTTTAAGAACACGTTGAGTTGAGAAATTAATTGCACCATTTGTTGCAATCACAATCGGGTAAAAAGTTGCCAGTTCATAAAGTGCAATTCTCTCTCCATGTTTATTTTCCTTGATTTATGGTAATTGAATGGGTTTCCTATTCGGTCAGATGAGTACGACGGTGCTAAGTGATTGAAAATACAAATGTCTATTAAGGACCGCTCCCACAGATCATTATATAAACCATGACAGGCAACATCCACCCTTGCATACTTATCAGTTGATGTAGCGGAATTGTCGAAAACAACCTCATCACTCAAAGGTATCAAATGTGGCTCCACCGATACAGAGCGACATACTTTTGTAAGTTCTCTCGCTAATAAATCTCTTACGATATTGTAGCGTACTGTTGGCATGCCACCTGTTTTAGGTGGCATGTCGCTTCCCACGCACTCTTGATTCGCTAATATATCCAGCCTCCGTCTAACAAACTGTATACGTTTCATAAAATCATTAGAAATAATTTTTCTACCTGTGATTTAGATCGCTGATCGACTAAGGTTCTTGGAAGGTATGACTCGCGTTCGCATTTTTCATTAAACGGACGTCGATTAACTTCATACATAAGATCAGCCAACAGCGTGTCCAATTGATCAAGCTCATATTTTACAGAATGAGACACTTGCACGGTAGGTAATTTGCAGCCAACTGAAATGGCTCGACGATTTCTTAAATCCAAGTCGGCCGCGGCCAAGTGGTTATCTAATTCATTTGTGTACATGCACGCATCAGCTAAGAATAAAGCGAAATAAATAAATTATTTAAAAAATAATAAATAAATTAATGCATTATAATTAAAATTAAACGAATAATTAATAATATATTTATTAATATATTAATAATACTGCAATATTAGTTATTAATAACGCTATTAATAATACTTATTTAATTATTAATTAATATAGAGGTATTTATTAGCCACTTGATTTTTCAGTATGGGCTAAATAGAAAAAAAATTAGCATATAGCATGCACCAAAAAATAGTGCGCAATTATAAGGTGCTAGATTCAATAGGCAGGAGATCAGTATTGATTTTGTTTCAATTTCGGTCAGTGACAGAATGAAAGTTGAGGTTACACTATAACATATGGTTGGTAATGCTGCAAATAGTTGCCGACATAATCTGCACGGACAAGAATCGCTGGCCTGGTGATCAGGTATTACAATGCAGGATATTTTTACATAGTAACCGTGTAATGATAATCTCCAAACCAGTAGGCGCTTGTCGTGATGTAAATTGCACCTATTTGTAGAGCATATGACGGAGTTAAATAAATCTCCGAACTAGGCACGGACTTGGATTTAATTAACTCTAAAAACGAATCGTAAGATTCTGTAACTAAGATTTCTCGATTCCATTATGAGAAGTGAGCATGTTTAAGACGCGAAAGCATAGTTATTGCAGAGGATGAAAATTTGACAGACACCACAATTAATCTATTTACATTTATTTACAACTGTCTAAAAGGGTAAAATGTACAAAAGAAAAATCATACCAGAAAAAGCTGTTAAATTATATTAGATCATAAGAAGCAATATTACTTGAAAGCGCTTTAAAGTACCGTCAAAAGTGAGAGTTCCGAGATTAGGAATCCTAGACGTTGCAATTGTAATATTAGAGAATTTGTCCCAATTGTGTCAAGAAAGATCATTTTGATAACAGGAATATCCTAAATTAACTTATGATTAAGTACAAATGCAATAGAATTATATTAGAGCATCAGACTCTATTAGAGCATCGTCGCTTCCACCCCACATCTACACATCTTGCCCAACTCGCCTGGTCCACCATCCACAACTGCATCAAACTCCTCCTTATCGTAACTTTTAGTCTCATCGATGTCAGCTCCTCATCATTTAACAAACTCCCTTTATTACACGACACTCGCCCCAATTATCTATCACTGCGTTCCATTCATTCCCTCTTACTTCACGTTCCCAATTACTCCAACAACTACAGTTTCCGATCCTTCCTTGTCGCCTCCCCACTCGCCTGGAATCAGCCCCCTCTCGACGTTCGCCTTGCCCCTTACTTTATCACATTTAAATACCACCTCTATTCCTACCCTCTTGACACATGATTTAGATTTTTGCTCTTTTGCTGTTGTGATCTGTAAGCGTGCGCCGGCACGCATTTACCACGTAAAAATAAATTCTGACCTCTTTTAAGGAATAAAAATAATGGACCTCATTTAAAAAATTTAATGATGTTTGTTTTCTCGTTGTTAATTTTTAAATAATTGGCGTGACAATAACGAATCAAAGAATCGATTGCCAATTGAGTCTCCTGTCTATTACGAGAAAGTATAACAAAGACCCCAGTATTTATCATTTATTGGATCTATAAAGAGTATTCTCTCAATTTCATTTGAAAGTCTATGATAAAAACCAGAATAGCGTAGAACTTAAACGGATCTTTATATATTACGCCATTACTTGCCACAAATTTGTTCGATAAATTAAGGTCATCATGAATTTTGATTAAAATAGGACTTTATATTGATGCTATTAAAATTAGCCCTCGTCTTGATATGTCTACTAAAAATGAAAGTTTATGCAACAGCACGTTTCGGTGGACTGAACCAAATGCTTTGCTTAAGTCGATGAAAATCGCAAACTTTGACAATCGATCTATATGAGTTATTTCGACAGACTTAAAAGTCTGGGTATGATGACTGTGCACCAAATACTGTACATCCTAGATATGTTAGTAATGTGGCATATCGTCAACGGTTCTGATGGATTCCTACTCATTCGGTGGTTATCAATGATAGACGATGCCACAGAGGTCATCCCCTGTTGTTGAGAATACCGTCCCATGGTCGCAGTTCATGGTTGGACACGTTGTCTCCTCGTTGTGCAAATGCTTGGAATCGACTACCGTCGGACATCGTGATGGCCACAGACGTTAGGAATTCAAGACTGCTCTCATAAATTGAACGAATAACGGCGGGAATAAAGAAGATTACTCCTTTTATTGATATTTTTATGTTAATTTTGGTGTATGTAATGATGCTTTCTTGTGATCGAGCGAAACGGCTTTATAGCAAATGCTTGCTTGTAATAATAATGTATATTTTTTCCTACCTTTATATGTACACATTTATCAACGTTCATTTTCATATCCGTACCTACACTCCATTTGTGTATTTGATCAAGGTCGTCATATAGAGACCGACCATATGTATCATTGATATTAACAGATCAATTATATAAGTATATAAATAAAATAAAATCGCAAACTTTGACAATCGATCTGTAAAGTTATGCTTTACTCCTTTCAAAGAAGCTTGATAGCATCGAGGCTTGAAAGATTACGACGAAAGCCACACTGTTCTAAAGGAATAATTTGTTCTGGAAAAGCTCTCAATCGACATGTTAGAACGTTCGCGAAGTACTTAAAAGAATAGTTTAGCATAGTAATCCCGAGGTAAGCATCCACGGAATTATCTAAGATATTATTAAATTGATATATCTAGCATTTTAATATTTCTTTTATGGGTTTCGTTATATGTCACGTACAAAACAAATTTGTAATAATTTAATAAAAACTATTTGTTTGCAGATTGCATTCCATAATCTAAAATATTTAAGTAAAGTATGATAGAAAGAAAAAACACAGAAGTAATCAAAAACCCAAAATAGATACATAATTATAAAAATAATCCTATCTTGTAGATATCATAATGTTCTCGAATGTCTATAACAGGCATGGATTGTAAAGAATAAGGATAATAAGGGATATAGACAGAAAAACGCGCAAATATTACTTTAAAGTTTATAATGTCACACAAACTAGTAGTAAGACGAAGAGTTGCTTAAAATACAATGAACGAGTTAACATAATCAAGAATTTAAAAATGTTTTAAGTGATATTATCGTCTTGAAGTATCGCATATATGAATCCTCAAAATTATTACAACTGATGCTATTAACAAAGATTTAAGAAATAATTGTAGTTTATTACACTTTTTAGCTTTTCTTTTAATTGTAAACCATAAACAATGGAACAAGCTTGAATTTCTTGATTAAATTCAGTTAATGCTTGCAAATGACACAACAGTCAAGCGGTTGTCTGATATAATTATAGACATGTCTATTGTATTTATTTAATACACCTAAAAGATATTACATTTACATGTTAAATTAATCTAAAAACTCACTGAAAGTTAAAAACTCACTGAAAGTTAAAAACTCACTGAAAGTTAAAAACTCACTGGTATATTACTGGTATAGGACGAATAAAGAATATATATAGGACGAATAAAGAATAAATAAATACACTCTTTATTCGTTCTATACCAGTGAGTTTTTAACTTTCAGTGAGTTTTTAACTTTCAATGAGTTTTTAACTTTCAGTGAGTTTTTTTTGTTTAAAATTTAAATTGGGATTTAAATTAGATTTAAAAGTTAAAGAGCAATTAAGCGTTTATTTTGTTTTTATGGCATCTGTGAACAAATGTGAGTTTTCATTTTTTAATTAAATGTTAATTTATTAAGATAATTGTATATTATCTACAGATATATTTATTTTTTTTACAAATGCTTACTCAAAAATCAATAATCAAACATGAATTATACTGTAACAGTATGATATTAATATTATGACATGCCCTGAATAAACAGGTCGATGACGACGTCTAAGGAATTAGCATCGAAGAAATGGACTTCGAATATACAACAACACAAAGAAAGATATTTATTAAAATGTATAATTATTGACAGTGAACAAACTGAAACTAACCCATTCAAATCGTATTATTTGAAGCTTTATTTTTAGCATCAACACTGCGAATAATTTTATCTATTGGAATAAAAAAATATGTTTTATAATTATTGAAAGTTTGTAGATGAAAACAGTATATTTTTAATACACGATTCTACAATTAAAATTTTTTTCAAATTATTGTTTATATCATCAACAATCAATGAAATAATCAAGAACAAAAAAGGATTAAACGGTCATATTTGGCAATAACTGAAATATCCGAAATATTCTAAATAAAAATATTAAATTTTAAATTTTTTAATTATTGTTTATATCTTCAACAATAAATGAAATAAACAAGTAAATAAACAATAAATAAACAATAAATAAAATGGAATGAAACATATTAGCAAGATTTGGCTATGAATAAATTATATATATATTTTATATTTAGAGACAACGAAGATATGCTTTTTGAGTCAATATGCGATTGGCTTATCAATCACAGCAAACAAAACTGATAGCTATTTTATAAGATATAATGTTAATATTATAGGATTATATTAAAGAATATAATGTTAATATTATTTATATTCTTAATATCAATAATATATTAATACAAATATAATGTTATAATATATTTTTATATTAATAAAAATACAATGTTACGAAGATAAAGATGAGGTTGTCTTTTGAACTTGCGCGTGCATCATCTGCTTGCGTGCGGTACGGTCGACCCGTGGAAGCGCCACTTTTCTAACTTAAGAAAAAAACTGACTAACTTAATCAGCTTCTATGTAATATTTACATCACGGCCTATTTGAGGATAACTATTTTTGTACATTATTCAATAAATAAGTCTATATATTAAAAAAATATTAGACTAAACATGATAATTTCGTTTTAGGTTTTTGTTGCAAGCAATCCAGCCTAGTTATCAGTGATCCTAAACTCTTTATATCGTGATGATTTTTGGATATTCCATTGTGGTTGCTGATTAATTGATCAAAATTTTGATTAATTATCGCACTAGTTTTTATCAGTAATTTTATTTAATTCTTTAATTGAAAACAAATAAATTTAATTTGCGGCAATCATAACGAAGATGACTAATATAATAACTTATCACATATTCAAACATCATTACCAGACATATTACAGACAATGGGAATAATTTCGGTGCAGTGTAGATACTGTTGTAAGACTGATCATATACTGATGGATAGCGAGATTAATATATATATTTAAATGAATTACCGTTTAAATTAACTGAATACCATTACCGTTTTAAATTGGGGCATTCACATGTAATGTTCATCACATTCAACTGCTCAGCTAAGCACATCAACAAGCTCATATTTATCTATTAAAATCAAAATGGTAAAAATTAAAATGATCATCAGCAAAAACACGAATGCAAGAGACACAATATACATCGAAGATGAATGCACATGTTTTAGCGATAAAATATTTTAACATATTATATTTTTATATTATATAATAATATATTATATCATATTATAAAAAAGAGATTTTTTTCGTTGTTGTTTTGCCAGTTGTATTTTATGTTATAGCAATAGCGAAAGTTTTTCAAACATCTCTTTCTTAATGAATTCAAATTTTATGTTGAATATATATGGGTAATTTTAAATTATTTAATCAACATATTTTTATTACGATCATCTGTAATACAGATGACTAATCAAAATAGTAAACTTAAAACTCAACACTTTATCTTAAAATGATCGTAATTACATTTCATATGTCGAAGAACCGTACTTATTATTGTCAATAAAATAATATAATGGTTTGAAGCACGATGGCTTCATTGAATATGTATACTGATGTGATTACGATCATAAGCTTATTAATCGATGACTTGCATACTTTTAATAAACACAGGTAATCCTCTGCGTTTAACTTTTTAACCTTTGAAATAAATATATTTTTTATATTTTTGCATATCAAGAGTTTATTAACTCCAAACTTGTCTGTTCAATTTGTTAGTAGATTGATATATTTGATTGTTGGAAAATGAAACACTGGATTGACTTCAAAATAAAGATTTATAATAAATAATTTTATAATTTATATACTTTTATTAATTTATTAATTAATTTCTAATTTATTTATATAATTTTATAATTATAATTTATAATTTTATAATTTATAATTTATTTTTACCCATAATTGAAGGTTTAATGATTTATCAAAGCATTTTATTGAAGGTTTAATGATTTAGTTCATTAAATGCTTGGTTATTAAATTCGTTTTGTTGACATAGTATTATGTTAATAAACCAAAGGTCAGATGAAATTTTCAAAATTTCGTCGTCATATGGAATTGTTTAGCGTCTAAATTTTGATGTTGTCAAAATTCTTTTGAATTTATTAATTATTAGAATTTTTAAATTAAAAATTTATAAAATTTAATTAAATTATCATTAATTAAAAATTAATGTTATAAAAATAAATTTGAATTTTTCCAATCACAATCAAAGTTTGTGTTTACAAAAATTCCGATAATAGTCAAATTTCCGGCAATCAAAGAAAAAATCAAAGTTTTTGCCTCATTTTTTGATCATTCAATTAACACAATACTTTTATATGTGCCATCCTATTTCATCACAGAGCATCTTAGTGTATTTTAAGCTTACCACTTTTTAAGCGAATAAAAAGCAGTGCATTTATGCCAATTACTAAATGCTACTTAGCTTAATGGAATTTGAAATCTGAATCAGCTATTTAGGAATCAAAAAGCTTCAAAACTGTAGATTTCTTTACACATTTTTAATATTTACACATTAAGTAAATTAATAAAACAGCAATTTATTTGAATTCAAAATTTTGAATTCTAAATTTGATTTTTTCGACAAAGCTGACGGCTAGTCAGCGAAAAGTCAAATAATTTATTCTTTTGCGATTAAATCCTTGCCATAAAACGGGTTCATACATTTCTGTACAACCAAAATAAATCATCAGCATTGTATATTTCTTAGAAAGGTATGTGTGATCTTATTTATGAAATTAAAAACAATGGAGTTTGTCAATTTGATGAAGAAGATGTTAGTTTTGTTTCTGATGATGATTACAGCAGCTAGGGAAATATAAAAAGATTATATTGTTCCTGCTCCAAAAATGGATCAACATTAGTTATTTCTAATTTTATTCTTATCTAATATTTACATTTTAATATTGATATACAAGCAATAATAATTTTAGAATTAAATGTCCGCTTATCTCTCAGCTTCATATTGTGAAGATGTAAAAGTTAATCAAATTAAAGGCTGAGTTATTATATATTGCCAAAACAATATATTTATATTGCTTTAGCAATATATAATAACTAACTCAGTATTTGATTTGATTAACTTTTGCATCTTAATAATAATTTTGCTATATAATTTACATTCTAAGAATATTTCTATTCATGTTCAAACTATAAACAAATTTATATTTATAGTCAAAATAGTTATTTTACTTTATAACTTTAAATAACTTATTCTTAACTAAATTCACTTATTTTAAATAGTTGATAATTATCAATTAATTGCTAGTTGATCTAGCAACTACTCGATAGATAGAATTAAGCATTCATAACAGGATCACTAGTCTCGATTTCAATCGATCTTCATGATCTTATACTAAACTATCTACACAGTACCCTTTAAACTTTTACACTTTTCTGGTTTCTGGTTATTATTTGATTTTAATTGTAAATTTACTTATAGTTGATAATGATTTATTTTATTGATAAAGAATTATTGGAGGTGGATCAAAGAAAATATGATTTTTGTTTGATATTCCGCTAACTTCTGTTTGCATCTACAGAAAATTACAATTTTCTTCAAAAAATTACAATTTTTGTAATATCAATAAAACAGTTTCCTGTTTTCATTGATCCAGTTTCAATAATTCTTAATTTCCTATAAATTTATAACTTTAAAAGTTAGAAATCTAACAAATAATTGCGATTAATTGGTGTAAACAGTCCAATGAACCCGACCTTTTCATATACAACCATTTTGCTATATTTAACTCATTTAGGCGTTAAGTACAACTCTTATTATTTGATTTTATGGAAATAAAACCAAATAATAGTCAAGTAATAGTCAATAATAATCAAATAATAGTCTGCAGTCAAGATATTGACTGCAGTCCGTATTATAGAATTTTGCTGGATTCAGATATTCTACAATTAGTGATAATTAGGCTATCAAAAGCAGTTTAATTTGATTTTAGATATACGAAGCAATAAGTGATCGATAGGTTGCACCCTTGTTTCAATTTTTACAGTCTTTCTCTGTCAATAATAGTCAAGTAATAGTCAATAATAATTACATTTTCTTAAGTAAATGTAGAACATCTTCAGAAAATGCTGTTTTCTGAAGATGCTAACAAAAGTTAGCGAAATATCAAATAAAATTGTACTCCGTTATTTCGATCCATCTCCAATAATTCTTTACTCTTAATAAATATTACTAAGTTAATAGTTATTAACTATTAATAACTCTTAATCTATAACTTATATCAAGTATCGATAACATAGAGAAAAATTAATTTTTAATTATTAAATCAAATTTTTGGCATACCTTAATATCATCTTCAGGAATTTAAAGGTTTATGAAAAGCAACAGGCCATCTTTCTACAATTTCCATACCGTTTCACTTCATAGAAAAGTTATCTTTGCTTCTTTAAAATATTAAAAATCTTTAAATATGTTAAAGGTGAGGTTTTATTTTTTTGAAAATGTAATATACAAAGTAAATATGGAAGTAAATATTACAGCAATTAACAAAATAGCCGAACAATTATCGGTAAATTCAGAAATATTTGTTGTTAAATTAATGTTGGATTGATATATAAATCAGATATATATTATATTTATAATATAATTTATATACAATCCGATAAATATAATATGATATATATACTTTTATACATAAAAACGTTTTTTTTGCAATTTTCGTTCTAAAATATTATTTTCTATCATATACAACTTTACTTCTATCAAAGCGAATTGTGTGGTCATAATCTATTTTTTTTCTTCTATAACTAACCTTTATCTAATTCCCTTTTCAACCTTAAATATATTTTCATAGACATTTCTATAATCTCTGCCCTGTGATTTTTATGATATTTTTATAAAATTATATATGATTTATTATTTTGTTGTTTATTTATCGTAAATGCATGAATATATTTTGTCTGTTGAGGTTCTATAATAATAGCCCAAACAGTATTTCCTTTGCAATAAGACTTAATAGCCCAAGTAGCATATTCACTATTTAAAAGACTTTCAAGAATCTTATAATATCTTTCCTTTTTAAATAACTACGCGAACAAATTGTTCTTGCAGTACATTTAATGTTTATTGATGTTCTGTTCATTATTAATTTGCTTTATCTGTGTAGTTTAGTTTCCATAATTTATTAATTAATGAATTCTTCTAACAAAATTTCCAAGTTTGCAATTTTACTTTGATGTATTTAGACGGCTGAATTAGGCATTACTGAACACATTGAAGGAGATTCTTGCCGTTTCGCTGTGTGGACTGGTCGTGTGCCTTTAATCGAAAACAAGATAATTCTTAAGGTTTAAGATTTTGCTAATGATAGCGCCTTTTATAGTATTAAATAATTATTATTAATAAAATTAAAACGATTAAATTAAGACCTTGATAATGTTAACCTTAAATTTATTATTAGTAAATTTCAGGTCAATGTTGTCTCCCTAGTAAAATTCTAACAAACCTCAATAAACACATTTACGGGAACCAAAACGTTTTGTATTAAAAATATTAATATTTTATGACATCTTCCTGGAATACTTGAATACAAAATGTTTAGATGCCCCTGCTCTAAAACAACAATTCTTAATACTGAAACGTCAAATTTGTGACGTACACAAACCTATACATTTTGTACTCCGAGAATTATTATTTAATTATTATTTATTTAATTATTATTTTTCGTCATCACAATGACGAAACGGCATCCAACAGTGTTCTTCGTCTTTTTTTACGTTGGGCTTATATGATTACAAAAATTCACGCGGAATGGTATAATTTAAGAAATCCAAGAATTATTATTTAATTATTTTTGATAACATCAATAAAACAGATGTTTTAATGTTCCAAGTCATCTTAATCGTTTTACCTAAGATTTAGTAAATGAATATTTTAGTAAATTTACACAATTTAATTTATTGTTATAAATAAATTTATCATAAAAAGCAACAGTTTTAACAATGTTGCCGACTAGTTCGAAGCAAATCTTAAAGCATTACATCAAAACTATTTACTAAAACAACGTTACGTCTAAAAATTATTTAAAAATGCTCTGTCAGAAAATAAAGTATCGTATGTTCGTGTGTGAATATTTAATTTTCAAAAGCTAAACTAATATTGAACTTTATTTTCGTAATCAGTTTTGCAGCTCATTTTGGGTTTTCGAAATAATTTCCTTCAATTTTAATATTAAATTTCGTAAAATTGATTTGATATTGACTTTGTACTCGCTCTAAGGGTTTATTCATTGAAGAAAAAATATTCGAAAATTGATTGACTTTTCGTACTTTATTGCGATCATCAATTTTATCATCAGTAGATAAAATTTTCAATTTTTCGTAAATTTTCAATTTTTCGAAATATATCCATCTTTTTTATATTTAACTATTTTTCAAATATACCCATTTCAATTTCATTTCATCTTCAGAAATTCGTTCTCAATTTCTTAAGATGCTAGTAATTACTATCAAAGTATAATAATTATGTTGACTTTCGAAATATACCTGATTGTTTCTGAATATTTAAATATTTTCCATTCTGTATCATTCAAATATCGTTATCGTGTTAGTAAACTAAAACGAAGTAAATAATTTTTATGTTAGTTAAGAACGCTGTAGTTTTTCAAAATTTAAAGATCATATCTGCTTTAAGGGTTCCTTTTTATACCATTAGTCACTATCAACAAGTAAATTTATTCGACATATTTATTGAAAATAAAATATTGAAAATTACAATTTTGAATTTCAGTGTTCTAGTATGGAGAGTAAGCAGACATGGGTTAAGAAAATTCGAAGTGTTGTTCAGGATAGATTCGTTTTAACTGACACAAACAGAACAGGATCCTTACCTTTTCAAAATACATCAGCTGTATTTACGTCAGATGATTCGACAGATCCAACGTACTAATCAATCTATTTATCTCGAGTTACAGTTATATTTATAGTGTCAAACAACGTATACATGAAAGAACAACACCAAATATAATTGTACAATTTAATAACGAGCAAATGTCAAACGTGGTATAGTAAATGTTTTATTAAATGCTTTAATATAACAAAGTTATATTTTATTAATTTCTCTTTTTATTATCTGGCGATTGTTTTATATTAGTTAATTCTTTTGCTTAATTTATTTGAACTTTTTTGCATTATTTATACATTATTTTAATATTATTTATCATTTATTATGAATATCTATTATTTTATTTATATTTTAATTTATTTTCTAAATAAATGGTATTTTGGATAATTCCTTTTTAGCAAAAATAATATGAATTAAATTGGATTCTTAATTATTATTAATAAAATTGTTCACAATTTTTGGAAACTTTCAACACCTTATGCTGAAATGTTCAAATAAAAATATAATTTTTGTTTAGAATTTTGCCGATAATTGTGTTTTACGCAATCATACAATATATTTATGTTGTAAAATTATACAGAAAGTATTGATTTCGCCTTTAAATGCGTAAAGAAGATAATTCGACGATTCTGAATATTCACAAGATTTATTCCGTAGTTTGGACTATTCTAGAAGAAAATAAAATTATTTTGATTAGAATGATCCATTATTAGATTTAATATATTAGATATATTAGATATATATTATTTAATATATTAGATTATTTCCATATTACGCAAACAGTCAAGCATCCGAAAGTTTGATTGGTCTGCATTGAAAATTGTAAAATTTAAGAGCTAACGCCACCAGCAATTTCAGCTTAATGTCAGAAATGCATTTTCAAAATGTCACAGATGCAGCCGAAACGGCGTGTGGTAGTTCATCTTACTGATGATGGCTGCCGGCTATCACATGACCGTTTATGAGTGACGAGAGTTTGCAGTCTAAAGAATATGCTCGATTCAAACACTTTATAGAACCAACTGTATATAATGACCTATATATCTCAAAATCAATATTATTTCGCTGGGACCATCGTGGAGATCATATTAACTTTACGAGGGTCTAAGCTAAAATAATTCTAAGAAAAAGAACATAAAATTTTCTGAGGAAAACTCGAAAGAGTCGAAACGTTAATAATGATAACATTTAAGGTTTCGTTAATGTCGGTAAAATAAAGCAAATTGTATGAGTGGTCATACGAAGACCACTCATATAAGTTAATGTAAATTAATATATAATATATATATTATATAACAACAAATTATATTATATATATTAATGTATATTAATATATATAGGTAAGCGTAACTTTTTTGGTTTTTTACTATCTGGTAAGTCATTTAAAGAATTATTATAAATAAATCTAAATTTAAAATTTACCTATAAAATTAATTTGATTAAGATTCAAATTTTATCTCCGAAATGCTAGAAGTGTATGTCACACTTCTATGTAGTGTGTATGTAACGCACAAATGTGTGTTACTTACAATTAGGATTTAGATCAAATCTAAATTTTCAAAGCGTTTACTTCAAAAAACAATTTGCATTTTTTGTCTATTTTTGTGGCTATTTTTATCGAATAGCCATTTGCTGGTGCAAATGCGGATATGACGTATATAAAGTAAACGCTATAAGAATTTTTCAGAGAATGGAAATTGAGAATTTCGGGTCAGTTTAGAATTGATTTTCGGTTTAGTATTTATTTTTAATAAAAGGGCGTCATTGATAATGTGTTTTATTTATTTATAGCAATCATTTTATACCAGCACGGATAGTGACAAAAGTATGCAAATCAATTTTGTAAGGGAACGTCTCTAAAGTATTTTATGATTTTTAGTAAATTCCGCTAGTTTGACAGGTGGACAGAGAACTGGTCTTAGGTGAATATCAACTTTTATTTATGTTTAGTATTTATAATATTATTATGAATAATATTAATATTGTCAATATAAATACATATTATTTTTTCAAATTAATATTATTTTTATATTTCATCAAGGCTTTATACAAAATGGTTATATCATATTCAAATGGTAATCAATGTTCGAATCAACATTGATTACCGTTGTTCATTGATTTCTATACAATTCGTAGTCAAAAATATACAAAAATTATAAAATAATATTTCAATATATTGTACAATATAATTGTGATATTACATGATATTACAATATAATATATTGTAATATAACTATATTATATTATTGTAATATATTGCTACAATAACTATATTACATGATATTATGTACAAACCCATTATGTAGACAAATCAGATCAGATAACTACGTATTTTATACTACATATAAGTTAAATTATTAAGTTATAATTAAATTATAAGTTATAATTTAATTAATAATTATATAATTAAATTTAAATTTTATATAATTAAATAATAAAATTATATAAGTTAAATATATAAATTAAAAATAATTATATAAAATTTTATACAATTAATGTTTATATTAAGTTAAAATTTAAAATTGAAATTTAAAATATAAATTATTTTAAAATGTGTCATAAACATAAATTTTATAAATATAAATTATATTATGGCGTTCATTTCATCATCTGCAAATAAATAAGTGCCTCAAATGCTGATCAAATTTGTTAAAGTGCCTATTTTAAATACTAAAATAGGCACTTTACGGTTTATATAGAGACAACTTCCTAAATTTGATACGTTTATATTACCGGAAAACAAAGTCCACGGGTCGATAATAACTTGCCAGTAGAGCAAATTTATAACTGAGTCTACGTATGTTATACAATATATAAATAAAAATAAAGATAAATAATAAATAATTATATATGATTTTATATAATTTATTAAAATAATATATATAATCTTTATAATAATTATATTAATTGATTATATAATAATTTTATAATAATATAACATTTTTTATAATTTAAATTAAGTTAAAATAAAAATTTAAAATTTAAAATAAACGTCATTTTAATGAATTGACTAATAAATAACAGACGTTGTATCAGAATAAGGAATAGCGGTCATCAGGAGGAACTGCTATGCTATCAAGTTTCGGCCATTATTCCATTTATCATATTATATGCTTTGTGCTGCGTGAATATAATGTATATTATTTGACTAAACTTGTTGTAAGGAAAAGATAACTTGTTGTAACGCTATAAGCAGATCAATCAAATAGTATGTTTGAGTATTGCAATATTTCTAGCTCTGTAATCTTATTGAATGATATTAATTTTTATATCAATTTTTATTTTTTTATTTTCATTTTTTGACATCTAATAATCCTACATCGAATATTATTAAAATATTTGATCTTATTTTTTGGCGTAAATCTCATATGGAAGCGGGGTCCGTGATCCATGTATGCGTCCCCTATTTCGCACTGTTGTGGGCCAGATATGATTTCAAACGAGTAACTTGTAAATCCTTGTGTAGTGTGTCGAGTCTTCGCTGCTTTAGTCGTCCTTTCGGACGTTTACTATATACTTGGATACTCAGACTACTTTGGCTATTGAGTTTTCAGTTGGACACATAGTGTGGCGAACCATCAACAACGATCTGTCCGTATTTTTTCTTGATTGGCGCTTCATCGTACCGCTCTCGGATATCGTCGTTGCGCACATGGTCGAGGCGAGTTACTCCACTCGTCCATTTTAGTTTCAATTAGAGCGATGCGATTTTCGGCGCTGTAAGGACATGCTCATTAAGTTGAGATAGCGGCGAAATTTAAAGTACCCCTCCTGATTGGCCTGTCGCAAGATCTGTCATCAGGAGTGTGTCCGCATTTAGCTCACCTTGCAGTTGGTTTACTGCCGGGAGTTTCCAGGGGCATCACGAGGAGGAACAGACATACCCCTATTAAAATATTTGATAATATTAATTATTAATATTATTAAAAATTTATTTGATAATATATGTATTATGGTAAAATTAATTATTAATAATTAATAACGAATTTATTATAATTTCTAAACAGATAATTAATAACTTTACGATTTAAAAATTGTAAAGTTATGACAATAACTTACCGCTACAAATTTAGACTAAAATTGTAAAATTAATTATTTTTTATTGATCTAACAATTTATAATTATCAGATTACAACCTATGGTGGTAATTGTAAAGCATCACATTTGAATTTTAAACTTCAAATTTTACAGTCTTTATTTAAATGTACCGTTTGGTTTTAGGAAATGGTTGAAAAGCCCATCACGACGACTTAGCTTTAGGGATTCATTAAATAATAGTGCAAGACAAATGAAAGTAGCTTCGGTTTGTTACATTATTTCAAATAATGCTGAAGATACATCAAAGGTATAAAACCATTGAATTATTATCACAACAATAATAATTTAAAGTGCCTTGTCAGAATGAAATGAAGACAAAATTAAATTTATAATTTACAGCAAAATATATGACGTCAGGAATGGTGAGCTGAAAGAAAAACAGAAAACAAACACAGCCTAATGCTGTGCCGTTTCGTCATTGTTTAGACTCATCAGTACCGGATACCTCTACTGCTGAATACAGAGGGGACCGGTATTACTGGTTCTTTAGTAAATATTACCGGTCCTCTATTAAATTTACTAGAGGACTGGTATTACCGGCTCTCTAGTAATTGATAATTAACAAATTTCAATTAAAGTTCTTTTGTTCTTCTAGAGTTCTTTAATAATTAATATTATTTTTTGATAAAAATGTCACGAAATAATAAAAAATAAATGATAATTAAAATATTATAATTATATTTTTAAAAATTATGAAAAACTCAAATCAGCTAACCGAGTATACGTATTTAATATAATTATAAATTAAAAAAGATTGAATTTTTAATAAAACTATGCATTTTTATGATAAAATGGCAAAATGCCATACCCTTTGAGTTTATATTCGATGTCAGTAGATATCTAAACCAAATTTTAATTGGAATGACATAAATATGAATTTTAAAATTAAAATGTTACGAAATAAATTTTTATATTTTTTAAATGATAATTTTTAAAATAACGTTTTAACAATTATAAATTGACACGAAATAAATAAATGTCACTTAATACATCAATGTGTTGGTCGGTTGTTTTATATGACATGAATGAAACTGAATGGTGTAAAATGTTAAAAAAATGCCTCGAATTTATTTATCAAAGAGTTTTAAATAAATTCGAGGCAAAAGGAATGCCTATTTACGGGCAAATTAAAAGCATTCGAAAGAAGTATAGATAGTAAATATACAATTTTGACAGTAAGCTTTATGCCCATTTGAGAAAGTAAATTATTATTGTTGTTATTTAAAAAGTTTCAAATTTACATTTGAAAATAGATATTATATAATAATCTAAAATCCGGAAGAATTGTGTTGTGATCATTTCTTTAATGATTTTGTTGAAATTTGTTAAATTGAAAAACGAGTGATCCATTTGGTATTTAGTAACTTATCTAACATCAATTATCAGATCCAAAATTTTTCTCTTCGTTTTCGTCACCACTCTGTCTGTTGCTCTTTGGGCTATTATGTATCGTATTCTATTATTTGCCTGTAAATTGTTGTACCTGTTTGTCCAGTGTACTTTTGTTGGACAGTCTTGACGATTAGTTTTATGATGAGTGATGTGTAGTGAACTAAAAATTTTACTTTAAAACTTAAAAAATTGACCTATCAAAGTCAAATAATTGATCTAAAAAATTGACCCAACAAAATATTCTTAAAAATTCATATATTACAATTATTTGATATAAAATATTGTTTAAAATAGTGATTACAACAGTAAATAAGAACGGTAAAACAAGAGATACATTTTAGTTAGAGTTATTATAATACACAATCATGTAGTTATGTACCTTTTCAGGTAGAAAGTTGCGATCTTTCTCCAATATCGTTTTTAACATTGAAAATGATCGTTCGACTGGTACCGTTGTTGGCGAGGTTTGACAAAGCATGGCGGACGTGGCAGGCGATACTTGGAAATTCTTGAAGTTTAAAATATCTCCTACCTTATGTCTTGATAAGGGATCCTGTAGATATTGTTTTATGTTACAAGGATCGTCTCCGAATTGAAAACCGTTTATGCGGTTGTGTGCATCGACTAATGTAAGCGCAGGACTTTCGAATTCTGTTATCACAATTGGTAATTCATGGTAACTCGAGTATATATTCATCAGATCTGCTATCAAACTGTTTGCTTGTACAGATTCCTTTGCCCTTTTCACATTTATATCGCCATCTTTTAAGTCATTAACAATGGTTTTAATTTCTGGTAGGTTTTCGGCATAATAGAAAGCAGAATTAAGCCAACTTCCCCATCAAGTAAATACTGTATCCGGTGGAGATCCTATGTCCGCGAACAGTGAACGGCGTTCCATCGATTTGACCGTTAAATTTTTTACGCAACCAATAAAGTTATCTACATTTTGGAAATGTGCTCTAATACGTAGAGCACAATTGTGTAGCATGTGACAAAATCAAGTAATGTGAAAAAGCTGTGGATAGATATCCTTCAAAGTCTTTCCGGTAGATACCATGTAACTAGCCGCGTCTGAAAGAAAAAGATTGAATTGATCTCTTCTCATATCCATTTTTCTAATCAGGTCGTCGACCGTTTGAATAATTGCCTGTGAGTTGACATGGCTTTCTATCACCGCACATCTTACTAGATAAGATTTAGTCGGAGATTCTATGCTGCCCATTAAAATATATTTACAAAATGCTTAATACGGATTGTAGTTTCATCCACAATCATAAAAACTTGCTCCTGCTGCAACAAGCTCTTTATAAAATTAAAATTTTCTTTAGCTTCGAGAGCGACTAAATTTCGGCAGGTATCCTCGCATGGTAGCTGAACTCCTAAATTTTGAAAAAGTGATCGCAAGTGTAGATTTCTTAATTTGTGTAACGATATATTCGCAGACAGAAAGCTGTGTACAATTTTCTTTGCCAAATCCGTTAGCTCCAGTTTTATAAACGTTTGTTTTGATCCATAGATAGCCGTCGTCAAATGATGTTGGTGCTTCAAGGTGTTTCTGTGACTATCGAAAAAATATCTCTTGTCGAAGCGAGCATTGGTGCAGTACAATTGACAATAAAGGTCGTTATCCGGTATACATATGAATTCTGAATGGAATTCCAGTACTATTCGATTAATTTTTTGAATATTCGATTGAGGATTTCCTGGCATGCTTATCTTTTTATATTATTTTTGATTACCACAGTTGATATCACCGTTTGATTTGTATCCCTATTTATAGATTATCTCTGTAATCTGATTTGTCAACGTTGCCGGCATAATTAGTAATTAATAATAAGGTCAAATAATGAAATTGGATCACGAGTCAACTTAATTAATTAGGTCAAATGATTATACAGTACAAATAATAAAAAATTGACCTAACAAGAAAAATTGACCTAATATCAAAAAATTGACCTAATAACTTCTTAACTATAATAATTAATTTGATATGTGAAATTTGTGCGAATCACAGTAATCCTGATTGCTGAAAAAATGACTTTATTGACTTTTAGTTGCCCTAGTGATGAGTCATGCAGACTTGCAATTAAATTGCTTCTTTGGGCCTTATTTTAACTTGGATTTGTGCTCATGAAAACTGCAGTCTCGTTCATATCTATATAGTTAAGACATCGCTTGTTACAATTTCCAGTTTATGTTTGCATTATCATTCGTTTGTGATATATTATAGCTCTCAAATTAGATGAATTCTTATAA
This sequence comes from Pomphorhynchus laevis, assembly GCA_012934845.2. Lineage (NCBI taxonomy): Eukaryota > Metazoa > Acanthocephala > Palaeacanthocephala > Echinorhynchida > Pomphorhynchidae > Pomphorhynchus > Pomphorhynchus laevis. The sequence continues at coordinate 134,000 of WNNJ02001213.1, read as the reverse complement.
CAAAATCGTTGGCATTTTAATCTTTTCCTGTAATATTCCATATTTCTTTTCGAATTTCATCAAACTTAATCGCACATCACGTTATGCTAAATGGTAAGATAGAGTTACATTAAATTCATCAGAAACATCTTTCTAAATAATATATTTCTTGTGATTTAAGAAAGCTTCTCTACGTATTTGTCTGGCATATTGAAAATTGCCTATTTATCTGCTTTCTAGTATAGCCTCTCTTTAAGAATTGTTGGGATAGGGGATTTAAAAGTCAGTATTAAGGGAACATAAGTTTTTTTTCATTCGGTTGGCTTAATTTCGTATAATCAGTCTTATTATATTCACTGCTTGTTAGAATATAAGATTTTATCACTTGGAATTTGTTTCATACTCAAATTTTCAATTACCATCTAGAAGCGAAATTTATTGATTCCAAGTTAAATCTTAACTCACTCCTTCAAAAAATACCATCACACAAGTCGATTAGCGGCTTAGTTTATAGGAGGGACCAATATAAAATGATGTCATTTTTCATAACGTTTCTACATTGTAAATGTAGAAACTTCCACATGGGTAAATGTTTCAAAGAGTTATTTTTCCACTGACGATACATACAACCCGGCGTACGTTGTTCCATCTGGTATTCTCATGGAAGTTCCACGGATTTGCTTGTACATTTTTCCTTCAAATTCAAATGTTTTGAGTCAAGTGCTAAAGCTAGCAAGCCACATACTTTGTTTATTCTGTCCACATCCTTATCCGTGGGGTTTAGAAGTGATGGAATTGCCGCTAAGCATTTAGATGCTTCGATACTGGTAAGTACTGAACATGTTATCTATTATTTGTTGATATTTGAAAAACTGGCACTTTTCGATTTGATATGAAATAACTAAGAAGTAAAATATATAATTGAATAGATTATTCCCTGTACAATAATATAATCGTTTTCTTTTTTAAGAACAAAGTGAAAACTTACATTATGTTGTTTTGAATTATGTAACTCACTAGATTTAATAAAATTAAATGATGATGCGATTGTAACAAAAATGTTCAATCAAAACGCCTAAACTGACATTAACCAAATTATTAGCAATTAATTTGAAGATTTTCACAAATTCTTTAAATTTGATTACAACATATCAAATAACTGCGTTTATTTCAATTTTACGATTTATTCTCATCTGAATGTGCCCTAAGAAAATATTCACGATATCCTCTTGGTGCCTAAAAAATATGTCGTTCTAGTTTAAATATCATATTTGAAATAAAAAATATTGATATTCAGATTGAATGAAATACTTTTTGTATTACATTGTTCAAATTTAATTAAAATCATTTCTGATTTAAAACGTATGTATTGAATCAGTGCTTATGATGTTCACAAATTCTGGAATGTAGCGTAGTGCTGCTTGTTTAAAAATACGGTATTGAAGCAAAGTGCAGAATAAAATAGTCATCAAAATTCCAATGGTAACAATGACTTCACGGGTCCATCAACTTAAAATTAGTAAGCAAAGTATAGATGACTAGTTTGATAATATTAGGAAAAATGAGTAGATTTTCAAACTGAAGGTAGCACCTTTCACTACCAACGCTGATTTAATTTGAAATCAGAAATGATTTCAATTAAATTTGCAAAATGTAAGACGAAAGTCTAAGTCATTCAATCTAATTGCCAATAAAAGCAGACGAGTCGAGTGATCGTTAGCCAACATTAAAAGGACCGAAACATGAAAGGTATTGTATTAGTAGATGCGTTAATGGAAATTTCCGCCTTATTTTTTTGATTTCAAAAAAGACGCTAAAGCATGAAGGAGCAGAACAATATAATCTGGATACAATCTTCAAAGAACAAGATGAATTGTATCTATAATGGCTATAAATATTGTACAAATATGGATGAAACGTAAATGATTGACGGGAAGAGTATTAAAAAATAAAACTATGAATATATCAAATTATTATATATCGGAAAGGGGGAATGAAGGTTTAGTAAAAGCTGTAATATATATTGTAGTCTATAATATTAATTTGAGTAAAAAAATTTAAATATGTGGTAGTATATTCTGAGAAAAACCTTTAAATACTGCGAATATTTGTTTATCGGGGGCCGGGTAAATGGGTAAGTAGGGAATGTATTGTTGTTCATAATAAATTTCACAACATTGATTCGGCTGGGCCAATGTTCAAATATGGAAAAAATTTAAATGATTGATGGCTTAAATACAAATAAAAACTGATTATATTGAATTATTATATATCGGTGAAGGGGGAATATGGAGTTAGTAAAGCTGTAATACAAAATGCAGTTCATAATATAAATTTAGATGAAAAATTTTAAACATGTAATATATCTTATTGAACTGATCGCAAGAAGATATAATCGGTTTATTCAAATTTTTGTTTATCTATATATATTTTATTGATTTTTTTCTATTTATTTTATTTTTAAATTAAAAAATTATGGCGGAAATTTCCGGAAGCCAAAAGCAGACAAGTCGAGTGATCGTAAGCCAACATTAAAATGACCGAAATGTGAAACGTAGGTATTTGATTAGTAGATGATGTGGTCTATTAATACTGAAATGTAGCGTACTGCTGTTAAAGCAGCGTGCACCAAATTTAAATCCTAACATTGACTTTAAGTTCTGTTTAACATTCCATAATGTGTTCAAGGATTTTCTTAATTACCCAATTATTAACCCAATTAAAGACTAGGAAATTATTCGAACCACTTCACTAAAATTACATATTTTGTATCATAAATATTTTGGGCTACGAATAATTTTTAAAATAAAAACTAATTATCTTAAATAATAATTTTTATAAACCAAAATTTTAATGAACCGATTAATAGAATGTATATACCATATACCAAATACAATTCGAATAAAGATTACAGGTCATCAGGAGGAACTGCTTGCTATGTTATCAAGAATAAATGGGTCATTAGGAATAAATGTTATGCTATCAGGAATAAATTGGTCATTAGAAATCAATGTTATGTTATCAGGTTTCAGGCCTTATTTTTCTACCCAACAAGTATCAGCAAGACCAAATGCATGCTAATGATTTGTATTCTCTGATGTAATTTGATTATCTAGCGTATTCCTTATAATAATGCATATTTACAATCCATATTTTTGAGATGTTCAGTTTCCTAAGCTTTTGCATGTCACAGGGGACATGTCATTATAAACGACAACCTACGATTTAAAGTGCCAAGAAAGAGATTCTAAAACATCCTCACATATGCTCTTTAAAACCAAGGATGTTGTATCATCACGTGATATTGAGTACTCTATTACTATGCATATAAATTACTACCTGTCTTTATATTACTATGTATATAAATCATTACCTGTGCCGCAATATCAGCGATATTTCACTATTTAATAGTAGTGGCATCTAACAAAAGCAATACTTGTATTATGCAACCAATAGTATGATACTATCAAAGGGTTACTTTGATATTTTGCGAGTCACTTGCGCAAGTCATATAAGAATAATTTCTGCTCTAATGATGCGAATTTCTGACTAGGAAATTAATGATTACTAATTATTAACAATTGGATAAAGCAGATATCGGTGTCAGCAGAATGTAAAATCAGTTAACGATTTCCTCATCCACTCTTGATTTTAATGAACTTTTGTTGCATTTAGTTGTAAAAAAATCGTCTTTTGGGAGTTGATAATTAGTAATTATCAGTGCTTTGAAGTGTAAGACTCAGTTTGTGAAGGCTCTGTGAGACATTGTAACACAATGCCCACAATTAATGAATTATATAATGACAGTTAAATTTTTGCAGTGATTAGATTTTGTCTGGTAGCTGTTGATTATAGAGTCTAATGTGAGCAATTCGGTATACAAATTTACTGAAATACTTTTGTTTCGAAAACAAACTCATATCCATATCCCGTTATCTTTACACATGTTTTGTCCAATTTATATATCGAGTCACACATGAGCTATTTATATTCGGTTGAATGTTATATTTAATACATAATTTATTTTGATCCAATATTTTAGTTGAAAACCAAAAAATATAATAAAAAGCTACTTTTTGAAGTTAACAAATTTTCATTACCAGGCAGATCAATAGTTGTCAGTTTTAATTAATCTTCTAGAGACATTTCACTGCAGAGTAAATTCGGAATATTCACAATCGCCATCGCCATTTCATCACTGCATTCACTAAATTCGTTTTTTCATTCTTATGCTGATTGATTATATAAAAAGTTAATGTGAAGCTCTACCATTATATTATTGTGTAGTGCAATTATTGACATTTTTATGTTAGTTCAGTTTTTCTCAAGTAATTCTCTGACGTTTGCTTTTTGAAAATGCGTAAATCTCAGAAGTAATTAAGAATGATAGATTAGGGAAATTATCAATTTTAAGGGCATTTTAAGTGAAATGCTCGTTTCAATGCCCAAATTATTGTTTTCCTGCTTCCTCCTTAAAATCGTTTCGGTGTTAACAACAATAAATTTAAAACACCGTAAATTTAAATCCTTTAATTCCTCGGACTGGTAAATACTCCAAAGTAGCAGTAATTTTGAAGGTTTTCTTTATCTAGAGGAAACGTTTCGTACTAGAAGCAGGTGCTTACTTCCTTAACAGCTGTTCGGATATATTTATAGTTTCGTAAGCCTTTCACTTTCTGAGCTTAAGAAGAATCAGCTATTAAAGTATTTTATTGCATCAAATCCGTAGTTTAAAATAATTACGTAAGTAACAAAAATCAAATGTCAAAGACACATAAATGTACGAATTAATATACCTTTAAAATTAAGCATTCATTTGATGCTCAAATTATTACTTATTTCATGCTACCATATTCAAGCGACAACATACAGGCTACCGAACAAGTAAACAAATCTCTTGTAAAAATTTAGTGAGCAGCTACTTTTGCTCATCCTTATTTGAAAGTGTACTTTTGAAAGATTAGTTTCGGTTTCATACTGTTTTAACACCATCTACTTGACAGGCTATATCCTTTATGTATAATACAAATTATGTTCAGATAGCAGGGAATTAAAAATGCATCTTTCGTTTAATTATTTAATATCATGTTATATCAATAATGAATTAACAAAAGCAAACATTTATTTTTAATAAATGTCGATGAATTGAGATATTCAGTAAGTGTCAAACTCTAAGCTCAGTAAAAATGATATTAGCTATGCTTTTTTAAAATGCCAAAATACATGAATTAATAAATGTGATATACTAAAGGCAGTGGTATTTGATAAAAACATATTCACATTAAGATTATTTTGCTACAAATCGATTCAATAAACTTTTAGGTTCAAATATTAGTTCAAAAATTAATAATTAGTTTCAAACTTCTTGTAGATTCAGTAACTTTGAAACGTAATCTATGAAATATTCGATATTAATATTAAAAGTTTGAAAATTACAAATTTGAATATAAGAATTAGTCATTTTGACATCTGCGTTCTATCATAAACATACAGAAACCATGTTGATTTCAAATATGAAGAATCCAAGCTTACCTAATTCACATTCTATTATAATGAAATATAATTTCTATTTTCGATTTAAATTTTCATCTTTCCATTTAACTTTGTTATTTATGTAAATTAAAGATAGGAGTCATACCATTCTTGGGTTTATTCTGCACTCAATGACAATCCATTAAAAATATTTAAAAATACAGTTACCTTAACGCTGGTTACATTTGACTGATAATCTAATAAAAGATCTGCCAAACGCTAAAATATATTTCCAAATAACGGTCTTGCATATTTGCTCTTTAAAGTTTATCGTTTTAACATATTAAGAATGTACTTCTTAGGTATGTGGCCATATCAAATGTTTTTGATAATGTAATCAGAAGGAAATATTTTCCTAGACATAAATATGATCGATTTCTTTTTATGTGCCTGATGTGATTTATAATTTAATTAAAGAATCAAATGTATTCACTTGTCAAGTTGATTCTGCATCGTAACTGTTGGTAATATTATTGACAAAAATATAGAAAGCTGAGCTCAATCCATGTCCGTTAAATATGCGTATATTAAAAACGTTTCTGTCAAGTAATTTAAGCAGTTATTCCCAATGATGAAATCCATCGGCACTATACTGATGTATGTGTTTAAAAGACGAAAGAAGGTTTGTATTTTGTCTATTTTATAATTCCGAAAGAAAATTTTTTATTTAAATGAAATTATTAAGATTTGTTAAAGAAAAATTGAAAATTGTGTGTAATCATTGAATTGTGGATATTAAATTACGCGTGTGGTATATTGAAGAATATTGATTAAAGATGCAGTGATCAATATTTGCCGAAAATTGAAAATAATCAAACTTGTCACTTAAGAGATTTTCCATCCTTTGACTTGATAATTCTATTTATTATAAACATCATGACCATAATTTTATTACAAGTATAACTTGTAGACTTCCAAAGTGTATTGATCTGCAAAAGTTATGATCTGCTGGCTTTGTATACACGTATTAACTTGTTGTTTGATAGAAGATATAAATGCGATTTAGTTTGCGATCTATAAGAAATATTTCTATATTTCTTATATTTCTTATATTTCTTATATCAACTACTCACGAATATTATATTGGCTTAAATAGAGATCAATCATATATTGATTGAAACTATTATTAACAAAACTACAGAAGAAAATCTAAATGTTTACTATTTTTAATATTAAATCAGCTTACTGAGTCTACGTACTTAATATAATTATAAAATACAATATAAATAAAAATAAATAAAAATAATAACGCTAAATCAATAAATCAAAATTCAATAATTAGATAATAAATAATTATAAATACTTGTTATAAGAAGGACGATTATAATATTACTAATATTGCATTAGTAATATTATATTATTTCTAAATATTAGTAATATTATAATTTTACTAATATTATATAACTAATATAGTAATATTATATTACTAATATTATAATGATTTTCAACTATTCAAGTCGTCAGACTTGTCGACTTTTAACTATTCAAGTCGGCAGACCTGTATATATGCACCCTTTATAATACCTTCAGTACATACGAGCGTCAAAAGAATTTTCGGTCTTGATGGTTTTCCTGTTCAGTTAACTTTTATTGTTTTTTTGCTTTGAATGTTAATTTGAGCTGTGATAACTCTACTTTTTATATGCCACGTAGATATTTATAAAATATATAAAATATTCAATAGTATTGAATGCATTGAATAGTATAATATAAATTATATAAATATTATCTTTTTTACCACGTAGAAATAACTGCGAAATTAATTTTTTTAGTTAAATGAAATTATTAAGATTTGTTAAAGAAAAATTGAAAATTGTGTGTAATTATTGAATTCTGGATTCATCTATATATAATATATAAAATATGAATCAAAACATTGAATCATCTATATATAATATATAAAATATTCAATATATAATATATTAAATATTATAATATATTTTATAATATAAAAGTATTCATTATTTACCTTGATGTGAGATTTATCAGATTAAATTAATTTCAAAATCATGTTCATAACATCTTGTGTTTTAATACCATTTTTATTTGTTCTATTTAACTTTAATTATCTTATTTTCATTTATTTTTTAATATCTTTTATTTAATTTTTTACTATCTCCTTATATTTTTAATTTGCGATGTTATAGCATTAGGATTTAAGAGATTATATTTAAGTTAAAAATTTGTAATTCAAAACATATTTAAGTTAAATATGTAGTTATATTGGAAACAGAAATCGATATACACACAATTTGTTAATGAACAACTGGTGTTCATTAACAACTATTCATCAACTGGTGTTGCTGGCTATAAGAAAATAAGAGAAAATGAAAAAAAATAAGAGAAAATATTTTAGTGAAGAATTGATCATTGTAGCTGGATCATAAAATAGGAAAATTTTATTTGATATTTCGCAAACCTCTGTTAGTAAAATTACTTCATAATGACCATTTTAGACTTTGATCTATTGATTTCGAATTTCTTTAAGCTTCTCGATAACTGCAGAACATTGGCTCCATAGCACTGTCTAACGATTTTAAATAGTTAATACTGATGCATTATTGGCAAACAATTATTGGAGCTGTATCAAAGAAAGGAACATTTTATTTGATATTTCGCTAACCTCTGTTGCCATCTTCAGAAAATTACAAAAGATGTTATTTAGAAGAAGTAAATTACAGAAGAGTAAAATCTGAAGATGCTAACAGAAGTTAGCGAAATATAAAGAATTTCCTCTTTTCTTTGATCTGACTTTAATAATTCTTTATACAATCAAATTATAATTATAATTTATAATCAAATTATTTTGTCTTTGAAGGTAATGATAATTGCCACATACTCTACTAACTGATTGTCGTTGCCCAGTTCTAATTCGTAATACTTGATGATGCGATAAATATTACTTTTGATTCGAATTTGAACCAATTTTTATAAAGTGATTAAATTATACAAATTATTTGTCGCTGCGAGTAGTAAATTGTGTTTATATAAAAAAAACAATTATTATTTGTTGAATATATTTCGTTATTTTGTAAAATTTTATATAAGTTTACAGGACATGCTTTTGTTAATTTTTAAATTTTTAAAAAACTATCACACAATTAATATTATAAACTGTTTGAAAAATGTCTTTTTGATTTTATTATGAAAAACTTACTTTATTTTTCTAAGTTTCAAACATAACTAATTTATAAACTAATAAATTATATCATTTCTCTATAGTTATAACCTATAATCTACAAAGTTATAAATTTGTTTTATATCCAAATACATTTGCGAATATAAATATATTTTTATATATTTTTTATAAAATTATATATATTATTAGAATATATCTGAATATACTATTATCCAAACATTAACAGGAAAATCAAAACTCGGAGGAAACGCGCATGATATTCGTCAAATCTTTGAATTTCTTCTTTATGAGCATTAAATAATTTAATTGTAGTTAATCACGTTCAATTATGCAAAATTTTAGATTCACATTGTGATATTTCGACGCTATAATATCAATGAATTCTCATGTATTTTGCTGAAAGTTTTAGCATGACAGCCAAAACTATTTTATTTTGTATTGGAATTTTTTATAGCATTAACGTTTGAATTTGATATTTATCTCATCGATTAATCACATACATCATTCATTAGGGTGATGATAACGTTGTTTCTTAAAATTGTAATCATCTTATGAAGTTACTTAAATTTTATGATTTTATTTTAAATGTTATTTAGCGTGGCGGGGATCGCGATGCATTAGATATTCAAAAAGGAAATGAAATAAATCTTCAAGCTAAAAGAGCTTCTTCATACACAAATATATCTTATTCTCAGCCAAAGAGTTCATATTTTGAACAGGAATTGTTACCAAAACTGCATCAGCAAAATCAACAACAAAGAAACCGTTCCTGTTCAGAAAATGTAATTGCTGATTGCAAAAGCGATGATTTTAATAATTGGAAAACCGACGATCAACTTATTCAAATGGTATGTTCTCCTATATATTAGTACAAATCAATTGTTCCCTTCTTTCTAAAACTGTTATACTGCACATACTATATTTTTAATACGATAATCGGTTTAGTAACTAAACCTGATTTTGCGTACATATTGGCAATTAAAGGTGGGCCATAAAAGTGTTCAAGTGGTTAAGCTATAAACTACTTATATTACATAATATTATTATGTGTGTAGTACAAAACCTTCAAATGCATTTGAAGGTTTTGAAGATTAAAAACCTTCAAATTCATTTGACTATTTATAAATCCTCTGACTATAGAATTTACTATCCACTGCTTTGATCGAAAAGCACATAATATTGCAATTAACATGTATCCTAGTTAAATATCATTGTATATTTGCATGACTGTTAATTAAGGTACATTTTGATTTATCGAACTATCCATTTTGCCGACTATTTAAAATACACAAGAGAAACTAATTTATTATAGACAATTTTAACAGGTTGATAATAAGTATCCAATAATAATTTAATGATTTGTAAGTATCCAATGATATTTTATGATTTGTCAAGTTTGTTCCAACCATAAAGTTTTAGCAAATTATAACGTCAAGTACGACTTCTATATATATTTCATAAGTTAAGTATAACTTGATCTTGAAAATTTAATCATAAAATAAAAAAGTTGTGAGGTTGTCATTTTAAAAATGTCATTAAGCTGATATTTTAAATTAGTACTTGAAATTTGACACCATAATATACCATTACATTTCAATCTCATCACGAAATCTGTTGAATATTCAGTTTATCGTTCAAACAATCAAATTAAATAGAAATTCGAAACAACTGTTATTCAATCATTTGTACATATATGCGAAAATTGAGTTTAAACCAAATATTATAGAGCTACTTTAATAGAAAGAAAAATAATTATAATAGTTAAATAGTTTCGACATCAGGCAATTTATAACAAATTATAATATATACGATATATTAGATAGTACTATGTAGATTCAGGAAAATATTTAATTAAATTCTTCTTTTGCTGGAAGTGCTACTGACTCCTTTTCGACTGTAGGCATGGATTTATCCTTGTCCACAATTGCTGATTCTGATATTCCTTCAGTTTCAATAAACATGATAAAACTTTCTAAAGTACGACTTCCACCATAAACAATTGGCTGAATATTTTCAATATTATATAGGGATAATAATAGGGATATTAATAGGAATATTATTATTTTCAATTGACTGAATAGGGATAGAATATTTAAATAGTTAAAATTTATTCTCAAAATATAATATTATTTAGATGTGCTCATTGCTAAATATAAAAAGCTAGTTATATTATAATAAGATGAATTACTTTTTAATTTATAATTCATCAACCCAAATAGTCTAAATCGTAGTTAATATTTTTTGTTATAATACTTTACTGCTTAATACAATCAAATTTTTATTGTGCCAAAACTAACTCCTTTTATTTGATCACTAAAATATATTTTAAACGTAAAATAATTTTACCTTCTGCTAATTCTCAAATCCAAAAAATTAATGCAAATCACCTTGTACACATAATAAACTAATCGTTTCTTTAAATTTAGCATTTAGCTAACATCAGCTAAATTTAACAAGAAATTTCATCTGCAATTTTATTAGAAACTACAATTTCTGGTGTTACTTAGTAGTGCACATATTTTTGAGATTGCTACTTAATCAAATAATAATAGATTGATTATTTTAATTTATAAAAAATATAATTTAAATAATTTATAATTCATTAATAGTTTATACTTCACGTTATATTCTAATGCAAATACAGTATATTTGTATTAAGTCATAATATGATAATTATAATGTTATCTTCTTATAATGAATTTACTATTAATGTACGACAAATATATTTGTTGAGAATATCACTATTTCAATATAGTAACTATAAGCTTTGATAGCAGTCTACTTCTTAATTTGATTTGTCTTTGATTTTGAAAACGTTTTTATTTGTTTTAAATAAAACTGCATATTTTTCATTGTAGACTTAAATTCATGCGTTTCTTCATATTAGTTAATGATGGTTTTATATACAGAATTGTATTTTGTCTTTATTACTGCAAGCGTTCAATACAGTGTCCTTTTCAAGTTAGAAGAGAACACTGTGTTGAAAGCTTGCAGTAATAAAGAAAACTTTTATATATCATGTCTATAAAACCATCATTAACTAATATTTTTCATTAAACGGATTTTTCTTTGTATTAAAGTTATTCTTTGTTTTTAAACAAACACAATTTCAATATAAATAACTTCGATTTTATATTTTAATAAAGAACAATTTACAAACAAGCATGAAGAGCATATCATTGAAAAGCTGCAGTAATGAAAGCATATCAAGTGAAAGTACGAGACAAATTAAGTTGCAGTAAGTAATTTATTGATTACTACCAATTGTTTAAGTAATAATTAAACAATAATTGAACAATTTATTATTAATTATTAAATAAGTGATAATTTACTTCAATTGTGTTATTACTAATTGATATCGTAATCGATTTGATTTGAATTATTAGAATTCAAATAGAATTATTAGAATTATTAGAATTCAATTCTTAGCAGGTCAAACTTGCTAAAGTTTGACCTGCTAAGCAGATCAAACTTTAGCAAGACAGGTCATTTGAGTAATGGTTAGATTGTTGTTTACAGATGTGTCTAATAAGCAAAGCATTCCAGTATTACATTAAAAAGCAAATCGAAGTTATATCGGTTGTTTGCAACCGATATTTGAAGCTCATTGATTTATAATTTGGTTTTTGTAAGACGATGTTTTTACTAAATAAACGCCAGAAATTATAAACCTCTGCAAGTGATAATATTTTTAGCAAGCTAAAACAATAAACTTTCATCTCTTTATTTTGTAAATATTAGGCAATTCATTAAATTTTGAGTCTTTCATAATTGGGAGCTGTGTTATAGCATTTAGGAAATAAATTCTTACGAGAAGAAAGAACATTTGAAACTTACATATATTAAATATAATATTATATTGTAAACACAAATATATTGTTTTGATAATATAAAATATTATTATGGTATATTTTTAATGAATATTTTGACGTTTAGCGTAGGGCTAAACCTTTTCGATTTTGCAAATACAGTTCAACTCAATAAATAAAGTTAATTAGTAACTTTAAGACTAGCGAACTTTAAAAAAAACTTTAAATAAAGTTTCTTGGAACTTTACGGCTTGAACTTTAAATAAAAACTTGAATTTAAACAATTTAAAAATCTTAAATAGATTATAAATTTTTAAATCTTAAACAGTTTAACTTTAATAGTTATTAAAGTTAAAATTAATTCAAGTTCTTTATTAATATTTAACTCACGACAAGACCATATGCGATAACTTAATTCTCAGTAACAAATCAAAGTGCACCTTTGATAAGCGTTCGCGTTTGTCTTAGTTTAAAAGTTATAACTGTTGTGTTGGTTCAGACACAGCGACCTGACGGCTTTGTCCCTATTTACAAGTGTGATCACGCTCACAATTTTTACAATAAACGCAGCATTCTTTACGTATGCTGCATTTTTATTCCATATATATAGTACGCATATTCCTAAATAAAGGGCAGTCAAAGTATTGGATTTCCTTTTATAAATTAAATGTTTCAATCATAATGAGCTATTAGCAAGAAAAATATTAATTCATTAATTATAACTAATTATTGAGAATAAAGAACACAATTGTAGAAATTTGTTAAAAAGTTTTGTATCATTGATGATGTCATGTATTGATCGAAAATTCTATATGTGTTGAACACAATTCTAATTGTGTTCAACACATTTATTTTTAAATAAATGAAATTTATTTAAAAATAATTAAATATTTAATTATTTAATTAAATAAATTTATTAAATAATTAAATATCGAATATGTTTTAAAAATAAATAACTACAACTTTTAATTGAAAAATTGTAAACATTTTGTAAACAACAATATTTTGTATATAGAAGTGGAATACAAGAACTTATCGACACAGAGCAAAATTATGTACTTTCCTTGAAGTATTTGGTTGAGGTAGCCCACAATAATAATTGCCTTTGGTGTCGATAAATCTATTTAGAAGTTTGCAGACTCACCGGAACTGATATGTCCATCTTCAGTTGAGGACGCACAAACAAAGCAGCGATATATATTCGGAAATATTCGTCAAATCTATGATTTCCATAGCATGTGAGTGAAATAGTGATAAATATTTTCAAAATAAGTAGGTATTACTCTGATTGCCATTTTTCTAATAGGCATATTCTTCCTGAACTAATTAGCGCTGATTCAAATCTTTCCTCAATTGCGACCATATTTACCGTTTGTTTTTAAATAAAATTGTTATACGTTACCTTTTTTCACTGCAATAGGAAAAGCGTTTTCTGATCTACATTAAATACTATGAGAATCAAAGCCGAGCTAGACAATTTCTTTCCGAATTCAAAAATCAGTTTGATGAGCTTCGGCGGAAATCAGGGTTACGCGAAGATATAACAAGTTTGCTAATACTTCCAACACAAAGGCTACCGCGGTATCGCTTGTTACTTCAAGCTCTTAAGAAGTATTCGGATGACCATACCAGTTCAAATGATTTGCAACTAGCTATTGACTCACTAGATCGCGTAGTGAATCAAGCGCAAATGTTCATCTATTTAAATAGATTGATAAATTTTAACGAAGTAGGTGGGGTTATTTCACTGGGCCAGTTATTGAAACACGGACCGCTCTATGTTTCTATCACGTCAAGACAATTTAATATTGGAAAGTTTTCGCATAGCGTAAGCGCAAACGTCGGCAGCAGTCAGTTACATAATAAAGTTCCGCTACGTTCAGTAAAATGGAAACAAAAACAGCAAAAATTTAAGTCCTGTGCGCATTCAAAAAGTGGAAGCACGTCAGATGAACATATTTCAGCTGGCACTGTTCAAAAACTGTTTGCTTTTTTGTTTACTCAAGCAATTATGTTTAGCAGTCGCGAAGAAGTGCTAAACAAGTTCGAAGATCCACAGTTCTCATATCAATTTCATATAAAGGTACTCATTATTTTAATATTTAACATTTTATATTGTCAAATACGTAGTGTTAATTTGGCTCCATCTTTATACTTTAGATAAATGAATAGCTGTAGAACTTGAATTAATTTACAAGCTCTAATTAAATCAAAACTTATCAATTAACTTACCATCTAATTATGTGAGATTATCAGATGTCCACAATTAGTAGACATTTATGTTAATAAAACATCGGCATTTTTGATTTTTAATTTAATATTTAGTTACTGCCTCTAATAACCTCTACAACCAAAACTGTGCGAAAATAGTAGTTACCCGTATAGTAATCACCTGCGCTTTTCTATGCTTGAAGATTATATTAATTAAAACAACTTGGTTTATGTAGCATGGGTTTGCTAGCAAACTAGTAGGATTTGCGCAGTTACAATTTTAACAGAATTGTCTTTATTTACCCGATGTTCACAGCTAATTGCATTTTAAAAGCATAATATTAATACATACTTCAAATTAAAGTTAGTATTACGTAAGTCTTTAGCAAAACATGCTTATTTTGGCGATGGCTTTGAAAACCTTAATACGATTGTATGGGTGAAGAAATTTATGTAGAGAAGGAAACATTTCGATGTACCGTAATCACAAATCCGTGAGATTGTCAATAGACCAAAATATTTTGACAATAAAATATTTAATAAATAATGTTATACCTAGAATTATTTGATAAGTTGAGAACGTATTTTGTGCGCAAACGTGTGCACTAAAACAAAATGAATATTTACATACAATATAAGATAAAAACATTAATAAAAGCATCAAAAACACTTGACCACTTAAAATTAATAGCACAAATAGTCGAATGCGAAGCTTTAGTTCTTGTAACTTTCAAATATAAGACTTTTATACCCTCTGATCAAAAAGGCCTACTTTCATTTTTCTTATTCCCGTGAAAATATATTCGTCTTTTAAAAATCGATCAAGTGATCCTTCAACTAACAGTGGTTAGTGAATACAGAGAATACACTCTTATTAGTAGCTTTTCGCTATAACTGTTGTGTTGGTTCAGACACAGCGACCTGACGGCTTTGTCCCTATTTACAAGTGTGATCACGCTCACAATCTTTACAATAAACGCAGCATTCTTTACGTATGTTGCATTTTTATTCCATATATATAGTACACATATTCCTAAATAAAGGGCAGTCAAAGTATTGGATTTCCTTTTATAAATTCAATGTTTCAATCATAATGAGCTATTAGCAAGAAAAATATTAATTCATTAATTATAACTAATTATTGAGAATAAAGAACACAATTGTAGAAATTTGTTAAAAAGTTTTGTATCATTGATGATGTCATGTATTGATCGAAAATTCTATATGTGTTGAACACAATTCTAATTGTGTTCTTCATTCTTAAACGTTAATAAACAATGAGTCAAAATAAATAATTAATTAATTAATTTTTTTAAATGTACGTTTTAATGCTTATATATTGTTTGGTATGCGATTTCGTTATTTCGTATTTAGTTGAATAAAGTGTCTCTGAACGACTTTGTAAATCCACCCGCCAATTTTGTGGATTTGTTTACAGACGATGACTGCGAACATCTACAAGTGACTGACAAGTCTATTTTAAAACGAGCGTTTTTACTAAGTGAAGTATATCCCGGCAGTGGTTCTCGTCGGGTAGCTTGTCTATGTGAAAGTGTGGATGATTATAATGAATGGTATCGGATAATTTTCGAACAGCTGCAGAGCCAAAATGATTTTATATCAGGTTTTTATTTTTTACAAAAAAAATCGACTTTAGCTTCGTTTTATTTAGCACTTACTAATCCAACTTCCACTATAACGACTCAGCGACCTGGTTTAATTACATCCAAAAGTGCAGAGTAAGTCAAATAAATTATTTTAAATTTAGAATATTTAATAGCAAATCAACAAAAACTATTAATTAACTATCAATTAAACTATTAATTTTGTAAATTAATAGTTTAATTAACGAAATTAATTGTTAAAGGGCAGAGTCAAAGTAAACAATTTGAACTATAGAATATTTAATACAAAATTCATAATATTTTTAGCAATGATTTGTCGCTAATTCTCTATTTTATTATACTACTTTTCTAAAGAAAATCGTTTCATCGAACCCCTTTTAACAGTCTAGGTATAGAAAACCCTTAGATGTGTCGGCACAAACAGAAGTTTGTTAGCCCTTTTCACAGTTGATGTGAAAAGGGCTAACTATGAACTAGGATTCGTTGATGTATTAGTGGTTTTTAAACTGAGTCGGTAATAGCAATTCTGCTTTAAAAGAAAATGTTTATTCTAAATATTATTTAAAATAGAACATTTCTTCATAAGTAAATCATTTATAAGATACAATTTATAAGATAATTATTAAAATCACGAGGCAATATGTGTCTATTTTATCAAAATAGACACATTATTTTAGAACATTTAAAAAATCTGAATTATAATTTAATACGAAATTAATTTGATTTTGATTAATTAAAAAACAATAATTCTGATTTTTCAATAAAAAGAAAAGTTTGTTTAATTTCAGTGCTCTAAGTAGGTAGCTTTATTCAAAGAATCGCCTGTCAAATACTTAATTAGCATGTATTTGGTATGAATTAGCATGTATTTGGTATTTTAATTTATAGATTCTTATATAACAATTATTAATTATTTATAATTATTTTGTTTTTTATAAAGAAATATAGAACAAATAATAAAGAATAAAGAACAAAGAGTGAATAAAGAGTGAATAAGTTCACTCTTTATTCAAAGAGTGAACTTATCGCCTGTCAAATACTTAATTAGCATGTAATTAAGTATTAAGTCAAAATAATTAATTAATTAATTAATTTTTTTAAATGTACGTTTTAATGCTTATATATTGTTTGGTATGCGATTTCGTTATTTCGTATTTAGTTGAATAAAGTGTCTCTGAACGACTTTGTAAATCCACCCGCCAATTTTGTGGATTTGTTTACAGACGATGACTGCGAACATCTACAAGTGACTGACAAGTCACTTGTAGATGTAACGTTTTTGCTGTAGCAAAATGCGTTTATGTAAAATTATTAATTTATATAATTTAGAAAACTATCAATTATACTATATATTTATTATTATATTTATTATTTATAATTATTTAAAGCATAACCAAATTTAAATAGTATTTTAAATTTATTAAATTTTGTTACTTTCTCAAAGCAACGAAAACTAATTAAAATAATTAATTATTAATTAAAAATTAATTTACAAAGTGGACATGTAGGTATTAGATAGGATTATAATGTGATCATGTAATCCAGTTACAAAGTGAACATATAAATATAGTCCTTTTACAAAGTGCATATATAGGATGGTTGGTATTTAGGAATCTAATAAAATCTTAAATATCGATCTACAAAGAAGTTTACATGTGTTATTTCGAATCAAAATCATTAAATGGAATCAAAAGAAAATTTAAAGTACTGGCAAATTATTTTTTCTATTATTTCTAAGTAATTATATTTAAAAATATACTTTTCGTCAATTGATTACTATATAGACGGCTCTAACGAATGCTTTACATTTAGAGAATCGAATCTTACGTCGCAGCGACGTAAGTCGAATTCAAAACCATTTGTTCTACCAGATGAAGCTGTAGTACTCTATACATATACTGCATTAGCAGATGACGAAATATCTGTCGAACAGGGTGATCGTCTTCAAATTCTTGCCGCGAATAAGCAATTAAGACTTTTTGTTAATCGACCAGCCACACACGAATCTCCAGCTGCCGAGGGATGGATACCTGGTTATACAGTAGGCTTATCTTCAGATCAGTTTCAATCTTGCTTGTAAAGTTGCCTTCATAAGGATAGAAGAGAATGTGCATTACTCAATTTATAAATAAAAACATTATTTTGCCATTCTGTTATTTTTAATGGAGCAGCACGTTGAATAAAACGCTTTTGTAACATAATCACATATTTTCTAAAATTAAAATCCACACAAACATCATTTTGCCGTTCTGCTATTTTTTATTTTACATCCACACAATCAGCGATGAAATGCTTGTTTAGTGATCGACGTAAGCTAGATTTGCTATTCGGCAATTTTCGATGCAAAGTTACAATGTTGGGTCATATGCTGTAATATCAGATACCATTAAATTCCCATGGCGTTTGAATTTGATAAAACCAAGATAATTACTTTTAATCATAGAAAACGTTTTTGCTGTAGCAAAATGCGTTTATGTAAAATTATTAATTTATATAATTTAGAAAACTATCAATTATACTATATATTTATTATTATATTTATTATTTATAATTATTTAAAGCATAACCAAATTTAAATAGTATTTTATATTTTTATATTATATAAACAACAACAATTTCTTGACATAAAAAAATAATACACAAGATTTTTCCTGTCAAACAATGGTTCGGGTGTCGAGTCATGGAGGCAGTGCACGAACCAAACTACTCCAGACATCGCGATACTGTACGACAGACCAGAGTTCTCTTTCAGATTGCCCCAGACGGTCTTCGGCCAGTTTCGAGATTGGACCTCTCCACCGGTATCAAGGTCTACCTCGAGGTCTCTTTCCAGAGAGTCCGGCTTGAAAAACCCTGAGACAAAGGCGATCCCTAGATATCCTCAAAACGTGTCCTAGTCACCTCAGCTGACTTTCTTCGATGTGGATAAGCAGCCACTTTACTCCGAGTACATCCCGGATGACCGAATTCATGACTTGATCTGTAATGCTAAGACCAGCCACACCGCGAAGGAACCTCATTTCGGTCGCCTGTATCATCACGACAGACCTGTACAAAGAACGCATTGCTGCGTGAGCTGCACAAATCCGCTTTTCAATCTCATTGATGTTCCCTCGAGAACAATACCCCAATATACTTGAAATACTCCACATCAGGAAGAACACTTTCCTTAATCCGAATTGACATTGGCACTTGAATCCGAGACGAACATATAGAGACAGTCTTTGAGGGACTAACCAACATCCTTACCGCTTGACATTTCATTGTGAATCGATCTAGTAGGCGTTGTAAGTCCTCAGGACAAGCAGCCAACAAGACAACATCATCTGCAAAAAGCAGAGATGGTATCTTGATGGAACCGAGCTGAAGACCAACATCCGTCAGTGCAGCCCGTCTCGAAATTTTGTCCATGTAAACAAGGAACAAAAGTGAAGACAAAGGACAAGCCTGACGAAGCCCAACGCCTACAGGAAATGATTCAGACTTCCCACCCAGAACAAGAACACAACTCATACTTTTTTCATACAGATAAGCCATAGCTACCCGAAGATAGTGTGGTACTCCATACTCCCTTAGTACCTCCCACAATCTCTCTCGCGGAACTCGGTCGAACGCCTCCAAATCTATAAAGCACATGTAGACTGGTTGAGCGAAATCCCAAGACCGTTCAATGATAGTTAAAAGAGTAAAGAGCTGATCCGTAGTTCCACGACCTGGACAAAAGCCGCATTGTTCCTCATGTCACTGTCCATCAACTATAGGCTGTATCCTTAACTCAAGAATCCTAACAAATAGCTTACAAGTTTGGCTAGGAAGAGTGATGCCCCGATAATTAGAGCACACTCTTCGGTCACCATTCATAAATATCGGTACCACCACCCCAGTTCGTCACCCACTAGGAACCTTGCCTGAATTCAATGCAACGTTGAAGTCAGCATAGATCATATCTAGTCATAGACAGTTTGAGAAGTTTTCTGCTTTCCAACACGAAGGTTACTAATCGTCCTCCAGGACATCTTCAAAGCTGACCTATAATCAAGTTCTAAGTGCTCTCTTAACTTCTCCTAAGCCGCCTTTTTCGCTTCGGTAACTGCTCGAGCTGTAGTTTTTTTTGCCATTCGGTACTTGTCTACAGCTTCTACTGATTTATCCCACAAAGCTGCCTTATAAGCCAGTTTCTTCTGTTGGATAAAATCTTTAACTGTTGGTGTCCACCAAGCAATTCGAGTATTTCCTTCGCGACAAGCACCTAAGGCCTTCGAGCCACGACTTTTCACAGTTTCTTTGGTAAGCGAGGATCTGAACATCTCACATGTCGGCACCCGACAATAAAAAGTCCTCGGGTCAGTTGTGAGTTGACCATTGTTCTTCTCACTTAATTTATATTTTGTAATTTTTATTGCTAGTCATTTTCATTGTCTTGGTTTGTTTGCTCGGCTATCTCCCGTTCTCGATATCCTTTGATGATCCAACATCGGTTCTATAGGTAAACAGGTCTCCGAGTATCTCTTCCGCCTTTTCGCCTATTGCCCAATCTGCCGTTGGAATCATCAGAGTGATTTTGTTTGTTCGGCTATATCCTGTTCCCGATATCCTTTGATTATTCAACATCGCTACTGTAAGGAATAGGTCACCGTGAATATCTTCCGACTTTTCGTCCATTGTCTAATCCGCTGTTGGAGTCATCGAATGGATCTGAGATAGTCTATAAAAAGATTATCCCTACGGTTGATGCAAGCCGGTCAATTATTTAGCCGTTGATCGACGAATGTCGAACATACGTTGCCTGGGCCGCTTTACGAAGAGACTAATTGGCAATAGGTGCCAGTTTAATACTTAATCGACTGGCACCTAGCGGCCCTATATTATAATAATTATTTATATTATAAGATATTCATATTAATAATGTTTTATATTACACAAGTCTAATTAAATATGCCATTTAATATCATGGCAGACTTAATTATAGATAATTAAATATTAATATTAATAATTAAATATAGATAATTATAGATTTAATTATGTGGCAGACTTGAAAATATAAAAATTTTACACGCTAACACAATCTCATGAATAACATCACAGAATAAAATATGCGATTTCAAACGATAATGTTTCATATTATTAATTATGATTAATATTATTTTTTATATGGCGAGTCATCCTCGAGAAAAATACACAAATTGTTTTTTCCAACCAATATTTCGGCTGTCCGAGCGGCCATCTTCAAATGATCTGAAATTGCAATATTATATAAATACATGTAATACACAAGGTATACGAATACTAAAGCATTGTAAAAAAACCGGGAAACTCGAGTTTTTTACACTGCTCACAAACAAGACAGTAGCGTCGTGTATGATATATCTTGTGCTAATTGTAATAGATCATATGTTGGTCAGACCAAACAAAGTATTGCCAAGAGAATCTACCAACATAAGTATGGTTTAAAACGACAATAAACGTCGTCTGCCCTATTTAATTACGTCATCTCCACCGATTATAGAATTACGTTTGAGAAAGCGGCAACGGGACTAAGAGAACAGAGCCTAAATCGCATATTAGTACCTGTGTCGATGTACATAAATAAAAGCGAGACTATGGAGGGAAATAAATCGAACTGGGACCTCAAATTTCTCCGTCAAAATGTCAGCAAATATACGACAAGGAAACTCATGAAGGTGTTGATATCTACTTCAACCTCGGGCTGAACGATCTCGGATTCCCGAGATCTTTACACTGCTTTGTTATTCGTATACCTTGTGTATTACATGTATTTATATAATATTGCAATTTCAGATCCTTTCAAGAGGGCTGCTCGGACAGCCGAAATATTGGTTGAACTAACAATTTGTGTATTTTTCTCGAGGATGACCCGCCATATAGCGATTAAAATTTACCCGAATGTAATTTTGAACGATATAAATTATTGTTATTTATCATTATTTTAATAATGTTTTAAATTACATAAGTTTAATTAATGATGTAATTTAATTATATCGCAGATTTTAAAATATAAACGTTTTACAACTAATAAAATATCATGTATAAAATCACAGAATAAAATATTAATATGATTTTAAGCGCCGTCTGCCGCAGACGCATACACCAGTGGCGTTTCGACATTAATCTACTCATTACTACCGGGTGGACTCATTAGTGTACTCATCCAGTAGCTACACGATTTTAAAACTATCTCTCATAATAAGACAGTAACGAAAGTTACTGTCTTATTAAGTTACTGTTAGAAAGTACGATTACTTGATAAGTTTACATTTTTTATTTAGTCCTTTTACAATATACGTAAAGCTATAATAGTTTATTAAAGTTTTTGTAGATAAACGCTTATTTTTAGATGGGCAAGCGATACTATTGTGATTACTGTAATGTGACCATTCCACCTGATATGCAATCTCGACGAAAACATATATCTGGATTCCAACACCAAAAATTTTACAAAGATTATTATACAAAATTTAAACCTACGCTTCAATACACTCGTGTAAATATTGGTTACTTTCACAATACATTCGTTTCTTAATCCATTTTTAGAATCAGACACATTGGTTTCCAAATCCGGAATTATTGCAAATTTTGGCAAACCTTAGAACTTATATTTTATCATCAATTCACAATGAACGAAACGAATAATTAGAAAATAGGAAAGCACACGAAATATCGCGTAAATTAAAGAAACAATTTTATAATTTTGTGATTACACCTTTTTTGTACATAATATTGAATTAATATTTTATTAAATATTATATTTAATTAATACCTAACTAAATATTATATACATAATTAATTTTACTAACCAAATATTTAATGTGTACATAATGAAATGGTAAAAATACCACGTTAATATGATATTTATTTGACTGCGATTTTAAAAGCTAAATTTAAAAACTTTTCTATTTCAAGAATAACATTCTTTTGGTCACATGACACAAGATGCTGGCTAAACAAATGACATATACCGAAAAAATATAATGACCAATAAATAATGTACTAATATTGTTGATAATAAAGGTATGTATCATTAAAATAGCCTAACTTAAAACAACTAACAACTTTTAACGTAAAGATAATATTTACTTCATTGAATGAATTCTAATTCAATTGTAAGAATTTTTGAGTTAGCACAAAAGATAATTACAAAAAAACATTTGCATAATATTATATAATTATATTATATTATAATATATCATAATATATAATATATTATATTATATTATAATATTATATTATAATTATATATGATATATTATACATATATATTATGCACACTATATTATATTAAAAAATACATTAAATAATAAAATTTTAAGAAGTACTATAATATGTAATGATACTGACTTTAAAATCATTTAAATAATTTAATAGATGCATATTTTAAACTAGGTTACTATAAAAATAAAATTAAACAGAAAATAGTTAAATATATAAATTATCAAAATATTATTAAAATTAAATTTAAACTCTTAAGTGAAAAAAAATATGGATAATAAATAATATACTTTGTAATAGAATAAGATACGGGATAAGCAAATGTCATCAGATGGAATACTTCATTAGCATGTATGTTGCCCCAGCTATATAAATAACATACATCGTATATTATTTATATAAACATAATAAAAGTCGGGCATATATCTAAGATAAATAAAATGTGTTCCAATTGCTAGTAATAGTAGCCCAGTTACAGCTGACTTATTTTTAAGCTTTATAAAATATGAATTTGTTCATAACTGTTTTAAAAATAGATCTTACGTTATTACTGCGTATTTGACCCCGCTGTCATGTTGTATCAAAAAATAATGGTCAAAACCTGATAAGATAGCAGTTCCTCATGATAACATCTAATCCTTAGTCAATTCATAAAATTAACTTTTATGATAAATTTCAATTTTAAGTTCTAACTTGATAAAAGTTATATTAAATTTTATAAAATTATTAAACTTTTTATAATTATTTATAATTATTTAATTATTTATTATTTAATTATTTTGTTTTTTCATAATTTTTAATTCATAAATCATTCAATTTACGTAGAATCAGTTACCTGATCTTATTTAAAGGTTTTATAATTAAATATGTAAACTTTCTTTAAAGTACAAGTTTTTTAGGTTTAAAAAGAAATATCTTTGTTTAAAAACAGTTGATGATTTTTTACTAAATACTAAGGCAGGATAAATTCTAAATACTAATATTTACTATTCACTAAATACTAATATCAGGCGGGATATCAAACATATGACCTCTAATCCTTATTCAAATACATCGTCTGTTATCCATAAGTCAATTTATAAAAATTGACTTTTTTAAATTTAAATTTCAAATTGATGTAAGTTAAAAATCAACTAAATATTATTAAAATATTAAATCATTTTTTATTTTAACTTGATATATTTTAACATCGTATATTATTTATCTATCACTTCATAAAATTTGAATTTTATATTAAATTTCAATTTTAAATTTTGACTTAATATAAATTATTTAAAATCTTATAAAAAGATTATTTATTATTTATTATTTATAATTAGTTATTATTATATATTATTATATATTATTTATTATTATTTATAATTATTATTTAATTATTTATTATTTAGTTATTTAAATTTTATTTAGCATTATTTTTAAATTAAAATACTAGTTTAATTATTAGTATTTTTAATTTTAAAAATTAATAGAGGTTAGCGAAATATCAATAAAAAATTTCCTCTTTTCTTCGATTTTCCCTTTTCTTTGATCCAGCTCCATTAATTATTTTTAATGTTTAATTTAGCTTTATTTATTTGTGATTAATTATATAATTATAATTTATAATTAATATGTAATTAACAATTAATATAATATATAAATATGTAATATTTATAATTTGTGTGATAATTATTAATTAACAATATTTAATTAATAATTATTAATTATTTAAATATTAAAATTTTATTTAGCATTATAAAATCATATAAAATCATTATAAAATCATGTATGTTTAATGTTTGATTGAGCTTTAATTATTTGTTTAATTAATTGTTTTTGATTATTTAGCATTATTTTTAATTTATTAATAATATAAAATACATAGACTCAGTAGGCTGAGACTACGTATTATCTATCTGTATTACCAATATGAAATAGGTGCTCTAAACCTAATAACATAGCAGTTTCTCCTGATGATTGCTTTTCCTTATTAAATAGTTAATTATAATTGTTATAAGATTTTATTTAATTTATATTCATAAAGTTTAATTTATGATTTACATTTATATTTTATATTTATATACAGATAAATGTATATACAGAAAAAGCTTTTGATATAATATAATTCAATTAGATCAGCTAACCGTGTATCGGTATTTTATACACAGACATTATTTCAAATCATTATTTTAAATGATTAAATAATAAAAAAATTATAAATAATTATAAATAATAAATAATTGTTAAACAAGATTTTATATAATTTATTAATAATAATTTTTATTAATAAATAAAATAAATTATTATAAATTAAAATATAATTTTAATATATATAATATTAAATTATTATTATATTTAATAATTTTTTTCTTTTTATAAAATAAAAAGAAATAATTATAAATAATAAATAATTGTTATATAATATTTTATATAAGTAAAGATAAAAATAATATCAGGTTTCATAAACATAAATTTTATAAATTATATTATGACGTTCATTTCATTAAATAATTATATAAGATTTTATATAATGTATATCAAGTTAAAATAAAGAATTGAAATTTAAAATAAAAGTCAATTTTATGAATTTACTAATAAATTACAGACGATGTATCAAGATAAGGAATAGGGATATTCCTTATATATAAGGAATATTTATTTATATAGGAAATATAAATAAAAATAAATATTAAATAATTATATAAGATTTTATGCAATTTATATTTAAATCAAGTTAAAATTTAAAATTGCAATTTAAAATCAATTGTTTTCCCGATGACCTCTAATCCTTATTCTGATACATAGTTTGTTATTTATTAGTAATTTCATAAAAGTTGACTTTTATTTTAAATTTCAATTTTAAATTTCAACTATAAATTATAAAAATTAATATAAATTATATAAAATCTTTTGAACAGATTATTTATAATCTTTTAATCATTTAATCTTTGAATCATTTAGTCAATGAATCATCATCAATTGAATTGATGATGATTTATTAATTCTGATAAATCGCATTTTATTTATTCTAATAATTGAATTGTCAATTAAATATAGAGTTCATTGTTCTAATATTAATATTAGAACATTGTGGCAGTCAGGGAACAATAAGCAGATGCTTCTCTTGTCATGTACAAACTGCTTGGTATTATAACTCAGGCAACGTTAAATATATATTTACAAAAAATACAAATACGGGATTTGCATAATAAAAAACAAATCCATACACTGTCTTGACATAAGCACGTCAGCGGTGATTATGTTCTGAAGAGAAATATTACGCACAAATCTAAATGAAAAAAAAACATATCATCATTGAAGATTGGAGTCATTACCCACAATCGGGACAGCCTCGCATTTCCAATGCAAAGTGGTTTTCCAAGCCGAATTTAATCAAGTGTTACGTCATTAGCTGCTATGTTGGGTCAAAGAATAATAGTCAAAACCTGATAAGTTTAAATTGATTTAAGTTAAAAATCAACGGAATATTATTAAAATATTAAATCATTTTTTATTATAACTTGATATAAGTTATTTAAAATCTTATAACAATTATTTATAATTATGTATTATCTAATTATTATATTTTGGTTTATTGATTTAGCATTATTATTTATTTATTTTTTATTTTATAATTATATTGAATACGTAGACTAAGTTACCTGATCTGATTTGAAAGTTTATTAGGTTTAAAGGGTATTGTTTTTGTTCAAAAACAGTTTTGCTTTTAAAATATACTGATGATTTAGTATTTTAGTATTTGGTATACATTAGACTTTAGTAAAATACGAATGATTTAGTATAGAGGAATAAATTCCGAAACCTAATAGCATATCAGTTCTATCTGATGGTCTCTAATTCTGATATAATTCTTTGAAACAATTGATTTTAAATTTCAATTTTAAATTTCAATTTGAAACGGAATGAGACATTATGGGGGAATTATTATTTTTGTATCTAAATGCCATTCCCAGAAAAAAGGAATTGAATATTTCTTTGATATTTCGTTCGCTAACCGCGGACATTATCAAGAAGTATTGTAAGAACTTAAAGTTGTCCTGATTATACTAAGTTCTTACAATACTTCGTGATAATGTCCGCGGTTAGCGAACGAAATATTCAATTCATTTTTTCTGGGAACGGCATTTAGTATACAGGAATAAGATCAGAAACCTAATAGCATATCAGTTCTATCTGATAGTCTCTAATTCTGATATAATTCTTTGAAACAATTGATTTTAAATTTCAATTTTAAATTTCAATTGATATAAATTTTTAATTCATAAATATTTAGTTTTATTTTAAATTGTAATTTTAAATTTTCAATTGATTTAAAATTAACAATTAGTTATTATAATTATTATTTATAATTATTTATTCTACGTTATTTAATTATTCTTTATCATTATTTCATATTTATAAATAATCTAAAATACGTAGACTCAGTTTTATTTATTATTTTTATTTAATCTTTTATTTTTTATTTAAAATTAATATAAAATAGGCAGATGCCGTTAGCTTATCTGGTTTGTACCAATTCATTTTGAAAAGTCATTTTTTACTAAATACTAAGGCGGGATAAATACTAAATACTAATATTTACTATTTACTAAATACTAATATCAGGCAGGATATCAAACAGATGTTCTCTAATCCTTATTGTATATTATTTATTAGTCAATTCATACTTTTATTTTAAATTTCAATTTTAAATTTCAACTTGATATAAATTATATAAAATCTTATAAAAAGATTATTTCTTATTTATAATTGTTATTATTTATATATTATTATATATTATTATTTTTATTACAATTTAATTTATTTATTATTTAATTATTTATTTTATATTATTTTTCAATTAAAAATAAATGATTGAGTCAATTTTTATAAAATTGACTTTTAAATTGTATAAAATCTTATATAATTATTTATTATTTATCTTTTTTTTATTTATATCTCGGATAAAATACGTAGACTCTGTTAACTGATCTGATTTGTTTTACTGACAAGTTATTATTGATTTATGGACTTTGTTTCTCCGGTAATATAACCTCTGTCAGAAATACTGAAACTATGTATTATCGATAAACATAATTATTTTCCTGCTTATTTTCCAGAGTACTCTTTCAGATACCCCAAGGAGGTTTCATACAGTTTCAAAACTTGATCTCTCTACCTGTATTGAGGTCTACCTCGAGGTTTCTTTCCAGAGAGTCCGGCCTGGAACACCCTTTGAGTAAGGTGATCCCTAGACATCCTAAGAACGTGTCCTAGCCACATCAGCTGACTTTCTTCGATGTGGAGAAGAAGCAACTTTACTCTGAGTCTATCCTGGATAAACGAATTCCTAACCTTATCTCTAAGGCTAAGACAGGCTATACCGCGAAGGAACCTCATATAATTAAATAATTAATACAAATAATTAATCTTAATCATTTGTATTTAAATAATTTTTAGACAAAGAATTTGAACACATATATATTTAGGTAGGCACTTGACGAATCTATTTGCTAACACTTGAATACAACACATATCTTTGACAATGTAGAAATTTTGAATTGTTTATACGTAGACTCAGTTATCTGATCTATTAAATATAACATAATTATACAATACATCATTGCGTTCGTGTTTACCATCGCAATGATGTTCAAAAATATAAATATAAATTGTTTATAATTATTTCTTTCAATTTTATAATTGTATATAATTATTTAAATATTTAGAATTATGTTTTAATTTATAAATTTTAATTTATAAAATATGTAGACTCAGTTAGCGGACTTGATAAACAGTTAAATATCTATTAAAATCATTATTAAGGAAATCGTCTGTTATTTATTAGTTAATTCATGAATATTTATTTTTATTTTAAATTTAAATTTTAAATTTTAACTTGATTTAAAATTAACAATTATGACAATTAATTATTATAATTATTATTTATAATTATTTATTATTTAATTATTTAAATTTTATTTCGATCATTTCTAATTTATAAATAATCTTAAATACGTAGACTCTGTTATAGAGTATCTCCAGAATTAAAGCATAATTTGTGAAGATACTTGAAAGATTCTAGCGAAAACGCAAAAATTCATTTTGTCAATTCTTGAAGTGATGTAAACTCAATTATATTTAACAAATGCCAAAATCCAGAAAGTAAACACATTTTATTGAACATTTTGATCGAAGCTACAATTTCAAACAAAGGTACAAGTTCAATTCACTTTCAATATTTCAATCAAATGCACACATTATTACTTAAGTAAATTGTTTTCAAGTATTCGTTTGGCGTCTCTTTGGGCTGATTTGATTTCTGATTTTGCCTTATCAAAAGCGTCTACACGAAAATAGAGAGATGTACGTTTGCACAATGTCCATAGTTACCTATCAGATCCTTTAGTCGAGATCTTGCATTTCCAATGCTAAATTATGTAAAACGGTTACCTTTTGAGTAATAAATCAATAGTAGTACCTTAGAAACATTAATTTATTCTAAAGTGTCGAAACAACGTTTATTAATGTTGAATGTTTAACAAAAATTAATATGAAGGCGATGACATGTTGTTGGTAATTTTTTGTATTAATTTTTTTGAGTTAAACCGCCAATATAATCAATAATAATTAATATATTAATTATTAATTTAGACGTCAATCAAATCGTATATATATTCAAACTTATATCTGATAATAGCTATCTATAATAAAATGAGATAGCATAAAAATAAACATAAGTTGCGTTTTGTCCTGCATACTAATAATGAAGATATTTATATTATTTCACTGCGTTGGCTATGGTAATGAGTTAAATGACCACAAATACTCCAAGGAGGTCAGCAGTAAAACAATACATTTAAGTATATATTATTACAGGAACGAAGAAGAAAATATCCATTATTTGATTAAAATTATATATTTTGATAGCTCCTGCTATCATCAGGATTACGAAAAAAATTTTCATGTGAAAATTTTTTTGTAATCCTGATTATGATCGCATGAGCAATCTAACTATAGAATTTTAATCAAATAATGGATATTTTCTTCTTCGTTCCTGTAATAACTATATATTTGAAATGGAAGAAGATTGTGGGTTTAGTATTTAATACATTTAAGAGATTTTCAAACGAAGTAGCATCGTCAGTTGTAAAACCAGCATGATTCAGCAGTATGTTTAGCAAATCCTGTTTTTAATGAACGGGTCGTCATACCGTCATGTGTGTTAAATTATCTCTAAATTATCATTTAGAGATAATTTTGCATGTCAATTTTAACAGACAAAATATTTACCTACAATCGAAGGTCATTACTTTTAAAGTCAATAAAAATACACCATTGTTGTAATTAGATTAGCTTTGAGGTATTTAAGGAGTACAATTTCATTAAAGTAGACATTTTCAAATAAATATTTTGATGAAGCGTAGATTGAATTATTGTTTTATAAATTACTTTCCATGTAAATTACTGTTTTATATCTCATTTTAGCAATTTATTAAAATAACTTAATCTAAGATGATTTATTAGCCCACTTTCGCTTCTTGGCTATGGAGGATAAATATAATTCTAACATGAAAGATAACTGTATAAATGCTGGTATGTGAAGATTTGAGAGATAAGAAGATACCCTAGCCTCACATCAATAATTAATAAAACTAAAATTTAGTTTCTTTTTGAATCTATAAATAAAGGTTTTCTTTAAATACAAGAGGGAGGGTTAAATGAAGACATAGTCAACAACAAAACAAGTCAATAAGTCAAAAATCAACCATAATCTTAAATTCGTCATATTAGTTTACTTCAATTCACTTCTTCTTTAAGGCCTCATGTCCAGGGGGATCGTAACCCACCAACCGATCCAACACGCCTCCCTCCGACTAAACCACCCGGGGTCTTTCACACCCTCCCCCAAAAGAAACCAATCGAGGCGAACTATGCTGGGTAAACGAGAGACAAGGAGCTTAAGAAACCTTAGCCTTTGCTCTGGAGGACGTCTTCTCGAACATAAGACTAATCCTGAGATAGCCCAAGTTGCCCAAAGGTGCACTTGGGTTTTCCCATGCAATAACAGATGCTGAGCCCGTTTCAGGGCCCAATTTTTGAATCTAATTTAAGTTGTTTTTGAATGTATTGCATTCGTAAACATACATCAATGAAAGTAAACTGTATAGACAAAATTTGCGGACACATGCTTTACTTCTATCATGGTAGCGGCTAGCATTTACACAGAAACTTAAATCAACATTCAAGGCTAAACTAACTTAGTAATAAAAATAACAAATAATTAATAATATTTAATTAATAAATAATTTAATAAAATTCCGATAAATTAATATCGGAGTTGGGTAAATGCTAAAGTTGTCTTACCAATTATCAATCGTTCCTGATTTCTCTTCGGTTGACTCAAATTCACCGGCATTGCAGCTACGTAAAATGATAACAGACAATGATGCATATAAATAATGATATTGCAAAAACTATGACTGTCAAAATATAAGCTATCTGCTCTAAGACAATCTTCTAACCAGATGTGTGCATTGTTTGCATCACATAATAATTCTATCAAAATAACTACAATTCAACGCACTGCTAAGAACAGAATATAATTTATTTTATGTGGCAAATGTGGAGGAGCCACTTACAGGTCACCAATAAATAAAAATAAAAAAATCAAATTCAGTACTGTGCATTGACCAGAAATGTGTAAAAGATGTAGTATGTCAGGTTTATTATCGTTCACATTGCCAACAATGAATTTTGGTGTTAATAGACAAATATATACGCCAGAAGGACAGATGTGAAATGAAAAAAATCAGGTAAGACTTCCGAGGAAAATGAGTTGGACTAAAATGAGCTGTTAGTAAATAATGAAAAGAGTAAGAGGAGTGAATGTCAACTAAAAGGCGGTCCCATGCTAGTGGCCAAGAAACATGGTATGCACTGAGGTCGTCATTAATGCTATATCTAAGAATGGCTAAAATACATGTGGGAATGGATCATAGAGGTAGAAGATATATGAACTGAGTAGTAGGAAGGAAGTTAAAGATAGGATGGTGAATCTGATTGTACGGGAACGAAAAACAAGAAATTGTAAGCGCATTGTAATGCGTTGAGAAATGCTAAGACAATAGATAACAGTATATGGTAAGAAATATAATCAAAGCGTTAGTGGCTTAATAAGATAGAGCAGCTGTGTGCATAACGAGTTGAACAAGGCGTAGTAAGGATTTGGGTAAGCTGACTAGAAAACTGAGAAAATTGTTCAGTGGCGGGAAGATAAGTTAGCAAATTAGTTGTCTGCTAATGTGGAAGGAGGATAAGTTAGGAAATAAGTCGTCAGTAGATGTGCGGATTAACTATTCTACGAATACGCCGAAGGTTACGGAGAAGAGAAGATCAAGAACGATTTTTTTAGTGAACAAAGGGTAAAAGAGAAGCAATAGATGGCAATAAATATAATCACAAATAATTGATCAAATAGTTAATTGTATGAGATTTTTGGATACAATTTGATATGAAAGTGAAATTAGCGATTCTCGGCCAGTGTTCTCAGACGAACCCTTGAAAGTTTACGAATTATTATAACTGATAAATAATAATTAAAACCTATATGTCATAATCTAACAAGTTTAATCTTTTACTATTTAGCAATCTTGCGGGTATCGAATACAGCTTCACATTTCAATTATTTTATTAAGCGATCATATAATGTGAAATAAATTGCCTTATTTTGTTTTACTATTTTGATCCGATTAAATTATTATCTCAAACATGATTATTACATGATTACTCAAGTATTTCAATGGACGCTAAGATTTGTGTGAATTAAATAAAATTAAGTATTTCATTGATAATATAACCAAAGCTATTATTTATAATAGAACTTGTTATTTATTTAGATTTAAAGCCGACAACATTAGATTGCTTAAATTAGCTAGCCAATCGATACGTACTCTATAATAAAGTGTAAATCAATTATGTTAGTATATCTTAAACGGTACTATTTATGCATCTGGCTCATAAGTGGGTACCGGAAGATTAAATAGTATCTTTTAAAATAATGAACGATTTAGTAAGATAATTATTCCTTAACATTAATATTTAGCGTATTGCAGGAAAACTCTCTTTTCAGACGAATACATTTGATAATACACTTATTTGAGTATTTATTCACCTTGTGAACTATACCTAAATAAGCCTTATTAATTTGAAATATTAATCAATTTAAAATTTAATTAATATTTTAATTTCTAAATCAGCAATTTCTTAAAAGTTTACGATGTTATACCTGTTTTGTACTAGAACATTCATCGTTAAATTAATCCTGCATGCGCTAGTTGTACACAAACCAAAGCGACTGTTTATTCCCCGCTGCAAAAATTGTTTAAGAAAATTCTAAATTGATAATTAGTACAAAAAGCAATTAGATTTTTTAAAATTTTCCTTGAGCTTTGATCACTCTGCATCGCATACTGAAACCATTTGTTTATTAATTTTGCAATTACCTTCAAGTCCTTATCTTAATCCTGACTCAGCATCACTCAGCGTAAGTGGTGAGTATCGACTGTAAAAGCACATATATACATTTCGTATTCATGCACCCCTTCTGCAGTATTTTTCTGATGTGACTTAAAAAAATGAATATATCAGGATACACATTTGTATTATTTTTATCACTTTTATATGCAGTGTACATTGAGATCACACCCATATTTGATGTTCCAGTATTAATTTCTACTTATACCTCATTCTGTGACAATATATATAATTTGTAGAACATATTGTTAAGTTATAATCATTCACAGTAATATTTATTTTAAATAGTTGATAATGATCCATTATTGATAAACAATTATTTGAGCTGGATCAAAGGAAATATGTAATTATTTTTGATATTTCGCTAACTATTGTTAGCATCTTCCTTTGTCTAACTAACTACTTAGGAAGATGTTACTTCTTAACTACTCAAGAAAATGCTAACAGTAGTTAGCGAAATATCAAAAATAATTTTGATAGTCTCCTAACATATACTGTTACGTTAGCAATATTATTGCTTTTTATCATCGATTTATTATCAATGACAAACACCTAAAAACTAAGAAACTTTAGAGACCAATTTTATTATTAGAGACAGTAATTTAAAATTCTGATATTTAAAATCCTTATTCTCATATATTGTGTTATTTATTAGTCAATTCATAAAAAATGACTTTTATTATAAATTTCAATTTTAACTTTTTACTTGATATAAATTATATAAATTTTTATAAAAATTACTTATTATTTATTAATTATTTATTATAATTGAATTTTAAGTAGTTGATCCTGATCCATTATTGATAAATATTATTGGAGCTGGATCAAAGAAAAGAGGAAATTATTTTTGATGTTTCGCTCATTTCCTCTGTTAGCATCTTCAGAAAATTACAAATTGTAATTAAAATGGAAATTTTCTGAATATGCTACAATTAGCTATACAAACTTGCTCGTAAGATAAAATTTATCGAACGTATTTTATAGTTATAATACTACGGTAATTGAGTAAAAATGGATTGCCGCTTATAAAAAGAAACTTTTATGATATCGTTGAATGGCGTAAGCTAGTTATGAAGGCGTGAAGATAGAGAGTATCATGGAGCTCGACGAGGTTGTAAAATTTCATCTATAAATACTAAGAATTTGGAGTGAAAGGGCATTTGATACTTTTGCGAAGCGATATTATATGCGAAGTTGATCGGAATTTTGGAAAATCGCCGCAGTAGTATACGCTACAAACTTGTTTCTGAATCTTGAATTCACAAAAAAGTTGAAGGGAATATTTGTTAATGATTCGAGAAAATTGCAAACAATGTACTAAATATATAATTTAGTTAGATTTTCCGATCAAGTTATTAAATACATTTAAGTGATAAATTTCTTTAAATTTAGCTAATTTTAATTTATAGAAATCATGGAAAATCAAACATATGAAAAATATTATTCAATATTTAAATGGCAACTGATCATCAAGAAAAATTGTTACAGCAATTTTTATCATCAAGAAAAATTGTACATTAAATAAGATAAGATAATAAAATAATTTACCCACTCTATAAAATGGGTAAAAGTAAGAAAACATACACGATAAAAGAAAGCGTTCAAACAGTAACAGCAAAACAAAACGTTAACATTAACAGTCTACATATTTAAAAGAAAATTGCTTAAAATGCATAACTTATTAAAGCCTACACTTTTATTTTTGTTTATTAAATACCTTGCTGTGATTGTGACTGTCCTTTATTGGCCAGACTGGACAATATTAATCTGAAAGAATCAAGCAACACGTCTATAATCTACAAAATGTAACTGTTTATATTGCCATTGCTCAACATTGTACATCACTTAATCATACAGTTGATTTTCAGAACGCTACTGTGTTGCATTACGAAAGCAATTATTTGTCTTGCCTCGTGAGTCCAACTTAATGGACATTAATTATCTTAAAATATAATTAATGTCTCTCTGCTTTTGATTTGCAAGGTATTGTGTTTTACTGTGTGTTATTTTGTATTTTACTAAATGATGTTTTTAGTTCTTTGGTTCTGATATTGTTATAACATTTTGTTCTGCTTGATTACGTAGTTTTTACTGTTTAAGCGCTTTTTGGTCCCGTTACTATGCTGGGTCGAGGAATATGGGCTGAAACATAATAACATAGAAGTTCCTTTTGATGACACCTATTCTTTATTCTGATACATCGTCTGTTATTTATTTTTTAATTCATAAAAATTGACTTTTATTTAACATTTCAAATTTAAATAAAATCTCAAAATATCTTATAAAATCTTATTTAATTATTTATTATTTACCTTTATTTTTACACTCAGTTATCTGATATGATTTATCCATTTTGTAGCGAGGCACTTGTTAATACTATTTTAATGTACAAATTAAAATTCTTAAGGACATATGCTATTAGAAGTTTGGAGTTATATAAGTTTGAAACAGCGTAAGTATGGATTTGTAAGTAATACACAGTATCTTAACTATTTCTAATCTCGTAAGTGTCTTATATGAAAAACAACCATTTATTATCATATTATACCTCAGAATCGAATTCAACTAGATACCGAAGATCTTTTAAATCAATGGTCGATCCGAATAACTGAAATGTCAATTCCTCTTTTCGTTTATATAATCTCCAACAATTGACATCTGTAAGATAGGAACCTAAAATAAACAATTTAAAACATTTTGTAAAATGTTTCAATTTTATCCTAAAATAAACAATTTAAAACATTTTGTAAAATGTTTCAATTTTATCCTAAAATAAGCAGTTTAAAACTGTTTTAAACTTTTTTTTTCAATTTTTAAACCATTTCACTTATTTTCAGTGTGATCAATTAAGCTGATTCTAAATTAATATGTCACTTATTGTTATTTAAATGATTTTACACATTTTAAATTCTTATTAAACAACATCAGTCGCTACAATTCAGTTTCAATAAATCTCATCAGTTGTTGATCTAATATGGAATAATGGATCCAATGAAGAAAATGAAATGTAATTTACTGAAGATGCTAGCAAAGGTTAACGAAAATTCAAATTTTTCCTTCTTTGATCCAGCTCAAATAATTCTTTATCAATATTGGATCATCAACTATTTTAGTATTTTTGTGTTTTTGAATTGCGTGTTTGTGACTGTACTCCGTTCCTAATGTTGCAGTATATTGAAAATTATTTATTAATATAATTTAAAGTTTCGATGACTCAAACTTTTGTCAATTCAACTCTTTAAATATATTCTTTGAACAGTAGTCGATACTTTTGACTATGAATGATTTATTTTACATTCGAAATGTCCAGTCAAATGTTATTTGTCAAATTTTTCATGAATTACAAATGTTTTTTCTAAATAAGGGCATATAAAGCACATTTTATATTATTCATTTTGTACACGTATCTTGTAAAGTTTCAAATATTTTTGATTAATATTCGTCGAAAAGTTATACTAATCGCTTTATCGTATATGTCAGTTGACAATTTTAAATATTTACCTGATAGTAATGGAATTGTCCAAGATCCGTATCCTTCAATTTTAACGCATTTCCACCGATCTATTGAAAACACTTTAAACATCAAGCATGGTGATTGCTTGTGAATATCTGTATAAGTGAAACACCGTTATACTTTATAAGCAAAAACTTCATACCGCCAGAGCAGTCATTATTGCTTGTTACATTA
Organism: Pomphorhynchus laevis; assembly: GCA_012934845.2. Classification (NCBI taxonomy): domain Eukaryota; kingdom Metazoa; phylum Acanthocephala; class Palaeacanthocephala; order Echinorhynchida; family Pomphorhynchidae; genus Pomphorhynchus; species Pomphorhynchus laevis. The sequence continues at coordinate 96,275 of WNNJ02001213.1, read as the reverse complement.
AACTCGATTGGATAACCGAAAACTGCTAATTTTTTCTTTTATATTATGACATATGGTGAACATAGATTGGTTCATGAATGATGCTTACTCTTAGATTGCTTGTTTGCGTAAAGCCAGAATGCACATCGTCCATTTCTGCATGCCATCCTAGTCGTAAAAATCAATGTACTAACGAAATGCAAGTTTTGCATCTCGCTATTAGCGAAAATTAGTAACTTAAATATAATCTTAATTAGATTTAGCAAACTTATCATAGCACATTTATATCACAAATTTACATCTTAAAACCTATTTAGCAAAATAATCATAACACATTTATATTATAATTATTATAATTATATAGAAAAAAACTTTTTAAAGTTATAAAATGAAAGAAGTTTAAAAATTCGAATAATTTTAAATTATTTGGAAAATTTAGAAAATTAAATAGAATTGATATTTAAGTGATTTATACAATTAAAGATTTTATACAAATGACCTTATTCTCAACAAAAATAATGATTACTGCAATTAGTTAATTGAAATATGCATTTAATTTTGATATTTTAAGGATAAAACTCGATGTAGTTTTGTGGCAATATACTATTATGTATATTTTATCCTGCTGTTCTGTTAGATAGAATAACAACTGTCAGTATATGATGAAACATATGTTCCTCCGCAATACTTATTCAATTTATCACAGAGCATATTATGTGTTAATCTATTCATAAAATCCTAAATTTATATTCATATACGTTTAAATTAGCCAATTTAATTTCGATATTAGAAGCTTTGTAAAAATAGTTTATTGAACTCTTCATAGATTTGTTATAATGATTTATTTCTCGACCCAACATTTGGTAATGTTGGGTCGAGAAATAGGGGTCGACACCTGATAATATAACATTTCCTCCTAATGACCTAATACATTGTATATTATTCAATTTATAAAAATTGATTTTTATATTAAATTTTAACTTTCTATAAATATAAACTATATAAAATATTATAAAAGCATTTTTAATTTATATATAATATAAAATACGTAGATGCAGTGGCTGATCTGATTATATACAACGACAGAGCCCACATTACATTGATATTAAAGTATGCAAGCCAATTTTACCACGAGAGTCAAAATAGTTACAATTATTTTTAAAATTTTGAATGTAAAGTAATACCACTCTTTTAGCGTCATTTTTGTGCACATTATAAGTCATTTAATTTTTAAATCAATTTATGTGATAAATAAAATGTTATTTAAAGTTTATTAAAATAAAACAATGCCACAATTGTAAATCTCGAATGATAAAACATCAAACCTTGCTACTCTGTTAGTTTCGTGGTCAAAAGTATGTGAACAAATTAAAAAATATAATCCGATAAATCAACTCTATCGTAAATAATTTAAAAGGTAATTTTACCAATAGGCAAATATAATTGATAATATACAAAAATGGGATTTTTATTCAAACTTGTAGCGGATTGAATAGTTCCGTTTAATAATATAAGTTTGTTTCCGGTTGGTACCTTAATCAAAGGAAATATGGAAACATGTTATAAAAAATCTGCCTTACTCTGTGGAACGTCGTTGATACCAAAGATTGAAGATAAGTTCGATATGTATCTAGTTTCTTTAAATCAACAATAAAATTAGAATTATCAGCTCTATAATTATTGCTTAAAAGTAAAACTATTATTTTATTGATTTGAAAAGTCATACTCGGCAAATGAAAATTGTATTTATTTTCAATATTTCCACTGAACAAATATTCAAAATTTCACCATAAGCGATTTTTTTTTATATTTAAACACCCAAACTTTGAAAATGATGTGTTGTGAACGTAGCTTTTTGAATTAATTACTAACTGTTTAATACAATCAAATATAAATGTTGATAGCAGATTTGTTCAGTTTAAATATTGAAAAAAAAATAAATTTTTATTTGCTGAGTATAACTTTTGAATTCAATAAACTCAAGAAAATCAGCAGGTATCGTTCCAATTCAATAATTTTAAAGTAAAATTTTCATTTACCAAAATTAAAAGAATTTAAATACTGATTTAATTTTACTAGGAAATTGTTTGCTCTATTTAGGTCATTTTATTTTAGGCTAATGTAGTTAGGAACAAAATGATATTTAAAGTTTATAATAAAACGTTTTCAAATAACATTATGTCAAAATCATAAGTTTCGATCGATAGCCATCAGTAAATATTAATTTAAAGGCTTAAATTTTTACATTAAAAGGAAGTGAACAGGATATTTTTATATATTTTATTAAATGTATATAGAAATTCGATAATAAACTAGTTTAATAATATTTAAACTAAATGCAGGAGTAAACGAAATATGATCATTTATATCATTTTTAAAATTAAGCTAGTTTAATTAAAAAGGATATTTTATATTCTGTTTGAAATTGAACAAATTTAATTTCATGTTCAATAAAAATCATTCTAATAGTAATATTAAGAATTGTTAGAATTATTCAGAATTTTTGATGTTATTATATAATCAAAAATTTTTGGTATAGGACAGTGTCGAGACATGGGACAAATAAAAATGCACGATTCACTCCTAATGTTATTTTCTTAATCACTTGTGTAATCGATAAAAATACATTGATGGAGAGTGTAATGTTCACAATATTTTAAAAGCCCATACTATTTATTTACCTTTAAATAATTAACATACAGAAAAAAATATATAATTTTAATGGATGCATTTCCAATATCAGCATTAACAAACGATTCCTACAGAACTGAGAATAAGATATCCCATTATCCGCCTTTTTAGTGAAAAGGCTCTTGACAGGTGATTATTATGTTTAGCTTAGATATTAAAGTAATGTTGCAAACAACAGAAAGCAAGGTGTTCATATAGACAAACATTTGATGTTTGAACTAAAAATCAGTCGTATAATACCAACGATAATTTAATTTAAACCAACGGTTTAATACTGGAATCTACTTAACTCATAATGTCTAGGTAGAAATCGAGAGTACCCACACGTATTAAAATTATTTTGCTCTATAACAGTAATAAAATGTGTAATGATCATCTTAAAATTCAAAACGAAAAAAAATATGCACTTACACAACGGTTATCCGTAATTTAACAACAGAAAATATAAGAACATCTTCTATGGCATAAATAATTAAAAAAGCGAACAAATGTAATCAAACTACTTTCGTAAAAATAGTTTTTTGTTATAAATTTTTAATCATATCTTTTTTAATTTTTAATTTTAATTTAAAAATTAAGATTTTTAATTTTTTAGCGTGATTCTTTTAATTTTGATTTTTATCAAGAATTTTAATTTTAATCTGAATTTTTAATCAGAATTTTTAAACTTTTTATCACAGATTATCTTTTTAATCTTAATTTAAAAATTAAGATTTTTAATTTTAATTTAAAAATTAAGATTTTTAATTTAAAAATAAAGATTTTTAATTTTTTATCGTTATTCTTTTAATTTTGATTTTTATCAAGATTTTCAATTTTAATCTGAATTTTTAATCAGAATTTTTAAACTTTTTATCACAGATTATCTTTTTAATTTTAATTTAAAAATTAAGATTTTTAATTTTAATTTAAAAATTAAGATTTTTAATTTAAAAATTAAGATTTTTAATTTTTTATCGTTATCCATTTAATTTTGATTTTTATCAAGATTTTCAATTTTAAGCTGAATTTTTATCAGAATTTTTAAACTTTTTATCACTGATTATCTTTTTAATTTTAATTTAAAAATTAAGATTTTTAATTTTAATTAAGATTTTTAATTTTAATCTGAATTATTAAACATAATTTTTTATTCACAAATGCTTTTTCATATTAATTAAAAAAATTAATTTAAAAAATTTAATCTTAATTGAAAAATTAAGATTTTTAATAATTTTTAAGGAATAATTGTCAAGATATAACCAATAAATGCTGTGTAGATTCTAGCTGTGATAATATGATAGCTCTCCGTTAGATATCTTATTTCATCTACGTGCACGCTCTTTATTTAATTACGAAATTAGACTAATCTTAAACTTATACTGACCATATAATAAATATCAAATAATGATACCTTTTTAAACGTAGCCTCCTCCCGAATAATACAATCGATATCTGTAAACTGTTCACAGTGAATAAGTTTGTATGAATAAATTTTACCTAAAGAAATTTTTTATAGTTTACACTTAAAAGAAAATACGTACCACGGTACCGAAATGTATAGCATGCACGACGAAAGTTGAAGTCAGGAGTTAGTGTCAAGACACCTGAAGAGCTATACGTTATTATGCATATTATCTCTTCATGTCTAAATTGTAATTAGTACATTTGCTTCATAATGCCAATTTGATATCGTGTGCGAAAATCAAATGGTTAAAAACACATTTTAGTATTTAAATTAATAACAAGTAGCGCTTGTTTGATAACTCTTTTGAAAATGCTACCTGAGATTTAGAATTGTATTTAAAAGGTCGATTATAAGTAAATTAGAATTTTACGATAAGAAAAAATACTATTAATAATATTTATCAATTAATATTAATCAATTTATAATAATTAAACTAGTATATCTACAATAAAGCACGGTTCCGATTAATATTCCCAAAAACGTTTTTAATGCCTTCATCGCAGTTCTGTAAGATAATTTAGATTGTTCTCACAATATTTCTTAGCAGTAAAGCAATGGGGTCGCACATATTCAGCTTGAGCTTGTGTAAACAAAATTTCACAATTTAGGTAATTTAAAACATGTATTTGTTTGAAACAACTGAATGAAGCACATAGCTACATAAAACATAGCTATATATAGTGTATGCTTATAATACATTTTGTTCAAAAAAACTCCCCAATGCATCGCGCATTTCGGGCTTGTGCCTTCAGAGGTAGATAAAATAATGAACAGAAAATTACGTCTTCTAATCCTCTCACTGAACATTGATTCTTTTACTTTCTCGTGATAAACAATCCAACACAAGCTACGTCAAGTCGTGTGCATTCATTTATACATGCAATTTCATTTATTAATAATCTTTCATCGTGAACTAGTAAAATAAACCTGAAAATGTTTCTAATTTTTTGTGATGAATCATGGGTAATGCTTCGAACTTGCAATAGATCGCGTGACTATCTTTCATCGTTGATGTACATTTATAACAACAATTATTCCAACTTTCTAAATGCTACCATTACGTCCAGCTAACGCATCGGTGAATTCATTATCCAATAGAAGTAAGCCCGGTTTTCCAATGGGAAATATTAAAAGCCAAAGAGAAGATCCCTTTCGTAACACATAGACCACTAATCCATCTTGTCACGTTTTGGGTATATTGATGGGAACCGTGCCTTAATTTTATCCTGAGATTCTTCTTTCATATGGATTGAATGTGATTTTTTTAACTTAATTCACATCAACATTTACTTTAGTTTCCTCAGTAAAAGTCTTAGCATTAAATTTATACCATAAGCGAAAGTTTTCAAAGTATGTCAATTACAAAAGAACTATCATCAAAGGTTTAATTTCAAAACTAAACAACATGTCATTTATGCAAGTAATGATCTATAAAAATAGTAAGTTTTTAAAAGCTGTCGACGCTTTTAATGATATATATACAAATATTAATCGTATTAATACTGCTCAATAAAATGGCATAATACTATGACGACTGCGCCTGTGTAGTCATTGTAAATATAACTTTATATTTTAATATATAAATTAGCTGAAAGTGTCACTTACTACCAGGATATTCAACCCATAAACGGACAAATTTAAAATTCGGACAATGGTCTTTGTAAATAATTACTATGGGATAACTATCGATATAGTCATTCGCCAGACCGGTAATTGTCAGGCGGAAAGTTAAAAGCTTAGAATTGGTTCTTCGTGCAGATAATCACTTTTTATAGCAAAGTCATTTCTAAGAGCTGAAAAAGCTACAATTATTCCAATGTTAATTCCATTAAACAAAATTAAATAAATTTATTCCATTGTCTGAAAGTTTTTAAACTATCGAATATCTTCATGTAACGACAAATGGATTATTGCACCTGAATGCATTAGCCATTCTGCTTATGTTCACAAATTAGCTTTTCTAGGAGATATTTTGAAAAGGTAAAAACAGAAATCAAATTAATTTATTTTAGTTTTTAAACTATCGAATATCTTCATGTAACGACAAATGGATTATTGCACCTGAATGCATTAGCCATTCTGCTTATGTTCACAAATTAGCTTTTCTAGGAGATATTTTGAAAAGGTAAAAACAGAAATCAAATTAATTTAGTTTATAGTCACTCTAACTTTATAATTGAGTGTCTGCAAATTAATATCTCGTCAAGTAGCTATTTAAACTAATAGAATTATTCTTATATATTATTATATTCTTGAATATAATAATATAATAATTCTTAATATTATTCTTATATTCTTGAATAAGAACTGCTTAAACCAAACATGATGTTTACATAAGCAACACTTTAAGTAAATTCAAAAAGTTTTCAGTGTGCATTTACAAAAGCAGACTAATCTCGTACAAACTCCTAAATTAAAGTAAGAACACATTTGTCAAAATGTATCAATGAAATTAAATTTGAATAGGGACTGTGATATAATATTGATATGGAAAGCATGACCTTTCTATATACATAGGATATTAAAGACTGATTTATCCTGCATAAGTAATTCAATTACAGGCTTTTTGTGTTGAAATACTAAACTTTATATTTTCAGCTACCAATTCAGAATAAAGCTAACCTCGTTTCATGATCTGATAAATTAGCCATAATAACCATGAACGCTTTTCTATTAGAGTACGACTCGCTTAAAACAGAAGAATAATGTATAATCCACATCAAGATACTTTTACTTAACGAATCAAAACAAATTGCTATTGAATTTGGAACCAATTCAATATAATGCCAATTAAAAAAATTACGTAGTATGTTTACATTTTGTAAACTAACAGTTACTGTAGATCACATATGGGCAACCGGTTGCCCGGATCCAGTCCGCTGAGCATTGTTATCTGGCGCGCCGCTAGAACAATATAACGGACATACATCTAGAAAACTCGATGAGATTGGCCATGAATAATATAAATGTTAATATTATGGCCTAGTAGTTTACGTTCAAAATAAATATTCTCACCTCGTTCTTCAAGTATATAAAGCTGCTTTTGCTTGATCACAAAATTATTACATTCTATAAATTAGTCCGGCCCTTTAGGTCAGAACAAGAGGTTCTGATTTAAGGGTTAATACATTTAATTTTATAGTCAATGCGTTCAATCAAAGCTTTTAGCAAGATTTCAAGACTTAGATATTCTTGCAGGCAAATAAATACACGAATATCTCATCTGACTTTTAACACTTCGATAAAATGTAGCAATTTCGAAAAATAGAAATTTCTATATGAAATTAAATGAAATTACTCTTACACCCACAGAATTTAGAGGTAAAGTGTATATTAATTCCAAATGTATTGTCGAGTATAGCTTGATATAAGCAATGCTTTGATATGAAATTATCTTTTGGCTGATCATTTTAATAAAGCAAAAATCGGTAAAATAAGTAATACATTAGTGGTAACTTGAATATATAAATAAATTATTAGCTAAAATCAAGCTAAACTAACGATAGTAATATTGTCTTCCTACAGTCCGCCATCGCTGATGTTTGTAATCTTATTATTTCTAAAACGCTATTGTCAACCCATTGATTGTCAATCTAAAATAAAATCGAAATTGAAAAAAGTAAACATTATACTAATATTTATTATATTGATATTATTATATTGATATTTATTATATTGATATTATTAATATAATAAATAGTAAATAAAATCTAAATTTTATGTCTTGATATTTTTACTGAAAATTAGAGATTAGATGGCGAACAGTTGCCATCTAATGGAATTATTTTATAAAATCATATAATTTAATTCTATAGGAATTAAACCAATTCCTATAGAATTTTCATTCACCACAGTTCAATTTAATAGCAGAATATTGTTGAAAAGACGTACATCTGATAGAGCTGTAGTAATTTTAAGATTACTTGCATTGAAATAGTAACATTTAAAATATTGTCAAAACTAAAACATTTAAATTCAAAATATAATTTTTAAATTACTATGAAACGTAATATTTCAAAGATACTATATTATTCAAATACGTAGATTACATGTCATTTTAAAGACCTTGCATCTATAATATAATTATTCCAGACAAATATTTTTGTCTGGAATCATTCCAGACAAAATTTCATAATAAAAATTTTTTTAATAAAAAATTCAAAATTTCTACATTGTCAAAGATATGTGTTGTATTCAAGTGTTAGCAAATAGATTCGTCAAGTGCATACCTAAATATATATGTGTTCAAATTCTTTGTCTAAAAATTATTTAAATACAAATGATTAAGATTAATTATTTGTATTAATTATTTAATTATATGAGGTTCCTTCGCGGTATAGCCTGTCTTAGCCTTAGAGATAAGGTTAGGAATTCGTTTATCCAGGATAGACTCAGAGTAAAGTTGCTTCTTCTCCACATCGAAGAAAGTCAGCTGATGTGGCTAGGACACGTTCTTAGGATGTCTAGGGATCACCTTCATCAAAGGGTGTTCCAGGCCGGACTATCTGGAAATAAACCTCGAGGTAGACCTCAATACAGGTAGAGAGATCAAATTTTGAAACTGTATGAAACCTCCTTGGGGTATCTGAAAGAGAACTCTGGTCTGTCACCCAGGATCGCGATGTCTGGAGTAGTTTTTCGTGCACTGTCTCCACGACCCGACACCCGGACCAGTGGTTGACAAGAAAATTTTTTTATATTATTTATTTTTCTTGTCAAGAAATTGTTGTTGTAATAAATAATTGCTAATTAATATATTTTTAATAAAAAAATTATTAAAATAAATTTATTAATTTATTATTTATTTATTTATTAAATCATTTTTATAATAAATGCTTTATTATTTAAATTTCAATGTTCAAACTGTTTTTACTTTAGCAAAATTATTATTAATTTATTTATTTCGCATATTATTTTACATTATATTATTTATATCATATTATTATATCATTTTATATTTAATAGATCAGATAACTGAGTATACGTATTTTATACTATATATAAACAAAAATATTGATGAATAATAAATAATTATATAAGATTTTATACAATTTTTTATTTGTATTAAGTTTAAATTAAAAATAAAAATCAATTTTTTATGAATTTTTAATCCGGCTGCATCTGTAATTTCCAAAAAATGTCTGCTGTCTACGTATTTTTTACTATAAATAAAAATAAAGAAATAATAAATAAGTATATAAGGTTTTATACAATTTATACTTATAAAAACGATAATATGATCAATATAATATTTATATTTAATAATAACAATTAGGATTATAATATATAAAGAAATGTAAATTAAGAAATATTATTAAATATATTAAATATAAATATATATTTATGTTAAAAATATATATTTGCATTTATGAATTGCATTTATGAAATGATAAATAATAAATAATAGACGATATGTAGGAATAAGGTATGAAATAATAATCAGATAACTAAGTCAACGTATTTTATAATATATATAAATAAAAATAAAGAAATAATAAATAAGTATATAAGGTTTTATACAATTTATACTTATAAAAACGATAATATGATCAATATTATATTTATATTTAATAATAACAATTAGGATTATAATATAAAAAGAAATGTAAATTAAGAAATATTATTAAATATATTAAATATAAATATATATTTATGTTAAAAATGTATATTTGCATTTATGAATTGCATTTATGAAATGATAAATAATAAATAATAGACGATATATAGGAATAAGGTATGAAATAATCATCAGATAAGTAAGTCAACGTATTTTATAATATATATAAATAAAAAAAACGAAATAATAAATAAGTATAAAGGATTTTATACAATTTATATTTATATCAATTTAAAATAAGAAATTTAAATTTAAAATAAAAATCAATTTTTGGGAATTTACTAATAAATAACAGACGATGTATCATAATAAGGATTAGAGATCCTTATTATGAACTGCTATGCACCGGGTTTAAATAATTTATTTCTAATTTTAAATATCAAATGATTATATACAATTATAAAAATAAAAAATATATAAATAATAAATAATTCGATAATATTTTTTACAATTTATTTTTAAATCAAGTTAAAATTTAAAGTTGAAATCTGAAATAAAAGTCAATTTTTATGAATTGAATAATACATAACAGACGATGCATTCGAATAAGGATTAGAGGTCATCGGGATGAACTGCTATGTAATCAGGTTTCGTCTCCTATTCCTCAACCCAACATAGTAGTGAGGTCAAACACGTGCTAATGACTTATTTCCTCTAATGAAATTTGATTATTTAGTGTTCCTTATTCGAATACAAAGCATTTAAGATTTTTAAAGATCGTTAAAGCTTTATTAGCATATTGTTTATTATTCATCCATAAATATTTTCCGCTTAATAGTTTAAATTTATTTTAAATAATATTTTATTCTAATATACAAGAGTGGTATACTATAATGCCATGATCAAGCAATTGAGTTAAGGGTGTTCTTAAATATAGTCAAGACTCCTGAAGTGCTTTCTACAACAGTGTAGCCATGCTAAAGAAAATTGTTTTGGTTTGCTTAAACACATCCGTAACGAATTCAACATTTTCGAATACTCCTTTGATATTAATGTCCATGATCATAAAATAGCAATCACCATTTTTTCGTAATGAGCCCATTTCAATGAGATTCTCTTTGTACACAGAATTCTTGTGCATATATCTGATGGGTTAATTATTTGGTCTAAATTTAAATCTAATGTTCACATTGCAACGCAGCAATATCGATGTCGGTTAGTGTTGGCTGAAGATATACGGTTCAAACACGAATCTATATTCTTTGGCCAATTTATGGAATTATTGAATTTTCTGAGCTTCCATTTTAAGCTTTGATATGTCTCCGATATAACGTAATCGGAGACATTTTGTTATTCAGTCTAATATTGTTCACACATTTAATTGTAGCATTAATAATTATATCCTTATATTGATCTTGGTAGCAAAAAGAAGATACAATCAAATCACTAGAATAGTAAATATAAAGGATACAAAACCATTGCATTTATGGACTTCACTTTCATGCAATAAGTTATTTCATCAATTCGCATTTACAATTGCTAAGAACATGGGATATCATACAAATCTAGATGCATTTTATTTGAGAATAAAATTTAAAAAGTTAATGTTTTTTGCTTCCATGACAACCTGACAATTTTATGTCAGGTATCAATGTACAGGTATTGAGAAGTTATAAATACTAATATAAATATATGGATAAAATTGAATTAATAAAAGCCTTAAATATTTTGATATATCAAAATTATTTAAAAGTCGGACATATATCTAAGATAAATGAAAGGTGTTCCAATGGAAGGAAATAGTAGCTCAATTATATCTGACTCATTTTTAAGCTTTAAAAAAATATGAATTTGTTTATAATTGTGTAAAAAATAATCTAAACTATATGAAAATATGAAATATATGTTTTGATACATTGATGATATATGTGTATTTAACTCTAATAATTTATATTCAATTAGTGAACAAATTTATCCAGGTAGCATCATTCTTAATAAAACCAATATAAATTATAAAAAAAGTATATATCTTGATATGAGCATTAAATTAACATCAATTAAACCTCTTTTAATTTATATCGTAAAGATGGCATATTTAAATTTACAAGAAACATTTGTGCATGAGCATTCATGCATACCATATAATATAAAATATAATACATTAAATAATGAAATTTAAGAATTGCAACAATATGTAATGATATTGTATTTCTTCGAAATCATTTAAATAATTTAATAGATACATATTTTAAACTAGGTTACTATAAAAATAACATCAAGCAGAAAATATTTAATATGTAAATCAACACAATATTATTAAAAATATATTTAAAATCTTGAGTGGAAAATTTTTATGGATGGATAATAAATAATATATTTTGTATTAGAATAAGCAAATGTCACCAGTGGAAATACTTCATTAGCATGTATTCGTTTCCGCTGCTATGTTGAGTTGAGGAATAGGGGTCGAAGCCTAATTACATAGCAGTTCCACCCAATGACTTCCAATCCTTATTATGATGCATCGTCTGTTATTTATTAGCCAATTCATAAAAATTGATTTTTATTTAAAATTTCAATTTTAAATTTTTATTTGATATAAATTATATAAAATCTTATATAACAATCATTAATTATTTATAGTTATTTATTATTTAATTATTTAAATTGTATTTAGCATTATTTTTAATTTATAAATAATACAAAATGCGTAGACTAATATAAAATACACCAGAATGTGTGATTCTGTCATTTATTTTGCGTATTCAAAATATTAAATCATTAACATTTTATATTTTTCACTGTTCCTTCAAATATTTGCTCATATACATATTTATTAATTAATTATGAACGCAGAAGACACTGGATATCAAGATAAATCAGTTAAATCACATTTGGAATGTTGATGAAGAGGGGAATTTAAATCAGTTAAATCACATTTGGATTTTTCGGGCTTTGCACCTTAAAGTTAGAAAAACCGTTTATTGTTTAAGTTAACATGTCGAATTGTATCTAAATATTATAGAAATTGGCTCACAAACGGTACTTGGTATTTAACATTATTGTAAATTAGTGAAATTCTGGAGCAGATCGACAAATAACTAACTTTTTGATTTTATACATTTAGTAATAAAGAGTTAAATTACTTATTTGTGGCAGAATGCTTGCTTTGACACAAGTAAAAAGAGTTAACGCTTTGTCTAAAAACAGTTTAAAAAGTAAAATGAGTTTATTTGTCAGCTCCTTAGTAATAAACAGTAAAACCACTGATTTTATTTAGTCATCCAAAAAACGAAAGTAATGTTTATTCATTTTATAAATGCATATTTATGTAAAATGTAGATGAGCTATTTTAATATCTCCTATAAGACTAACTCACTAGTTAATTCATTATAAATATTACTGAGCATCGTAACCACCTATTAATTAATCATTTAAAACATCATAGTAGAGGATAGCAGCACATGTTTAAGGTCACTATTATGTATAAACGATTATATTAAACGATTTTGTTATATTTACCAAAGAAAAATAATCAAACTTACTCTATCCAGGTCATTAAACTCTTCTTGAACATATGTAAATATACGCTTGCATTGAGTTGGTGTCTTTCTTTATGCTTTTAACTTATAAATACAGTACAATAGTTGATATTATTACTTGTAGTTTTCAAAAAACTGCTGATATGGATAAGGCAACTCATCTCTTGACGAAATGCATAGATCTAATTGATTCTGCAAGCAGAAAACAGCATAATTATAAAACGGTTTTAGGTATATTACTTTCGAGAATAGTTTTTGTTGCCAATTAATCACCACATCGTCTTTAATATCAGATCGTGCTGGTGCACTGCTGCTTTTGACCGAACTACTTATCGACAATTGAATCCTTAAAGTAATCAGTTCACTGGATATTTTTATAGAAAATGCAAAAGCGAATTATTCTGATAATTATGTAATCCTTTCTCAGAATGACCGAGGATTACTGTGTCTTAATATAATAAATTATGTGCTTTAATATAATATATGCCTTAATATAATAATATTATATTATAATATAATATTATAATATTGTGCTGGTGCACTGCTGCTTTTGACCGAACTACTTATCGACAATTGAATCCTTAAAGTAATCAGTTCACTGGATATTTTTATAGAAAATGCAAAAGCGAATTATTCTGATAATTATGTAATCCTTTCTCAGAATGACCGAGGATTACTGTGTCTTAATATAATAAATTATGTGCTTTAATATAATATATGCCTTAATATAATAATATTATATTATAATATAATATTATAATATTATCGTCTATTATTTATTATTTATCATTTCATAAATGCAATTCATAAATGCAAATATACATTTTTAACATAAATATATATTTATATTTAATATATTTAATTATATTATAATATATTTAATATATTTAATTTAATATATTAAATATATTAATTATTCCTATATATCGTCTATTATTTATTATTTATCATTTCATAAATGCAATTCATAAATGCAAATATACATTTTTAACATAAATATATATTTATATTTAATATATTTAATTATATTATAATATATTTAATATATTTAATATATTTAATTTAATATATTAATATATTAATTTAATATATATATTATATTTAATATATTTAATTTATATTATAATATTATATTATATTAAAATATAATATTTTATATTTCTTATCAATCTTTATATTTTAAGTCTTTTTATTTTACTTATATGTCCGTATCTATCGACATAGTAATAAAAATAACAATATCTTTATAACTCAAAGCAATTTCTTCTTGAATGAGAGTGAAAGCCGATTTTAAAGACGTAGTACACGTATCTTTATGATAAATAAATAGTTGACAAGCTAATCGACACGCTCAGGGCCGTGCGTTGCGCTTTGCTCAAGTACTCGAACATTAAAATATTAAAATATCGTTTATGTTTAATCGACAAATGAGTTTTTGTTGGATTAATAAATGACACTAGGACTTACTTAATAGAGAAATCTTCTATATTTCCGATCGGTCTGTATATCCCAACAAACATTTGAGAAATTTAATCAGAATATTTTACTGTCCAAATGGGCAGGTGTGTGATTTGATTTATGCTCGTATTGAAATTTTATCAGTGAATTTTACTAAAAAAAAACAGAATTCATAGTTTGATCACAAAGTAAATCGGTATCAAATACAGATTTTGTGATTAGATATTATCATATCTAATTTTGCGATTTTATTTTAAAGTCAATTGCTATCAAACATGGATTTTTCGACAATCATATAAATTTATTATAAAATAAATATTTAATGACAAATTAATTGTATTAATTATTACTAATGGTTAATAGTAACTGTTGAGAAATCGCTTTTATAACATTAAAACGTTTAAATTACATGTAAGTTGAAAATAGTTTTTATGTTTATAATTCGAATCTATTTTTAAAACACGAAGAATCAAATCAGCTAACTGAGTCTACGTATTTAATATAATTATAAAATAAACAAAACATAATAATGCTAAATCAAAATTTAAATAAATAATAAAATTAATAATTGTTTTTAAATTTTATATAATTTAAATTAATATAAAATAAAAAGTTGAAATTTAAAATAAATGTCATTTTTATGAATTGAAAACAAGTAAAATAACAGACGTTGTATCAGAATAATAATTAGAGGTCATCAGGAAGAACTGCTATACTATCAGGTTTCGACCCCTAACTCCTCTACCCAACATAGCAGCGGGGCCAAATACATGCTAATGATGTATTTCCTCTGAAATAACTATCTAGTATCTTATTCTAATACAAAGTATATTATTTATTATCCATCCATAAAAATTTGCCACTTAAGAGTTTAAATTTATTCTTTATATTATTGTGTTGATTTATATATTTTACTATTTTCTGATTGATGTTATTTTTATAGTAACCTAGTTTAAAATATGTATCTATTAAATTATTTAAATGATTTTGAAGAAAGCCTATATCATTACATATTGTTGCAATTCTTAAAATTTCATTATTTAATGTATTATATTTTATATTATATGGTATGCATGAATGCTCATGCAAAAATATGTTTCTTGTAAATTTAAATATGTCATCTTTACGATATAAATTAATAGTAGTTTTAGTTAATGTGAATTTAATGTTCATATCTAGATATACACCTTCTTTATCATTAATATTGGTTTTGTTAAGAATAAGGCTTTATGGATAAATGTGCTCATTAATTGAATAAAAATTATTAGAATTAAATACACATATATCATCAATGTATCGAAACATATATTTCATATATTTATATTGTTTAGATTTAGTTTTTACACAGTTATGAACAAATTCATATTCTATAAAGCTTAAAAGCAAGTCAGCTATAATTGGGCTACTATTACCACCCATTGGAACACCTTTTACTTGTCTAAATATAGATGTCCCTACTTTTAAATAATTTTGATTTTTCAAAATATTTAAGGATTCTATTAATTCAATTTTATCCATATATTTATATTTACTTGATGGTTTAATTTTTGTTAGATAGGCGTTATAATTATTATAACATATATATGTATATCTTTTTCCGAATATAAGGTTAATTAATTTTACTAACGCTTCTTTAATATCTACTAAATCTAGATTTGTATAAAGCGTACTAAAATCGTATGTATTTATATTTTGAAAATTCATTCCTTTTGTCTGTTCTAAAAATTCTTTTGTAGAATTAATACTGAAATAGTGTTTTATATATTTATTTTATATTTTAAAATAGTATTTTACATATATTTCATATGTTTATATTGTTTAGATTTAGTTTTTACACAGTTATGAACAAAAATTGCTTGAATTAAAACCGCGCTTTACAAAACGTTGGAAGTATTATAATAAAAAGGATTTTGCTAACAACTAAATAACCACTAAAATGTTTTAAAAAGAAAAACATGAAGTAAAAGGAAAACAGAAAACAAAGTCCGTTCAGTAATTACTGGAGTCTTCATTGTGTCACGGCCTCAGGTCCACAGGATTTGAGCCAGTCAATTCAACACGCCACTCTCTGACTAAACAACCTAGGGTCTCTCACTGCCCGAAGAATCCAATCGAAGAGGACTATGCTCGGACTAAGCTTGAGAAACCTTAGTCTTTGCTCTGAGGGACGTCCTCTTCAAAAGAAGACTAATCCCGAGATAGCCCAGGTACCCCAGAGGCGCACTTGGTTTTCCAATTCAATGACAAATGCTGAGCCCGTTTCAGTGCCCACCTAGCTTACTTAGAGATACTTTCCAGTCTATACATGTCAGCTTTCGCTGACCAGTTCACCGTAATAGTGAACCCCAAGTATTATACTCGACTTGTGAAGGTAGCGAGTGGTTGAGGCTGCAAAATGGAGGAAAATGCAGAGAGTGCTAATTTCTTAAGTTTCTTTTTGGTGGCAGTGTGACCATGAAAAAAGACCACCTTCGATTTATAGCAGTTGAGAACAATATTGGATATGGGTAGCTGGTCTTTTAATCTTAAAAAGAAACGGCTGATGTCAGAGACTACATCTTTGCACCTGCGTCCAAAGAATAGGGCTGTGGTATCATCAGCGTAAACCACACGATGTTAATCGCGTTTAAAATTTTTTTAGTATAATTTTTTTAGTTTTCTTCCTGATGACCTCTAATCCTTATTCTGATACAACGTCTGTTATTTATTAATCAATTCATAAAAATGACGTTTATTTTAAATTTAAATTTTTTATTTTGTATTAATTTAAATTATATAAAATCAAATAACAATTATTTATTTTATTATTTAATTTTTAAATTTTGATTTAGCGTTATTATCTTTTGTTTATTTTATAATTATATTAAATACGTAGACTCAGTTAGCTGATTTGATTATAATAAATGCCAATTATTATGAGTTGAATAATAAATAACATAAAATTCATAAGATTCATGAATTGCTATGTTATCATTTTTCGGCCATTATTTCTTGGCCGAGCATATCAGAGGATCCAAATACATGCTAATGACGTATTTCCTCTGATAAAATTTGTTAAATAGTGCATCTTATTCTAATACAAAGCATATTGTTGATTATTTATCCATAAAATATTGTTTATTTATATTGTTTATTAAAATATCGTTTATTTATTAATATTGTAAAAAATCTTAAATATAAAATTATTATAAAATTATTATATCTTAAATTATTAGTTAAATACACATATATCAATATATGTGTATCATCAATGTATCGAAACATATATTTCATATCGTTATATAAATTAGATTTAGTTTTTACACAGTTATGAAAAATTCGTATTCTATAAAGCTTAAAAATAAGTCAGCTATAATTGGGCTACTATTACTCCCCATTTTAAAAAAATCAGTTTAAAGAAATATTTAAAATTCGATTTTGTAAAGCGGTTTTTAGTAGATGTGTCAATCATAGAAAATACAATTAAAGTAATCAAAGAACGAATTTGAATTTAAAATTGCTATTTTTATGCTAAATTGGAAGAGGGGATTATAAAATATGAACAAATGTCTAAAATTAATAATTAAAATTAATTATAATTATAATTAATATAATTATATATTATTTATTAATATAATTATATATTTACTTATTTATAATTATATCAAGTAAATAAAAATAATAATAAATATTAAATCATAAATATAGATAAATAATAAATAATAAATAATTGCATTATATTTTATATAATTCATATCAGGTTCAAATTTAAAATTGAAATCTTAAATAAAATTCAAATTTTTTGAATTGGCTAATAAATACTGTCGTGGACGTTTCATGTTATTTTAGCTATTGAAATAACTAAAAGATATTTATTTTAGTTATATCAAGTCAAAATTAAAAATTAAAATTTAAAATAAAAACAATCTTTATGAATTGACTAATAAATAGCAGACGATACATCACAGTAAGGATTATAGTTCTTTAGGAGGAATTGTTTTGTCAACAAGTTCGGCACCTATTTTTCGATTTAACATAGCAGCGGGGCCAAAATAAAACAAATAATTAAATAACAATTATTAGATTAATAATTGTTAATTATTAATAATTATTTATTAATTATTAGATTTTATACAATTTATATTTGTATTTAGTAAAAATTTAAAATAAAAATCAAAAATAAAAATTAAATTTTATGAATTAACTAATTAATAATATACTATGTATCGAAATAAGGATTATAGGTCTTCAGGAGATACTGTTACTACTATATTAAATTTATAACTGTCTAGAAGATGAAATAATGTAGAATTTTTTGTTTATGTAAACCTTCTATATATTTTCTGTAACAGATTTATAACACTATATTTACTATAATGACATATGCGTGATAATGTGATGGAAAACTATTTTTAAAATCAATTAACGAGAAAGATTAACAAATTTAACTGACATTGTTATTTAAACAAATTACATGTATTTTGATAAAATTAGTGAGTTGATAGTATAAACTAAATCCACAATATCCATCTATTTTTGATTAGATAGTTTAAAAGGAACGAAGAAGAAATATTTTTAATTTGCATCTTGATGATGATAACAGGAGCTATCGAAATATTGTACTTTTAAATAAAGGGAAATATTTTCTTCGTTCTTTTAAAACAATCAAATAAAGTGTTTTAAGCAAAATGCTCTGGTATTAATATTTTGTAAAAACAAGTTATAAATAAGTTTTCAGTATATACACTGGTTCGCCGTCAATGCCTAATAAAAACAGCATGCAAAGCGGATAAAGACAATTTATTTAATTTGTATATTCTTAAACAACTTTATATCAGTCATCAATTTTAAACTTTTGAGCAATTTTAATTTTGGTACTAAAAGCAATAGCATTCAATAAAAATGATGTTTTGATCCGCGTTGTTAATTCCACTAATAAAAGTGATAAAATATATTTTCTGTAACAGATTTATAACACTATATCTGCTATAATGGCATTAAAGAGATAATGTGATGGAAAACTATTTTTAAAATCTATACTTAACGAGAAAGATTAACAAATTTGCATATTATCTATAGATGCAAAGCATTTTTGTAAATTACTTTCAAGCTTTAACCTTTAGCTATTTAAATATTACAGCTCAAAAATTGTAAGGTACAAGGACGAATCAAAAGATAAGTTGAGATAATTTCTAGCGTATTTCATCAGTAAATGGAAGTTCACACACTTGGGAGGATATATTCGATCTCTGCATAAATATATTCATGCCACAATGCATAAGAATTTAGATAATACAAAAGCATTCAATCGACAAAATATTAATCCGTTGTTTTATAAGCTAAAATAGTAGCTGAAAATGTATTATTTTAAAAAACTCAAGAACAACTTTATGCATCCGAACTTGAAAAAATGCAGACAGTGGGATTCCATAGCCGTGATGCCAATCTTGAAGCGCTTGTTGCATCTATGGGTGGGACGCAAAAATGGCTGTAGAACATAATGAAGACTCTTGACTTTTACCAGTTGTTATGCCGATTTTTCGTTTAATTAATGCTGTATATTGTAATTAGATTGTAATTTAGACTATTATTTATCATTTATGTTTAATTTTAAAAGCTAATTAGTAAATGGAAGTAATAAATCACAATCTGATCAACGCTTTTATAAATGATTTTGATTCTGCGAAAGAATTCATAAATAAAACTGGAATATAAATTTAAATAATTTTCTATATGTGCATATTAGATTCAAAAATTAGTATTACGATTTTGCCGTCGAATTCGTCATTTTCATGAAGTTGTCAGCACGTGACAAACAAGTTTTGATTGTATTAACAAAGATGATCTACCTAAAATAATTGGTTTACAAAACTGGTAAATGTCAAGTTGATCGTTTTCAGTAAATCAGTTATTAATTTGACAAAACATAGCACAAACTTTAGTTTATGACCTAACCGCCTAACAGAACGCAGCCGAAAAGTTATCGCTTAGATAATCGAAATTTATCCAGCCTGGAGTTGTTTGGTGTTATAAAAAGCGAACAATATGTACCTATACAATTGATCAGTTGTTTTTAACGCGTGAAAAATTTTGTTAGAAATTTGAAATAAAAAGAGTTATTATTAGCACCGAGTTGCCAAAGTGAAAAAAACTTACACCTTTATTCGAAGAATACGGGGAAACAAAATCAGTGATGACCCAACTGCGATCAAAGCTACATTCTACAATAATTTGAGGTGATATCCAAATCTACAACACATAACATTAAAACTAATACCGAATCGTATACATCATACTCGTTCCATAGTTTTGCTCTTTTATGAAAAATTAATTTAAAGACGCAATAGGATATCTATTTAGAAAAATACCCCTACATTCGTGGATAGTGTAGATATTTTTAACCGACAGTAATAGAAAATAAGATTAGCTTGTTGAGACATTAGAAGGCTGATATATTTCAAGGCGCAGAAAAGAGAGTATAGAGAGAGCGAAAAAATTAGCTACTTATTGGGAGAAAAAACCTTTCACGTAAAATTTCGACGTATCATTGAAAGTAAACGAATAACTGTTACAACATTGCGATAGTGGTATTGCTTGCGAATGATTAGCTTATCAATTAGACTTATAAAATCAGACCAGGAATCTGGTATATCATGCAGCAAAGAGGGGCATAACAAAAGCGGAGCCCATTACAACACTGAAGGTAAGTTTACATTTGTGTTAATTAAATTTAATTTCTATATAATTTAGTAGTTATGTCTTTGCCATATAATTTTGATAATTATTTCGTAATTATATTAATTTCTTTGCAATACTCTATCATTTCAAATTTTCGGTGTGTATTAGGAGCCACGATTTTCACTATTTAAAAAAGCTTCGATTGTTATTGACAGCTCCTAACAGCTATGTAACGTATAATCCTAATTATGATATAATCCTAATTATGTATTATTGAATAATAATACATAATTAGGATTATACGTTACATAATTATGAATTATATTATATGTAACATATAATATAATTCATAATTATATCATAATTATAATCCTAATTATGATATAATCCTAATTATGTATTATTGAATAATGCAAATTGGAATTAATAATTTAAATTCGTTTACATTGAACGTATATACTGTTCTTGTGTTTTTATAATTAAAAATATTTTATTTTTTTACTAATAAAATAGTATTTATGTGATATACATCAATATTGAAGTGTTAGAATAAATAAATCTTTTAATAAAATCACTTGTTATATTGTACAGATTAAAATATCAGCGATTTCTTCACAAATTTTTCAAAAATTTACAAAATATTCGATCACATTTGTATTGGAATTATTTCATTAGCCAGGAGTCAAGATCTTAATGGTCTGACGTCTATAACAAGTTGATGGGCAAAATTAATAAAAATTAAAATTACTAAAAAGTACGTATATAAAATTACAGAACCCGAAATCGATGAACACAAACTATATTGATTTATAAAACCATAAATGATGATTTTATACTACTATCACAAAATGATGATAGTATGACGATAACGATAATACAGTATGACAATCCAGTGCAATTTCGATATATCGAAAATTAGATTGTTTAAATGTTTTAATTTCCAAAAATCGCAAGACAACAGGTTAGAATTACTGAATATTTCAAATAGAATACCATCAAACTCGAATAGCTTGACACAAATTATATTACATTTACTAGACATCAATGCAAGTCTTGTAATTGTTAAATTAAGAGATACGACAACTAAATAGCGACAAGAATAAAGATTACAATTTAAATGTAACTTTTGTTTCTAGGATATTATAAAAGTATTTTCGTAAATTTCATCAATTTAAAATATATTAAGTATGACAAGTATTTCTGATTCAAAAATTAAAACTATACAAATTATCATTGCCATTCATTAATAAAGCATATTACATAAAGAAATACAACTTAAAATCTTTTTGGAAATCCCTATATAGTATATATTTTATACCAAATAATAATATACCTTATACATAAGGTATTATACTTTATATAATACTATATTATTTGTATATTAAGGTATTATTATATACTATAATACTATATTATTATTTATAATAATATACCTTATGCATTTATACTTTATACCTGAACTGTAAACATTTTTCACATAATTTGTCAAAATCCGAACTTTTAAATGAATAATACATTTGCTATCAATTAGAAATGATCCAAGTAATAAATAAAATCATCTCAGCCGTTAGTATTAAAAATTAATTTTAAAAATATTTAAAAATTATTTTCTCAAAAATATCGGATTTGATATAAAATATCGGATATTATAAATAGAATGAAACGCGGTGATTTGGTGAGGCAAATCAAACACAACATGGTGCGAATCATTTAAGTTGTTAGTATTACAACTTAAACCGATATTTTTTAAAGAGTAATAGATATTTGAATTTAAATATTTATTTATTAAATATTAATATTTAATTTTAATAGGTAGTGCATATTAAATATTGAATTCAAAATCTTAATTTAAATATAAAACAATTAATATTTATTGGATTTAATTTATATTTTTATATGGATATCGTTAACATAAAATGTAATAACTTACAATCTATAAATATAAAACCAAAATATTTTACAATATAAAATAAATAGGATAAAACTGTGTGCTTTTCTAAAATTTCGAATGCAAACAATGGCTCTCCGACGTTTAAAAAAAGCGTGTTTAATAAAGTATAAATCTAAAATATAAAAAATATTAATAAAAAAGTGATGAGAGGTACCCGTCACTGATGAGTTTAAATGATGACGAAATGATACTAATTACCGCTTTGTCGATTCTTTTGTGGCTGCAAAACTGATTATAAACAACCTCTCATTAAATACTCGCATTTATCATAAAGTATTAATCTTTATAATTAAAATTTTCCATTTAATTTAAATCTTTGAGGCAAGTGATGTTTTTACTTCTGAAATACTAAAGTAGTGGCGCTAATTAAACAGTTGAAGATGATAGCAAAGCCCAGGAATTTAAAAATCTTGTTATTTAATTATTTGTGTGAAATAAACGCTAACTCTTTGCGCTCCGTCTAAAATTTAATTATAGTGCAGACAACATTTACATAAAAATACAGCTAAATATACATTATCTTTCTGATATAACAAGAAATTTCAAACTAAATTTCCTTCAATAATTCACGAGAAAATTATCATTAGAAAAATAAAACAAATTTAATGTATCTCAATCATCTTTAATCATTAAAAACTACAGAAATGTCATTCAACACGGTAATAATAAACTCAGCAAGTAATATTATACTAGACGTTCATAAATATGATGATAAATCGAGCTCAGCTGTCGTATTCTGTCATGATTTAATCATTTGATATTATTTTCGTAATGATTTAAGTTTTTTTAAATGGATATTTTAAATTTTAACTTTGTAAATACAAATTATATAAAACTTTATATAACAAATATCGATTATTTATAATTATTTATTATTTATTAGTTAATATTTTAAATTTTATTTAGCATTATTTTTTAATTTCTAAATAATATAAAACACGTAGACTCAATTTGCTGATCTGATCAAAACAATTGAAAAATTAATTTTTATTTTAAATTCTAACTTTATATAAATTATATATAATCCTTTATCATTAATTATGTATAATTATTTATTCTATTTATCGTTATTTTTAATTTATAAATAATATAAAACAAGTAGACTCAATTGGCTGATTTGATATATGTATTATTGATAAGACATTATTACTTTTCTGCTTATTTCCAAGCAAGTTTGTTGAATTTCATTTCTATTTCTTATAATTAATTATCTCTCATTAATTCGTATTTCAATAGTAAATAGCTTTTATAGTAAATAGTAAATTAATAACTATAATATTTTTATACCGTAGAAAGTAATTTTAAAAGTAAAATTAATTGTAACTCGGTTGGTCTTTTATTTTTACAAGGATGTTTGTGTAATAAAGTTTTATGACATTATTTTGATACAACATTTTTAATTTTTGCAAATTTTCAAGCAAAATTGATGAATTTTTTCTATTTCTTAAAATGGATAATCAACAAAATATTATTAAAATATTAAAGCTACAATCTATAAATGAACAAAAAATATTATTAAAAATAAATTTAAACTTAATCAAAAAAATTTATGAATAGTAAATAATATACTTCATATTAAAATAAGGTACACTAAATAATCAAATTTCATTAAAGGAAATACGTCATTAGCATGTATTTGACCCCGTTGCTATGTTTGCAAGAGTCATTTTCAAGTGTTATGCTTTATATTTTTCTAAATCACAAAAAGGACTAATTTGGACCCGCTGCTATGTTTGCAATAGTCCTTTTCAAATGTTATGTTTTATATTTTTCTAAAATATACACTCTAAAAGGACTATTGTAATAGTCGAAAGTTTGTGAACAATAATTTTCTTTTTCAATTCCTATCGATGTTAAAACGCCCTGAACAATAATGTTATTCTCTAAAATCTGATATCTTAAATAAAATATTAACCACTTAAATGTTCAAAATAAAAAAATGCATTTTTTAGTTTTAAAGGTCTAATGTATTATTGAAGATATTTCCAAAGTGTTTGAACCATCAAGACATAGGAACGCTGTAGCTATTAGCAGTTGCTTTGCAGTTTCCAGACGGTATTGTTCAGCTTGTCAGAAATTTTGTAATAAAAATAATAAGGTTATTCTTTAGAAATTTAAATTTAAAAGTTATATAACGAAAATAGTAGAATTATCCTGAGTAGAATAATGGTTTATCTTAATGACCATTATTGACATATTGTATGTAGGAAGCATTTATTATATCTAAAAGTAAAGCATTCTTGCCGTACACGAATGTAATCTATTACACATGCATATCTTTATACCAGTATTAATCTGCTATTTTTTGGTAAAATAATATATTCCTAATTTCTTAGAAATAAAAAACGCCCAAAACAATCTTAATTTAGATTTTATAGCTATAAGAAAGAGTACAATATAAAACAGTTTTTATTATACAATAAAGCAGACTAATCCGATATTTTAAATTATGGGTTATAGCGCTGGGTTGAATGGAAAAGTATGATCCATCGTAAAAATAATGCGTTTTGGCAATCTTTATAGCTTTGATGGATATGAATTGAGATTTCGTTTATGATTCCCATGACTCGTTTATTCGTAATAAAATAATTTAATAAATGGTTAATTCGCAATGAAATAACTTGTTTATTCGTAATAATTAACTCATTAATTTATACCATTTTTATTACTTTAATAACAAAATAGCCATATTTTTATTCCAACACATACAACGAAAAAGGTATAAATGACAAAACATATATCAGAACCCCATTTCAAAGTTTGGAATGAGTTATTTAAGGTATTGCGGTGATTATGCGTTAAATAATGTGTTTAGATATATTTTATTTGCTTCATTCATCGCCTATTATGGGTAAAGAATCTACGGACGTTAAAAATAATCTTAGAAAACCATAAATTGAAAACAAATTGCTAAATAAAAATACTTTTAATAAAATAAATTAATGTCATTATATTAATTAATGAAAATTTTGTGGTTTATCGAAACCAGTTTTATTTTGTTAGGTGGTAATCGTAATAGAAACACATAATTCATGAAATTTAAATATAATTAAATTTTGATATTATAAACAATGTATTCCGGATAAAATCAGAACCACAACGGATATTTGTCATACGACACGGAGAACGTGTAGAATCAACATCCGGAATTAATTGGATAGATGTGGTATTTGACAAAATTAAATATACATTTACGACATATACAACATTAAATTATACAGCATTAAAACATAAAAATTATTTAATAATATATTAATTAATATATTAATATATTAATATAATATTAATTAATAAATATTATAATATTATTATAATATTATTATAATATTATTAATTATAAATATCAATTAATATTTCGTTTTTGCAATTATTTATAATAATTGAAAATCAATTGCGTAATTTATAATCGATGAATTGATTTAATTGAAATGATAACTAATCGTGTTTGTACATCAACTAAAAATATGCCTGTCAGGATCAGCAATGAATACTAAGAAACTTTTCAACATTTGCTTTTATGGACATTAAATAATTGAATATAGTTTTCAAGTTCCACGATTAAAAATCGACAATTAAGTAACAGCTGTCCCTAAATGTAAATAAATTTTGAACATGAAGTTAACAGGTAATGAGTTTAATACATAAAGCTTATAATAATGTGAATTGAAAAGTTTACAATTGTCGATAGTCAATGGTCGCTTTAATGATCGCAAATTAATAATCAAAGGCAATTCCATTCATTTTCTACTCAAAGTCAACATTTACGATATTAGAGAATGGACCGTTTCTATTATGTATATCAGATGCAAATAGAGCAAAAAAGTAGCGGCGCCCGCGTTCAAAATTGGAGAACGTTGCATAAATAGGTGGAGGTATTCCTTCAATCGTACCCACACAAGACCATTGACTAACCGTTGTAGTAGTTTGATCATCATAAAGATTTGTGTTATAAGCGTATATATGGTATTGACCGATGGCTGTGCATTTACGTAGATTTTTTATCGACCAGGTAAGTACTACACTACAACTGTCTTGTTTAGCAGATAGATCAGTAGCAACAGGCAATGGAGGCAGATATGGACTAGTGTTTGTAGTTTCAAACTTGGGCAATTCGGGTAAATGTGACCGAAAGCTATTAAGAATAGGCTTATCGGTGTGTAAATTAGGACTTGATTCAACATTGCTTGGTTCGCATATTTCCAAATACATGTCGTCATCAATTTTTTTCTTGTTTGCGTCATCGTCGCTAATGTCATTGTCAGAAATGATAAGAACGTCATCGTCCTTCTGTTCAATTGTTTTAGCGGAGTTACTGCTCACACAGTTGTCAGTGATTGAACAATTGTTTTCACATTGAATACCAACATCATTAACTGAAATAGTCTGACTTTGATTTATTGAACGGCTTAGTTCCTCGAATACAGATTGCAAGCATGATTTCATTTCGTTACAGAATTGAGATGACATATCTTTGAGAAGTAGTTCAAAATCATCCATTGTTTCTAAGAGTTGCGTCGTAATCAACGTGTAGCATATATACTTGAATTCAGCAAAAGTGACATTATCTAAACTATTTAAACCAAAACATTTACAATTACAATTTGTACTAAACAAGAATGACTTTTATAAGGAAAAGAGATTAGTTATTTGTAATAAAGAAGATAAAATCTTTAAAAATTTATATTGGAAAATAACAAATTGGCTACTAAAGCAAACAAATGATTGGTAATATGCTTGGATTATACACGCAATTCGTTATGCTCATACTGACACTTTTGAAATGCCAAGTGCGCACTTTTGAGCAACACTTTGCCAGTATTGCACAATAATTAGTCATTCGAACAACACGTATTTACATTTGCAAAAGCTATTCAATCATTCTAATTGACAAAACTTTGTCAACTTTGCAGCACAGTGAACATATCGTACACAAACTGAGTACACATATTATGTATTATACATAAATTAAAAAATGTAAATATCATAATCTTAGATTTTTATAATTACAGTTAACGAATGCAATCATCTAGTCAACATGTTTCTCTTTTCTAAGTGGACGCATCATATTCGTTTTTACGACTATATAGCAAATTTGGATTATTTTATTTATTTGAAATTATTTTATTAATTGAATCGGAATGAGACATGCTAGCTTGAAATTCACTAATCTTTTATTAATGAAATTATGACATTATCAATATGTTCTAACAATACAATTTGTCAATCATTAAAGTAATTTAATCAACAATTTATTAATTTGAAATGATAAAGTTTATTAATTTCATTTATTTTTTGTTTAAACTCTCTCAATTTCATTTTATTATACTGCTTTGCTTACGAAATGAAAAGTTTTAAACTTTTAGAATGAAATTAATAAAACAAATTAAATGTATTTTCAGAATATCGTATTTGCGTATTATCGTATTTGGTAATTAAATTGATATTATTTTGCTTCTATATTATTTGTATATTGAAAAAGGTTTAAATATTATATAAAAAATTATTGTTAATTCGTCCGTGCTGGTCGAATGGTGAGGTGTGTGCACTCAAAACTCTATGTACGTGGTTCAAACCTAGAACACGCACTATCTATTGACATATTTGTAAGCGCATGTCAAAGCTACAATGTCGCGTTGTCGAAACACGTAGGGGCACCCTATGATGAAGAGGGTTCACTCTTTATCATTTTAAGTATAAAGTAAATAAAGTATTTATAAGTAAGCTTCTTTAAATATAACGTATTTACATTAATAAATATTTTGATTATAAATTCACTTGTTCAGGACGTTTAAACATCGAGAGGAATTCTTTATCTTTTAATTTTTATAAATTCGAGATAATATTTTAATAATATTCAATAATAATTGTTCAATTATACGTTTGATGTGCTCTTAAATTGTTCAGAGCGTTTAAACATCGAGATAAATAGAAAAATAAATTAAGATTGTTTTAAGTTTTAAACTTTTAGAATGAAATTAATAAAACGAATTAAATTTATTTTCAGAATATCGTATTTGCGTATTATCGTATTTGGTAATTAAGTTGATATTCCTTTACATTTTCATTATATAATGCTGCTAGATAAAATGCTGCTTTGATGGTTTAATACATATATATGTATCTATTTCCGAATATAATATTAATTAATTTTACTAACGCTTCTTTAATATCTGCTAAATTTAGATCTGTATAAAGAGTACTAATACAGAAGTACAAATACTTTATAGAAGTACAATATAGAAGTCTCTACTTTTAAATAATTTTGATATATCAAAATATTTAAGGCTTTTATTAATTCAATTTTATCCATATATTTATATTAGTGTTTATAACTTCTCAATACCTGTTCATTTGTAAAATTGTCAGGTTTCCATGGAAGCAAAAAACATTAACTTTTTAAATTTTATTCTCAAATAAAATGCACCTAGATTTGTATGATATCCCATGTTCTTAGCAATTGTAAATGCGAATTGATGAAATAACTTATTGCATGAAAGTGAAGTCCATAAATGCAATGGTTTTGTATCCTTTATATTTACTATTCTAGTGATTTGATTGTATCTTCTTTTTGCTACCAAGATTAAGGCTTTTATTAATTCAATTTTATCCATATATTTATATTAGTGTTTATAACTTCTCAATACCTGTTCATTTGTAAAATTGTCAGGTTACCATGGAAGCAAAAAACATTAACTTTTTAAATTATATTCTCAAATAAAATGCTGCTAGATAAAATTTTTGTTAGATAGGCGTTATAGTTATTATAACATAGATGTATAAGTTTTTCCAAAAATAAAGTTAATTAATTTTTCTAATGCATCTTTAATATCTGCTAAATCTAAATTTGTACAAGGCGTACTAAAATCGTAAGTATTTATATTTTAAAATTTTATCGTCTTTGTGTGTTCCAAATCGGTCTAATTTTTGTCAGATAGGCGTTATAGCTATTTTTTGGTTTTAAATTTTTTCATAGAATTAATACTGAAATTGTATTTTATAAAATTATTAATTTTTAATATCACACAATATTTTTAAAGTGTGTTTAAATTACTTTAATTAATTAAATCATGTAAATTATGAAGGTACGAAATGTTTTTTGTAAAAGACAAAATATTTTGCAAAAGTGAGAAGGTGTAATGTAAAATTGACAAAATTAAAATGACGAAGAATATAATATAATAATATAAAATATTATTGGTCAAATATGAAACACTATTTTGCTCACATTTAAAAATCGCTCGCTGTCGTCTGGACCTCTCCGAATTTTCATTATGCATAACGTGCATACGCGGTATAGATATAGCCCTTTCCATTTGTATAGCCCACTCATTTCAATTTTATAGTTTACTCATTTCATTTTTAATGGCTTGTAGATATTTCATTTATTGAATCGCCAATTTAAAGTTGTTGCTTACATTCGCTAATATTAATACTATTCACTAATTTATAGTCCTTTTCATTTTTATAGTCAACTCGTTGCATTTATATAATCCACTCATTTCATTTTTATTGTCCATTCGTTGCATTTTTATAGTCCACTCATTTCATATTTATAGTTTACTCATTCCATTCTTATAGTCGATTCGTAACATTTTTATAAAATACAATAATTGGGCATTTAAATATATAAATACAATTTTTCGAGACTTATTCTAGACTTCAAGCACGAAAAAATCTTTTATAGGATTTTACACAAAGGATGTTCTAAGATAAAGCTTCACTTTTTCGAATTTTCAATTTTTCAATTCTTAAAAAAGATCAGGTAGCTCATTAATGTATAAGCTAAACAAAATGGGGCCAACATCGGGCGATGTCGAAAAATTTGCTAGAAATGAATTTTTGGAAGCGTGCGAATGTCGAAAAGTATTAGGATAATAAAGAAACGCAGCGAGACTAGTAAGATGTTGGTTTGGAACAACATCGAACAAATCAACGTTTTTGGGTTCTTTACAATGAAAAATGTTGATTAAAAAATTGATTAAAATCAATTGTTTTATATTGACTAATAAATAACAACATCAACAACAATCAAATGAATAAATTCAGCTAACTGACTCTACGTATTTAATTATACAAATAAAAGTCAATACAAATAAAAATCAATTATTATGAATTGGATAATAAATAACAGACGATGTATTCGAATAATGATTAGAGGTCATCAGGAGTAACTGCTATGCTATTAGGTTACAGTCACTATTCATCTACTCAAAATATTTATGTTGAGTAGAGGAATTTATATATCCTTTGAATCTGTTTTAGATACTAAAAAATAATTTAATTTGAAAAAAGCATTCTTGATGTTTATCGCGAATATATATTTTTCAAAAATATTAATCTTGATTTTTATTAATCTGTAGTTTCATAGACGATATCAATGTTGCTTAATCAATGAAACTTCAAAAATCAATTTTTTTAACATTTAAGATTTTGTCTCTTTGAGACAAAATCTCTTTAACATTTAAGATTTTGTCTCTTTCCAATTCAGGAAAAAAATGTTGATTTTGCTTTAAATTTATTCAATCGAAATTATTCCATATTTTTTTTATATTTACAGATTTTGTTTCTCCTATCAATGTAGCGTAAATATATGTGCCTTATTTAAAATTAGTCAAAGCCTTCGCCGCTTAACGGCATCCTTAGTGAATTATCCTTATGAATTAAAAGAACAGAAATACAATCAGATCAGATAACTGAGTATACGTATTTTATACTTTATATAAATAAGAATAAAGATAAATAATAAATAATAATATAAAATTTTATAGAACGCCTTCTTGTGATGTCCGTAGCATTACCTCTGATTGCGAAAGATGTGCTAAGATAAAGTCTCATTTTTTCAGACATCATCGAGGCCAGCTGATAAAGACATCACGCCCTTTTGAGCGCATTACGATTGATTTAAAGGAACCTTTACTTACTATGAATAGGAACATTCATTCTAATATCAATTGAGCTATCTTGGTTTCCGTTTGGTTTCGCTTGTTATAACACTTTTGAAACTGTAATCAAATGCTTAAATCAGATTTTTGGCATCTTTGGGGTGTCTAATAGTATACACACTGATCGAGGCTCGTCTTTCACACCGTAAAATTTTCGACATTACTTGTTAAAATCTCGGTGTTTTGTTCTCATTTTCTATACTTTACCATCCTTCCTCAAATGGTCAGGTTGAACGTTATAATGGAACAGTGTTGAAAACAATTAGTTTGCATCAAATGATCAGGAATACCCTCTGCAAAAATGACAAGACCTCCTATATCACACTTACCGCTTTATTAGAACATTGTTATGAACTACCACAAGAACGACTACACACGATAAACTGTTCTCGTTTCAGCGATACTCACCTAATAGAACAATGATCCCAGATTGGTTGGTTAATTCAGAAACGGCTTATTGAAGGAATTAGCGGAGTAGCAAATAATATTCATTAACCCGTCCTGCAACTCTCATCCACGCGAATCAAGATTACGAGTTAGTAAGGTATCCTAATGGTGTTAAGAGTTATGTCTCCACTGACCATTTAGCAAAGGCTTCGAATCTCAATTCTCCTATTTTGGAAGATATTGCACAACTTCCGTTTCGTCCTCAAAAGCAACTCGATGCACACGAAGTTGCATGTTGGAATCAATATAAGTGAAAGGGAGAATGACATACCTATACAAACCGTGACAACTCTTCTGTTGGATTACCAGATAAATAATTACAGTCTATGGAATTTTGGCATTCGAAAATAAATCGATTTTCCCCAAAATATCTTTCCGACTATGTTGCTGGGATGAATGTCATATAATTGTGTTTATTGAAAACTTTTCTTGTTGTCATTTTTAGGTATTCGAATAAAGATTTCAATTGGTTACTCTGTTTGGCACATACTCGTTCCACTAACACGCCAATTCTCGGCAAATGATATGCATCTTGATGTACGTATCTGTTAATTGTTCATGAATAATCTACTATCAACAATCTTCCCTAAAGGAACTTGTCAATACAATGACCTGCACTCTCCAAGCCGAATGCCAAGGCTAGATTATTTTGTCTTTTAAAAGAGAGACATTTCCGCCTTAAACGTAGTTGTGTTCAATCGTCGAGATTTAGTAATCGGCTTGATTAATGGGTTTACATGTAGAAAGAGCAAAGTACAAGTGTTAGCGCTCCAACTATGAGATCTGGCTTATGGCCACTGAATTGAAAAGTAACCTTGTTGCAAATTCAACATGAAAAGGGTTGTCCAAAAACAAAGATTGGGGAGTATTAAGAAACACTAATTGAGCTGATTTTATAAGCGTTATTCAAAAAATCTGAAAGAACACATATAGGTTAAACACAAGCAACTTGAGAAAGTTATATGGCAGAAAATATTTAGGTCCTCTTAAATATGGTAAATATGACTGTCCAGGTCTTGCAAAATTTCTTTAAACATTAATTTAACGATGCGGAATTGCAAAACGTTTGTATTTGTGGCTCATGATATATGGATCTCCTGTTAGAACCTTTACCATTCAACTGTTCAGAGGTGGTACTCGAATGATGGCAACTTTGCTGGCAGTCTAGATGAAACAAGCATGGTGTGGACTTTCTCTTTGTCGTAAGTGACCAAAGTTATTTTTCGAACTCAAAAACAAAATTGTTCTATCATTTCCAATCTAAAAACATTCATCATGTGTTTCATCAAATCTAGGTATTTTACAGCGAGTAATATACCTTGGGTGTTCCAATGAACGATAAATGTTTTATGAACAGACAACATCAGAGAAAACTAATAAATTTTTCGCTATTATTGATCGATTGACTGAATTAGTTAATTTCAATCCTACGCTGCATTCACTGCATCAACAAATTATAGGTATTGGAAGGATTTGCATTACTTGCGGACAACACTATGTAGTCGTATGTCGTATTTATTAAAGGCCGCTACAAAAACCATCAATTGATCATTTTATTTCATCGATGCTTCAAAGAGATGTAAAAGTGTATATTAAAATATGCTTATTTTGATTTAACCTTGGTGTATTTTTCAAAATTTGGGCATTCAATTCAAACAAAGTTTTTAGAGTATGGTCTAAATAATAATTATAGAATTTCTTAAAAAATAACATGCATCAATAAAAACAATACAAAACAACAGTACAAAAGTATATCCATTCAATCTTCATGTTTATTCTTCTATCATTCTCTATGCGGTTATGGGATCAGTACTAACCAGTCTACACCAACGCGCCACTTTACGATTGAGCCAATCAGGGTCTTTTACCCTGAGATCCCAATCGCATTGTAGTCTCGACATAAGGAGCTTCAGAAATCTTAGTATTTTCTCTGGGGACATATTCTTTAATAGAAGCCTAAACCCGAGATTGCACAGGTGCAACAGAGGCAAACCTGGACAGTTCATCTTAATGACGGATGTTGGGCCCATTTTAGGGTCAACCTAGCTCCCTTCAGAACACTCTTGAATCAATTAAAGTATGATACAAAAGCCCATTTAACCGTAATGGTAACCCCCAGGTATCTACCTCGATGTGTACAGACTGAGAGTGATTGATTATTTATAATAAAGGAAATATGAGATCGCTAGCATCTTAAGATTTCTCTTGGTTGCAGAGGCGCCATTAAAGACCATCACCCGCGATTTGGATGATCAGTCCAGAGAACAGGACTGTGGTATCATCAGCATTTACCACTATATATAGATCGCGTTGAAAAAGTTTTAAACAGTACAATGGAAGCAGCAAGACATAGAATAGGAGAAAGTGGGGAGCCTTAAGGCACATAATTGGGTAGAACTGAATTGCATTAGGGTCGTCTTAACCTAGAACTCCGATATTCTTTTGAGAGACATATCCGAGAGAAATAGATGGATTGGTATAATGTATCATTTTTGGTAGGATATTAATTTTTGTCGTAGTGTGTCTTTCATATATAGTCAAAATGATGTAGTACTAATTCAGCACTCTAGATGATGATACTAGAGATTTTCTAGTACATCGTGCACTTGATTCATTCGTTGATTGCCGTCTGATAGTCCTCCTCTGCATCCAGCAGTGGGAGGGGACTGGCACTGATTAGTCATAGTGATGACGAAACGGCATTCGTCATTCTTTTGCGTCGGGCTTATATGATTACTAATTTTAAAATCGCAATTTTTAAATTAAATTGTAATTTTTAAAAATTACAATTTAATTTTGGTCGGGGACGGTGATATATGTGTAAAGTATACGTTCCTATCACTGCGGAGTACCGCTTTAATCCAACGTCCAGTTCTGTCGTTGAAGTAACCAAGCAACATGTCATAACCGCTACCTAATAGAAGATCCAGGAGATCAGGATTTTTTTGAATCTCCATTGGTCAAATATAGATGTTGGCTATATTGATACTACTACCTTCTTTACAAAGTGTCTTTTGACTTGGGTTACAAGACCTTGAGATAAAGAGAAATATGGAGGGTTTATGTAAGGAGTATAATTGGCGGTTATGGCCATTATAATAAGTAATGTCATGAGGTGATCGGATTAATTAAGTCTCCTAAAGGACTACTACATCTGCATCGCGACCGGATAAGAGACGAAGAGCAGAAGAATCTCCCGAATTCCATTGAAGGATATTCAGTGAAAACGGATCTTGCTACTTCACATTGCGTTGGTTTACGGTAAGGGGGCCAGACAACTAGTTAAGACTAGCTGTGGGAATGTCGTCTTTCACACTGCCAGCTCCAACAACGAACCTAACCCTATCATCCGATATGACAACGTTGGTGAGAATGCTTAGTTGGGCATCATCATTTTCCATTCCATTAGCCTTCGTCCAATTTCCTTTCTTTTTGGAATTTCATTTTAGAGGGTGCAGATAGGGCTGCTCGATGCGAATATGTAGAGATAACAGGAGTGGTTGGCGAAGTGCTTGATCAATTGCATGTAAGTACATTAATAACTAAAGCCTCCATCATTTTGACCATCTCATCGTTTAAAGATTTATTCATATCGTCAATAACATGTATGATATTATCCATTTGACAGTGGAAGATTGTGTTGTATGGCAGGCAACATATTAGCTGGAGTTAGAAATACTGGATAAAGACTGGTATTTTGGCTTGTCATCCTCGAAAAATTATTTGCATTTTCTTGACCATCCATTGTGGTCAAAGCTGCAATTCAGGCATGTTGGTCGAGAATTCGTACAACTGCCGATCATATGTGTGTCAGTACAAGTCGGACATAGTGCTAGGTAGAAACAAGCAAATCCCGAGTGCCACCACTCGTGTAATTCTAGCAGTGGGGGTACGTGTATTGATAGGATCCGATTAGGTTGAAAATTAAATTAGACCTTAGGAAGGGGTTGAGCTTTAAATTCTCTAATCGTATAGCATTTTGATAGGATGTATTGCAAAATGGAACTGGTAACGTTGAGCCAGATTTGCCCTTTCTAAATCGTAGGTTTTGAATGTTGTGTTTCTGCTGAAAACTAAAAGATCTTCATCCAAATCAGATCGGATATTTGAAATTTTTAGCGCAGCCCTAATAGGCTCGTGTTCAATAGTACCAAATTCATTCAGAGTAGACTTAAAGAACTTAACTCAGGCCACCGCAAGGTAGTCTGATACAAATGAAATAAGGAATGTGCCGGGAATTTCCGAGCAGAATTGTAAATAACAATTTGTAATAACATTTGTCTTTGTTCTGGAAGATGTCCTCTGGAGAAGAAACCTAATCCCAAGATTGCCCAGCTGTACCAAAGGTGCACTTGAGGGATCCCACTTAATGACATATGCTGGGTTCGTTTCAGGGCCCATCTAGATCTATTCAGGACCCTCTAGAATATATTGATATAATTAAGCAAAAATGACTTGAAAAGCAGCTTAAAATAATCTGTGATCTTAATTAAGGAACAAACTTTAATTCCATCAAATTTAGTACCTTTTTCGAGAGGAAGCTCAACTCGAAGTCTTTTATTTGTCGTATCAAATCTTATTCCATTTATATTAGCTAGAAACTCGTTAATTTAGGCGATTTTGGAAATCCTATGATGCTCCGTCGTTGCATATTATTTAGCGACTCGTAAAAAACGTATTAATAAAGATTTTATCAATAATAAATATAACATGCAAAGATCAAAGGATAATAGAGAGTAAGCATACAAATAATCAGTGTTCACACAATCATCTCTTAACTTTAAAGTATTCTTCAAGGCATTGGGGGGGGATCAGGCCCTACAAGCAAACACCAACGCGACTCTTTACGAATAAGACATTCAGGGTCTGCCACACACCTAAGAGACCAAACGAAGCGCACAATGGACAGTAGTCTCGGCATGAATAGCTTAAGAAATCTTGGTCTTTGTTCTGGAAGATGTCCTCTGGAGAAGAAACCTAATCCCGAGATTGCCCAGCTGTACCAAAGGTGCACTTGAGCGATCCCACTTAATGACAAATGCTGGGTTCGTTTCAGGGCCCATCTAGATCTATTCAGGACCCTCTAGAATATATTTACGTCAGATTCGGCAGTCAGGTTTACTGTAACGGTTAACTTCAAATATCTTACAAGATTTAAAAAAACAGGGAGTGGTTAATTGTTCAAAATGAAAGAGAGCAGAGGCTGCTAATGTATTTAGCTCTATTTATGGCGGGGGTACCATAGAAGACAGCTAGCTGTGACTTAGATGAGTTGAATGGGAGGTTGGAATGGGCTAGATGGTCTTTTAATCTTAAAAAGAAAAGACTGATGTTCGAAAATACATCCTTCGACCAGCGTCCTGTAAACAGGGCTGCGGTATCATTAGCATATACCACTAGATGTTGATCACGTTGAAAAGTTTTAAGCATAACAATGGAAGCAGCAAGAAATAAAATGGGAGAAAGAGCGGATTCTTGAGGTACACCTGTAAATAAGGTGGAACTGAAGAGCATCAGGGTCATTCTCGTAAAAAATCTCTTGGTATACAACAATATCTCCACTCTGTTAACAATTATCCCAAGTAGCGGAATGACCAGAGAGAGGAAGTAACAAAGTGAATGAAGATGTTGTCAAATGCAGCATAAAAGTCAAGAAAGGCAGCCACAGCAAGCTGATAATAGTTATATTGGAAAAACTGGCACACTTCACCCATCTATTGCCGAATAGACCGAGCAACATTTTATAAATCCATGAAAAGCTGATGGGATTAAATTTTGCCTACTTAAATGATGGCGGATTTAACGCGCAAGCGCTTTTTTGTAAACGGAAATGAAAGAATTTTTGAATCGAAATGGGCTGCAGATCTTTTGGAAATGTAATCGGTTTCTTCTTGGGTAAAAATAAATGACGACCTATGTAAATGCCGACAATATCGGATAGTGAGGCTAAAAGTATAATGATGGCAACCTCACTTCTCTGACACTGTCAAAAGCTAACATATTCGAGAAGAGAGTGGCGAAAGGGATTTAGAGGTTTCCGAAAGCGGCCCCCAGCAGTTGAGGATATCCGTTACCGAAATATCCTACTCCTGAAATAGCTCCAGGCAGGGATTCGTTGAGGAGATAGATTGTCTCCATAATTGTGATGGGATAGTGACTTTTCTAAAACTTTATCCATACCTATGTTACTAATCCAACCCGATACCATCTCCTTTCAGCTGACAAACTTCTTCTTGAAGATATTACAGAAAAGACACTGAAATGAATTACAGCGAGCAATCCAAGACATATCCCTGCTCAGTTGGAGTGTATACCTTGTTCACATTCTATAGTATGCATCTGTTCACATTTTATTCTCTTAGAAGATTTTAATCTCCCACGTTCTAATTTAGCAGATTCTCTATTTCGTGATGGAAGTGCTGTTGAAACAAATTTCTGAATTCCTTTCTGATGAGCTTTTGCTAATCCAACACGTTCAACAACCGACTTGTTTCTCATCGAGAGTAGGTTATTGCTTGATTTGGTGTTTATCAAACGTGTTGATGGTATAATCAGTGTCGAGTATCTTTCTCCTGTAGGTGGAAGTGATCATTGCGTACTTTTCTTGCGGGCAGTACCAAACTTCAAATGTTTCCATCAGTAAACAATTAGGCGTAATTAGTCAGGGGTGAATATAGAAAATATTTTTACTTTCTGTCAGCGTTACCCGCTTTCGTTTTCGACAACAGATAGAGCACCACTGTGAACTATGTACGATTACCTTTTGAAATGGTCTGATATAATTGCTTAGATGCGTGTGATCTCTCAAGTAGCTCAACTTCTTGCATGGATTAATCGATACCTCAAACAGTCACTTAATATTCGAAATCGCCTATGGAAGTAATTCCGCTGACGTTCAGAAATCATTGCAAGCTATATATACGAGAAATCTTTGTTCTAGATTAAAAGCTTTAAAACGCGATAGATTTGAATCTGCAATCGTTAGCGGGTGAACCACAATCCCAAATTATTATGGTCCTATGTTCGCCGTAACAGAACACTGAATACTAAAATCAAAATTGTA
Source organism: Pomphorhynchus laevis (assembly GCA_012934845.2). Taxonomy (NCBI): domain Eukaryota; kingdom Metazoa; phylum Acanthocephala; class Palaeacanthocephala; order Echinorhynchida; family Pomphorhynchidae; genus Pomphorhynchus; species Pomphorhynchus laevis. Next base: position 56,541 of record WNNJ02001213.1, on the reverse strand, counting down.
CACACGTGTGAATGTTTAGTCCCACGTACGAATGGCATTGCTGAAAGTTTTGCTTTATCATTTTCAATACAATCAAATTCTTCACACTCATCATTCACTTAGTTTGGCTGTCCAATAACACATAATCCCTATTTTCTCCCAATATCCGCCGATAAAGTCAAAGTAATTCTTACTTGTGCCAATCCGTACAGTGCTTCCGGTCCTGATGATATATCCCCATTTCCACTTAAACTTTATCAGACTACTTGGCTCCTTTTTTTGTCGATATCTTTCAGAATAGTCTTACCACTTGATGTGTGCCCGACTTGTGGAAATCTGCGATTCTCCAAAATATTCCTGTTCCTGTAGATCAGCGGTTTCTTCCGAAATAAACTTTTTAGAGTTAGAGTTGGAAGCCATTTATCCTCCTCCAAACGTGTAAATTGTGGAGTTCCAAGGATACTGTGCCTTAATGACTTGTCGTTAATGACTTGCATTAAAAAATATTTATTTTTACGCGGCAAATACAACAACGAAAATCTAAAAAATTCTAAATCATGTTTCGAGGAAGTGGGTACGGAGGCGGCATTTGATTGATGAAATCAAATGAATCATTCTCCGACTGATTCATTTTGCTACTATCGCTATCAGATACCAAAATAATATAGGACTAACGTGTTTTGTGATTTATAACCATATCAGGCTGTTTGAATGAAATTGAGGGTACATGATATAATCAGAAATCAAATTATCACAATCATCTTAAATCACAAGGTTGGAGCTAAGTGCTAATAAGATAAGATAAGGAATTTCTTAAATAACTAACAACCACTAAAAAATAACGAAAAGAGACATTAGAAAAAAAACAAATGCAGTTCAAATAAGACAATTCATAATAGCATTTAGTCTTCATAATGATGTCACGGCCTCAGGTCCAGCGGGATCTGAGCCCTCCAGCACATCCAACACGCCGCTCTTCGACTGAACCACCCGGGGTCTATCACCCCCCGAAGAATCCAATCTAGGCGGACTATGCGCGGTAATCGCGAGATGAGGAGCTTGAGAAACCTTAGTCTTTGCTCTGGAGGACGTCCTCTCGAAAAGAAGACTAATCCCGAGATAGCCCAAGTACCCCAGAGGCGCACTTGGGTTTTCCCATTCAACGACAGATGCTGAGCCCGTTTCAGGGCCCACCTAGCTTTCTTCAGGATACGTTTAAGTCTATCCAGGTCAGCTTTCGCCGACCAGTTCACCGTAACAGTGAACCCCAGGTATTTTACTCGACTTGTGAAGGTAGGGAGTGGTTGATTAGTCAATATAGAAGATAGAGCTGAGAGTGCTAGTCTCTTTAATTTTTTCTTTGTCGCAGGGGTGCCATGAAAGACAACTACCTGCGATTTTGATGAATTTAAAATAAGATTGGATAGGGTCAGCTGGTCTGTTAATCTTAAAAAGAAACGGCTGATGTCCGAAGCGACATCTTTGCACCTGCGTCCAGAGAACAGGGCCGTGGTATCATCAGCGTATACCACTAGATTTTGATCACGTTTAAAATTCTTGAATAGTACAATGGAGGCAGCAAGAAATAAGATAGGAGAAAGTGGGGATCCTTGGGGCACACCTGTAATAGGGTAGAACTGACACGCATCAGGGTCGTCTTCATAGTAGAACCTCTTGGTAAACAGTAATATCTCCACCCTGTTAACAATTCTCGCAGGCAACCCGAGTGACCTGAGAGAGGAGATAACAAAGGGAATGGAAATGCGGTCAAATGCAGCAGAAAAGTCAAGGAAAACAGCCACAGCTAGTTGATGGCTATTATCCCTACAAAACTGATGCACTTCACCTATTGCTGAATGAACCGAGCGTCCCTTGACAAACCCGTGAAAACTCGGTGGGATCAAATTACGCCTACTTAAATGGTCGCGGATTCTACGCGCAAGCGCTTTTTCGTAGATGGAGATGAGGGAGTTTTGAATCGAAATGGGACGCAGATCTTTGGGACATGAAACCGGACTATGCTTTGGTAAGAAAATTCTACGACTAATATTGATGCCGGCTACATCGGATGGTGAGGCTAAAAGCATTGTGACGGCCACTTCTCTTCTTTGATCGGCTGTCAAAAGCTGACAGACTCGAGAAGATAGTGGAGCGACGGATTTAGAGGTGCCCGGAAGTGGCCCCAGGAGTTAAGGATATCTGTAACAGATAAGTCCCTGCTCCTGAAGTCACCCCAAGGCGGGATTGGTTGGGGAGATTGAGTGGCTCCATAATTATGTAGGGATAGTGACTCCTTCAAAACATTATCAAGGCCTATACTACCAATCCAACCCAAAGCTCTATCCTTCCAACAGACAAACTTCTCCTTCTTGAATATCTTCCAGAAGGAAGACTGAGAAGGGTTAAGGTGAGCGATGTTCGCCTTATCCCTGCTCAGCTGGAACCTATATCTAGTGCTCCAGTATTCATTCGAGATGGCCTGCCTGGCGGAAACAGAGACATTGGGAAGACGTAGCATTTAGCCAAAACCTTGAGTTTTGTTGGAGTGGGATTGTAAATATGACCTTTATAGGTAGTCGAAAGAAACGCGGTAGCTTGCGAGGAGAGGAAGGAATTAAATTCGGTCAAATTCTCATTACCAATTCTGGGGAAGAGTTGGATAGCCGCCTGAAAGAAAGCCACTCTGATGGGATCAAAGTGAAACCTCCTTCTAAGCAACGTATCTTCCTCTATCCGCCAACGAATTAGGTCATGAGAGATGGTCTGTTTTTGGCGCGACTGCTCAGTACAGATGGGTTTCAACAACCACATCTTATGAAGCAGTAATATGTCGAGGAGAGAATTAGTTGTTGAGCAATGAAAAGTTGGGGACGGTGGTTTGTGAATAAGGTAATCGTTCCTGGCTCTGCGGAGTGCTGCATTAATCCAACGACCAGTTCTGTCGTTGAAGTCACCGAGTAACATGTCATAGCCACTACCCAAGATACGGTCCAGGAGATCACGGTTTTTGTGAATTTCCCCTGGCCTAATATAGATATTGGCTATGCTGATACGTTTACCATTCTTACAAAGTGAAACAGCTAAACAAGACAGGGCTGGACAAGAATAGTTTAAAAGAAGGGATGATCTTAAGGAGCATTTAACTAGGGTTAAAAGACCTTGAGATGAAGAGGCGTGAGGAGGGGTTATGTACGGAGTGAAGTGGGTGTAAATATGCTTGGGGATAAATCGAGTAATGTCCTGGGGGATACGGATAGACCGCGTCTCCTGAAGGACTATAACATCCGCATCTCTACCAGATAGAAGGCTAAGAGCAGAAGCACCTCCCGAATTCCACTGAAGTATATTCAGTGAAAAAGGCTCTTGACTACTTTGCATTGTGTTACGACAGCTGGAGTGGGATGCCTACCTCCTAGCAGAAACTAGGAGAGAGAAAGTTGCCCTTCTCACTCCCAGCCCTACCAGGAGAAGACACTTGCCCACCGGCATTATCTTCATCTCCCTTTGAGGCCAACAACTCCCAGCATATATCATCTTTCTTTGCCAACTTCAAGGAAGCCAACTTTTGTTTAGAAGATGATCTCTTCTTAGAACGGGGGGCTCTCTTTGAAGAGGTAAGAATCGTCGATGGAGGAGAACGGGACTCCTCGAATTTCGCTATCAGATGGTTCGTTAAGGCTCGAATCTCGTCTTTATATATCTGTAGTCTTGCGTCAACAATTTTGAAAATGTCGGTGTCCGACATACCATAACCGTTTGAATTGGATAAGCTGGCAGCGGCAAAGTGGGCCGGTTTGACCGGTGCCCCACAATGCCTTAATTTGTATTCTTTGAAGATAGGACATCTTCTAGACCAGGCCGGGTGCTGACCACCACAATTGGAACACAGAGGGGGGAGAGAACATTTCCCCTCATGGACTTCGGAAGAGCTGCAAACCCCACACGTATGGGGCCTAGTACAGTTCGAGGACCAGTGCCCTCAGAGGTGGCACCCATTGCAGTGGGGGTATGTTAAGTCATCAGCATCTACGATATTGAAAGAAAGATTGTACCCCAGAAAGGGGTTACATTTGCTTTTAGCCAGACATTCCGCCTGATCGACTGCGGTAGAACAGAATGCTATTGGTATAGCCTGGCCTTTCTTGCCCAGGATTGGGCGAATATTATGAATTTTGAACTCAGATGTGAGAGCAATGATATCTTCCTCCGTTGCGAAGGGCGGAAAATTATTAATTTTCAAAGTCGCCTGAATAGGCCTGTAAGTAGTTGACCCAAATTCTTTTAGGTGTGTTTCGAAAAATTCTAGGTACGATGCTGCCAGATCTGGAGAGCTGAAAGAAACCCGGATTTCGGAATCTAAATATTTTATCGAATTAAATAGAATTCTCTTCTTATAAGAGCTTGTAAACTCTCTCAGAAAAATATTGAAAAGATTCTTCCTTTCAAATGGTTGAAGAAGTCTGATTATTACCAGATTCACCACTTTAGGCACAGGAGGGAGTTCTCCATCCGTGCTTGAGATTAAAAAATTAGACGAAATAGGACTAACCTTGTTTTCTTTGGCTTGAAAATTCGATGTTACATTGGAAATACCTGAGTTCCGTTCCATATTAGCTTGATTTTGTAAGTTGTTTGAAGCACCGATGGTAAATTTTTGACTGCTTGACTTTTTCATTTTTTTTTCTAAGTGCTAATGAAAAGTACGAAATAAGCACAAATGTGCTTTTAAATGTTGATATATATATTTCACCAACAGTAGAAATAGTGGAATAAATATATTTCATATAACCTTTATTTCGCGATAATATTCTTTTTCAATTGGATGAAATACAATTGAAACGCGTTTGAAATGCTCAAACGCATTATCAATGGATTTCAGGCTGCATAGATTGAATGCCACCTGTTTGTAGAGGAGGTAAGTACGGAGGCGGAATTTGTATGTAATAAAGGAGGGAGTGCGGCGGACGTTGAGTAGGTGCTGATTCCAGGCGAGTGGGGCGGCGACGAGGAATGATCGGATACCGTAGTTGTTAGAGTAATTGGGAACGCAGAGTAAGAGGGAATTTCATGCAGGCGATTTCTGTGGAGTAATTATAGTGAAAAGCGGATTGGAAAGGATTGTACATATTTGATGATAAGAGATAAGCGTTGATCTGTATTAAGATAAGGCGTTCTAAGAGTTTAGAAAGAGTAGGGAGTAGTGAAATAAGGCGATAGCTAGAAGGAAGGGAAGGGTCGAGCGATTGTTTCTTAAGGAGGGAACGAACGATTGCGGATTTCCAATGTGAAGGGAGGATACGACTGCGGATGGACGAGTTAAACAAGGTTGTGAGAAAAGGGGATATCGATGAGCATATGGATTTTAGTATGTGAGTAGGCAGGGGATCGGCAGGTGAGGTTTTGTTGGGCAAGGACATAAGGACAAATGAGACTTCGGTATGTGAGACAGGAAGATGAAAAAGTTCCGGGAGGATGAGGCTAGGTGGGACAGAGTGGGATGGATGAAGACCGAAGTGTGAGAGAGCAACGTGGATACTTTGGTCTGAATAAATGACGGATAATGATGGGAATTGATGTTGCAAGACGAAGAGGAGCGAGAAAGAATTGAGTTAAAAGTATGCCAGAGAGACTTTGAGTTGAATGAAGTGTTGATTTTATGCTGCCGGAAGGAGCTGCATTAGGTACTTAGTAGGTGGAGATGATACTGGCGAAGAGCAATATATGAATCACGGAGAGACGGAGTGGCGAACGGATATCACGTCTGAGAGAGCGGTGATAGACTCGCAAAGCATGACCGAGTCGATGCTTTGAGAGTAGGCATTGAATGTCAAACAATGGGGAACGGTGCAAATGACGGTGAGGGTGAAGCTTGAAGGGCAAGAGAAGATCGAGAGTGGATATGAGTTCAGAGTCGAAAAGAAAGGAGAATGATGTTATTGTGTGAGAAGATAGAGACGATTTTAGTAAGGGGGAGAGGAGACGGGGGAGGTCAAGATTTCTTCAAGGGCGACGTAGGATGGTAGGTGTGTGAAGCGGGGAGTGGTTGGAAATGAGATCAAGTGTGACGAGAAAGTGATCGGATAGACCAGGATCGGAGATGGACAGTGAGGTGTAGGCAGCAAAACGATCGGGGACATCGATGATGTCGAGTGCCCCGCCAAGGATATGTGTGGGAGCAGTGGAGATGAGTTTGTAATGGTGTTGGATAGAATGTTGAGGAACCGGATGAAATCGGTGGAAGAGGGCGGTCTAGGCAGATGTTGAAGTCGCCTAGAACGAGTGAAGGGATTGAGGACAAATAACAATGAGAAAATATGTCAGAGGGTTCGGTAAAAAATAAGGATGTAGGAGCTAATGAACCAGGACGGTATGCAATGGTCAGATCTAAAATGATCGATCTAGAAGAACGACGAGTGAACAATTCAAAAGAGCAAAGACTGAAAGGGAGAGTGATTTTGCAAATAGACGCTGGGTGACAACCGAATGCGACGATGCCGCCATGATTAGAGAATTTATAACGGGATGAGCTGAGGGGGCGCGGCGGATTTGACTAATGAGCAACCTCCAGAGAGCAGATGGCGAATGGAGAGGTCGTCGGAATCTGAGTGCCAGGATTCGGTGAGTCAGAAGAGATCTGTGGATTGCATGGTGAATAGGTTGAGGAAAATATCTGATTTATTGAGAATAGATACATTATTGAGGAGGCCGAGGCGAAAACCGTGTGTGTTAATGTATGGATCAATCGGAGAAGACACATAGGGGAGATGGAGCGCCATCCAATTTTGGGGCGTGTGGACAACTTGAAAATTTCCGTTTATGTTTCGGATGGAGAGAGATGTTTCACCGTTTTCATCGTGACGGCGTTTTTTGGTGCGGGCAGAAGAGAGTTGAGCGATTTTAGAAGGGGTGCGATCGGGGAAATTCGAGTGGTTGAAGATCTGAGAGTGATGCTTGAAAACAATTCTAAGGAGAGGGCCCTAGAAGGATTAGATTGTGAAGATTTGTTTATGCAGATGAATGCGACAGGAGAGATGTCCTTGGAAAAGGATGGTTTATCTCCAGGAACTAGAGACGAGAGGATGGATCTGAAGGCGGAAACATCGTGGTCGAGACGTGCTTGTGGAGATAAGGATGTGGAAGGAGTGATATTAGTGACGATGACGCAACGATCACGAGAAGGAAAGCGTTTCCGTAAATGAGGACGAGTGACGTGAATATGTGAGATCACGATGAGAGAGCTGGGAGTTGAGAATATCAAGGGAGTAGGTTTGACAGCGGAAGACAAAGAGGATGTGGATAATATAGAGGGTGGTGAGCGAATGTGAGGAAAGGTTATTAATGGAAGGATCGTGGAGGTTGGTAGTGATTTTGATTGATGGATGTAGGTTATTGAGAAACGAGATAGGAAGGACGGGACGGGGTGTCGGGGTATTGAACATAACATGGGATGGGAAGTGTATATGGTGGCAGGGTCGGTGGGTGGAGAAAGGACATCGGAAACGACGGGGGTAGTTTGAGTGGACGTGTTGGATGTTGATGTGTGCTTATTGGAGAGGTTGCGGATTAGTTTGCTGGCACAAAAACCACATATGAAGTTTGCTCTAGACTTATTGTTGTCGCAGGCGATTGTTGTCCAGACGCTGCAGTCGTGTGTCGAGCATTGTACTTGCAGTTGTGCATAATTGGTGTCGTTCTTACCTGTTTTTTATGTCCTCCCATTATCGTCCTTGTGTGTTCAAGCTGTTAGATTCGCTACTGCAAGTGATCGGCGAGCGCAGCGAGACGATCTATTTGAGCTTATCGAGAGATTAAGCTCAATCCTCGAGCGTAGCGAGCGCAACTGACTGAAAAAATTTGGAAATGACAGGAAAAATCTGGAACTGACAGGAAAAATCTGGAACTGACATGAAAAATTTGGAACTGACAGGAAAAATCTAGCACTGACAGGAAAAATATGGAACTGACAGGAAAAATATGGAACTGACAGGAAAAATATGGAATGTAAGTAGTGAGTAATCAAGAATTTTTAAACTAGTAAAGGACTTAATAACTTACATTATTAAGGTAATGACTTACCTTAATGATTGCTATAAGAATCCAGAACCCTTGATTGGATTTTGAGAATGACCTCAAACTTTGGTCTGTTAATATCAATGAAACGTATGGTCGGTCCCTACATGACGACGTTGATCGAATACACAAATGTACTGTAGCTACGGGTATGACACTGAACTTTGATGTGTCCATATGAAGCTAGGAAAAAGTAAACATAAGCGTGAATTTCGATTAGGGGTTTATATACACAAAGTTGTATCTGAGTGTAAGGATTTTGTTGTCATTTTGGACAAGACATTGAGAACGCGCTCAAATAGACTTTATTCATGTTATGACAATGATATTATGTATTGCATAAAAAATACGTTTGCAAGACTAGCAAACGTATTAATCGACTATATTGCGCGTTGGTTCGCCCACATATTGATTATTGTACCATGCATCATTTCCATCTACTAAGGCAGAAATCACGAAGCTTGAGTAAGTGCTTCGGGGAGGCTCAAGATTGTGTTTTTAACCTGCGTAGACCGCTTAGCTTCCTTACAGCTGATTTCAGTGTCATTGCTTGATTTATCTAGATCTCATTACGACGTGGCAGATTGTTCATTCAGCAGAGGAATTTACTTCCGACTATGTGAAGATTAGTTCGTCAGCTTGTAGAGGTCATCCTCTATCACTATATAAATTACCACATGGCAAAGTCCAAAGCGTAGTGTGATGTTCATATCGGTCATTACATGTATGTTATTGCTGCCTAAAAAAATTGCATGTGCATCCAGCTACTGCAGCTTCAAGCGAACGATTTGACATTGGCTATTAAATACTAGCGTGGACCCTTCATTTTTTAGTAATTGAAGTTTTTCTGTGAACAGTTAAAATAGCCACTTACGGCTAATTAGTTGTGAAAATAAATAAATAATAAACGTTCTCACGATATTTAAAATTTTCTTCATGATTTATCTTACAATGAAAATAATAGTTCCAAAAAGATGGGACAGCTTTGATGCTATTTCTAGACAAAAAATAATGTGATGATAACTGAGTTCTTACTAGGTGTATGTCGACAAAATATGTTAAGATTACAAGATCTACTAATCACGATCCTTGTAAGATCGTTCTGCACACGATTATATGAGAATAAGGTGAAGCAAATTTTATTATTTTTCCCCTATGGAAGAAATAAATAAAGCTACTCTGTTACAGATATTATAATTGACTTTGAAAAATCCGCTATAAATGCTTTCAAGCGTTCTTTTGAGAATGTTCAGATCCATTTGTGTTTGTTTCACTGGAGTCAAGCAATTCTTCGAAAAATGAAGGAGCTAGGTCTCTTTAAACTATACAAAGAGGATAAAAGTATTAGAGATTTATTAAAGGAAGTTATGGCACTACCACTCTTAAATCCCGAAAGAATACAATCAGGATTTGAGGAATGTAAAAGAATAATTTTTGAGAAACACCAGGAGAAAAAATGTGTAGAAATGTTTTTCCAATATATAAGCAATACTTTTATATATAATCATAATGATTTACGCTATCATGTGGAAGAATGGAGTGTTTACACAAGAATTAAAAACAATCAATTCTTGACCACAAATACATGTGAGAGTTGGAATAGTAGTGCTTCAACTGACTTCCCAAGAAATAGTCCTGATCTTGTCACTGTTATAATGTATTTAAGAACAGTTGAAGTAATTACCAAAATGAAAATTAATGAAAAATTGCAAAGTTCGGTAATGGGTGAAGTAAGAAGTGAGAGGAAGAAACAAACAGAAAGAAAGTACACTTATATTAGAAATCTTTACGCCAAAGAAGAATCTTTTTCAACCAGAAAAATGTTACAAATGTTAGCATCTGCATACAAATACACGCTTAATTAAATATTTATTAATTTGATCTTTTTATTTTTTACTGTTTAAATTTTTTAAAAAGAGTGTTAATAAAATTTGCGCTTCAGCTGAGAATAACATTTAAAGAATTTCGAAGAGGTGTGGCACATTCAGTGATAATTGGGATTGTTACCCTTGCTTGTAGGGATTATTCGACAGAGTTTGATCATTTTTCTTGAAATAAAAAGTTAGCATCAGTGCATGACTCAATTCTTGAGATGACAATATTATCTATTTTTCTTATCGCGACCTACCTGTCTAGTTAGAGTTTTAAATGTAAGGTCACTCTTCTATATGCTAGAGATAACGATTACGGCTTTCTGGACGACCGTTGATACTCTTTTGCTATCGACTGTCGTGAAATCTATACATAGATATAATCACTGTTGTTAATTGGATTGAGTAGTTTATGAAAATGTATCTAATTGATATTTTCCAGTTAAACGATTCATCTCCTTCTGCATAAAAATATATTATATGAAATATAATATATAATTACACAGAGTATAGATCTGATGTTTTAATAACAAGTTACATGAATCAAACATTAATTTTGTTTAGTATTTAATATAATTATCTAAATTTGCTTTAACTCAAATTACTAGATAATAAAATAAGAAAACGAAGCGAATACTTAATAATTTTATAAATTTATACATAAATGAAATTAGTTTTATTCCAATAATTGCAATATTTCGATAGCTCCTGCTATCATCTTCAGAATATGATAGCAGAAGATATCGAAATATTGTGATATTTAGAATAAAACTTTTTTTATCATGCAAATTCTAAAAAATTATTTGCTCTCGTCATTGAGTGATTACCCTAAACATGGTTGAATGTTATGAAATATGAAAATAAAAACGTTCCTAGTTCGTTAAGTCTAAAACGTTTATACGTATTTCGATCTTCTGTAGATCATTATGTTAAAACGGTTATTAATATTAAAATTTTGCATATAGGTGTCTCTAATGCATAATCATAATGGTAAAAAACGTAAATATCAAGAAAAATTATCAACATGACAGCAACAAAGTGGCAATAACTAAAGGAAACGAACTTTTCTAGAGATAATATAAATCACAGGTGAGAGAAAATTATATAGTTTACTGCAAATATTTTAATGGTACCTGTGCTGATATACATTTTTAAAGATAAAACCGAATACTGAAAATAAAACATGTCAAAACTATATACGCTACACAAATAAGTAATGATATATCTCTATCGTTCTAAACTTAAAAGACAAATGCCACAACAGATAAAAGCAGTCTGTAGACGACTTTGATATCAAATATATAAAATATGTAAATTATGCGAAACATACATTTCGATTTTGAGGTACTACTCCAGAGAATAAAATTTAATGACTATTAAATCCTTACTGTTTATTGACGTAAAGAGTAAAGGTAGGCAACGGGAAATTATATTTTTATACTGTAACTTTAAAATTATAAATCAAATTTACAGTTCTATAAAGGCGAATTTTAAGTTACATTTAGACTTTTGGAAGCGCTTTGACTGCTTGATGCTTGTATATAGATATAATATTAGAAAATCATATTTTAAAGCACACTCTAAGAAAGTCGTTTTCTTATCAATTAGATCAGCTAACTGAGTCTTCGTAATTTATAATATTTATAAATTAAAAATAAATATGATATTAAATAATTAAAAAATTATAAATAATAAATAATTGTTATATGAGTTTAATATTTCAATAATATTTTGTTGATTTATACTTCTCCATTATAAAAAAATCGAAATAAAATTCATCAAATTTGCTTTTTCAAGCAAGTTTGATGAATTTTATTTTATTATTATTATTATTATTATTATTATGTAGACAACGTTACGAGCATAGCTCACAGTTGCTGACAAATCGATAGTCAAAATAAAAGAAAAAGAGAAAATCAAAAACAAATCAGTTAACAATTTAAAATAATCTGTCGTTTAAAGAGCTCCCGAGTTCCCGCATTTACAATATCATTGCTTAAACGATTCCATGAATTTATTATTCGTTGTCCAAATTGAATCGTCCTAGAATGTACTATTCGTTGGCGACTAAGATAAAACGAGTGACCTCGCAAAGCTCGAGTTGATCGAATGTTGAAGAGCCCACGCAACACATGGTGTTCATTGTGAAATACCTCCCATACAAGACACAGATCCCGCGAGTCACGAATATCACATAATGACTGCATATTTAAAGACCGAAGACGGTCCTCGTAAGGAAGTTCTCTCAAAGAATGTACTAATTTTGTTGCCCTACGTAGCACCTTCTCAAGTCGATTAATCTCATCTCTGGTTCGAGGGTATGAACATTGAGAAGCATATAACAAATGACTTAGTACAAAAGCGTTTGCAAGAACTCTAAAAGAACGTGGACTCACATAGCTGAATGATCGGCGAAGGAAACCAACCATACGCATGGCCTTCGAACAAATGTACTTAGTGTTTTGGCGAGTGGAGAAATCATCCGTTATCAATACGCCAAGATCTTTATAGCTCGAAACCAATTTAATCACTCGATCCCCGAGATGATATATCGGCACTGGAACAATATTACGTGATCGAATGTGCATGCAAGTGCACTTCGAGGCATTAACAGACAGACCATTAGAACGTGCCCACTTAAGAACCGTGTCAATATCTGATTGAAGAATGTTACGATCATAATTCGACTTGATGGCTCTCCAAATTTTTAAATCGTCAGCAAATAATAATGAATGCGAACTTATTACACTGGGTAGATCGTTGATGAAAATACAAAACAGCAAAGGACCCAATACAGACCCTTGCGGGACACCGGCATTAACTGGATAATGCTCGGAAAGGGTACCGTTAATGGCGACCTGGTATGTGCGACCAGAAAGAAAGTTGCATATCCAACGAATGATAATTGGATTGATTTTTAATGCACTTATCTTCATAATCAACTTGTCATGGGGTACATGATCAAATGCTTTGGAGAAGTCAAAAAATATGACATCGACAGCATACCCCTCATCCACTATGGAACCCCAACTTTCCTGTGCCAATAAAAGGTTGGTTACTGTAGAACAGTTTTTACGGAATCCGTGCTGATTAGTAGAAAGTAACCTGTATGATTCTAGGTAGCTACTGATTATCCGATAAAGTAATCTCTCTAATACACGACACGATACAGAGGTTAAACTAACCGGTCGGTAGTTATCTACACATGATCGATCACCTTTCTTATGAAGCGGCTTAATGATAGAGCGTTTCCATGCATTCGGGACTATACCGTAATATAATGATGCTATAAATATCCTATATAAAGGCGCAGCAATGACATCATGAAGATTCTTCAGGTATATTGAGGGAAGTAAATCTGGGCAAATCGAGCCCGACGGTTTCAGTCGTTTAAACTCTTTCATAACATCTTGAACTGTGAACAAGTGAAGAATATCAAAAATTGACGGATTAATACGAGTAATTTCTATACAAGGAGAAGTAGTAGCTGATACGAGAAATTTACGACCAAATGCATTAGCAATATCGAAATGATCTACTAGAATGCGTCCATTGTTTCCAATGATAGAGCTAGAAGATCGAACATTACTTTTAAAATTTGCATATTTAAATAATATGTTAGGATTGTTGGCTGACTTTCCTATCAGTACTTGTTCAAATTGCCGCTTTTTAAGTCTCTTGAGATATGTGAAATGATTCCGACACTTTTTAAATGACCTATAATCAGTTTCTCCATTCCTATACCTTACGAATTTTTGCTTCTTGGATCTCAATGCATCTTGAAGCTCCTTATCAAACCAAGGATTTGTGCGTGCACGGGCAGTTGCTACCTTACGAGGTGAGAAACGTAGAAGGAGCGATATCATTAGAGTTTCAAATTGTTGCCAAGATGATTCAACTCCAAAAATCAATGGATCATACCAATTTGTACCGAGAAGGGATTGACGTACTAAACTGTAATTGGTTTTGAAACATTGTACTGACATACATGAAGACTCAGGTTGTGACAATATATTAGATAAGTTTGTATTAAAGCGAATAACAGAATGATCAGAGCTGCCTAAGGGATCCAAATATGTTATACCGGTGATCAAATATTTATCGGAAGTAAGACAAATATCAAGCAAAGATTGATGGTCTCCAGAGGAACGAGTAAACATTGAGACATGTTGCGTTAGATTAAGAAAATTGATAGTATCAAGGAATGCTGATGAATAATTATTGTTATTTAAGCATATGTAGTTAGTCCAGTCTATAGAAGGCATATTTAGATCACCCACTACTACCACATTACTACGGGATCCAAACTTTAATAATGTATCAACTATGGAACAAACATCCATTCTTGGACTACGATATATAAGACCAATAGTAACTAACACATGACCGGACAGTAATATATTGCCCCATAGTGTTTCTGTACCACCTTCAGACTTGGCACTTAAGGTCATAAACGCTACACTATTATGTAAATATAAAATTACCCCACCTCCTCTCTTTCCGGTCCTATCGACACGATAAGAAGAATAATTAGCTATTTCAATCTCGTGATCAGATATATCGGAGTTAAGCCAGCTTTCTGTTATTGCTATTAACAAGGGCTGGGAATATTGAATACGTTGCTTCAATTCGTGAATTTTATTAAGAAGACTGCGTGCGTTAGTATACAAGATCACAGAACTATAGCCTATTGAAGCACATGTGTTATTTCCCTTACTGTTAGCACTATTGGATTTCGCCAGAGCAGACCACAACGGTGATTGATAATAAACAATGTCATCTAAGTAATCACATGCATTTGTAATGGGTATGTTGGATAAGCTAGAAGCGACGAGAGGAGCTAAATCTAATCCACAAACAGCGGAGTCCAATTCAAGCGAGTCCCTCGTCGCACAATTTGAAAATTCCGAATTCTTAAGTTTGTTTCTCCTGCATCTAAGCGCGATCTCAATAATTGTCTAACCTCTCGAAGACGTTCACGTTCATACTTGTCAAGATCATTTAGTAATCTAACGGGAGAACCTTTAAGATAATAGGAGTTGCTCAGAATAGTTTTGGCAGCCGCTGCGTCGGTAAAAATTGCTTTTAATAATCTAGGATGATTTCTACAATTCAATTCCTGTGTCATCTGGAATTGATACAATTCAATTCCTGTGTAATCTGAAATTGATAAACTGGCTGCTTAAAAAATGAATTTATTGACTAGTTTCGCTTTTAGGACTTTAAAACACGAACAATGAACAATTTACAATTTTGACCACCTGTGCATGCGCCAGTGTATAATGTACTTCATAAAAATATATTAATTGGATGTACTCACATCCTGGCATGCAATGTGTAAGTTCTAACAAAAATGAAAAAAGTCAAGCAGGTAAATTGTTTAAATGGGATCGGGTTAGCATGTGAAGTACTGCTAGCACCATGCTCTTTGGTTCGATTCCGACTGCAGTCTTTCTTAACGTCGACTCTGTAACTCTTTTCGTGTATTTAATCGCTTTTTTAAACGTTCTCCAAACTCACTCACTCCCAATATTCATGTTTCCTACCTTTCTCTCCGCCGTTCCCATTTCATTCTTTTGCGTACTAACGAACTCTTTTCGGCGAAATCAACTCAAGTTCTCTTATAACTCTAAATCTAATTGGAAAATCTTAAACTCAATTCTTTCACAATTATATCCCCCTTGTAACATAAATCCTGAATAATTTTATTTTTATCTATGATCTACGCTATCAAATTTACTTTCTCTTTTGGCCATATATGTATACCCCTTGTACCCTCTCTTCTCTTTAAATTATTCCCTCCCAGAGCTATTTCACCTTCCCGTTTCGTCTGATGAAGTTTCTTCGGTTCTGCTGTTATTACCTAATAAAACCTCTCTGACACAATACCAACTCACTTGCTTAAAAATATCTGATCCTCTATCTCACCCTTCCTAACCACATTGTTCAACTCGTCCATATGTAGCCGTACATTTCCTTCCAACTGGAAATGTGCCACTATTATTCCTCTCCTCGAAAAGCCATATCTTGACCCCTCACTACCATGTTCGTATCGCCATATCTCACTTCTACCAACTCTATTCAAACTCCTTGAGCGTATCGTTCTCAAGCAAGTTAATTTATATCTCTTTTTTCCAACTTATTTACTTCCTTCCAAGCCGCTTTTCGCTCTAATCACTTTACTGAAATTGCCCGTCTTAAAATTTATAACTACTTACTCATCTCGCTCGATCAAAATTTGTTTAGTGTCATATTTTCTCTTGATCCATCATCTGCTTTTGACATCGTCAATCACTCGATTCTTCTATGTCGCCTTCGTCATGATTATGGCTTCTCTTTACCCACTGTATCATGGTTTTCTTCATATATATAACCGTACATTTCACGTCTAATCTAACTCTTATCTTCCTCATCCCTCTTAAATTCCGTCGGATGTTCCACAAGGCTTCTTATTAGGCCATTTGCTTTTCTCTCTTCTCGGTGACATGTCTTCGATTTCTTATACATTTAATTTCAATGTTATGCAATATGATGATGACATTATCATCTATATTCATGCACATGCCTATCGTATTCGTGATCTTAGTGTTTCTGTTTCCAACTGTCTTGCATACATTTCCAATCATCTTTTTACCCTTCACCTTTATCTAAATTCTGATAAATCCAAAATTATGTGTATCAAACCTTAACGCCTCGTCTAAGATTCTCCACTCGTATAATTAACTTTTACAATTGTCCCTATCGCTGATAATCTCGTTTTCCTAAGTTTCCATTCGACAACCGATTTTCACTTAGATTTTTCGTTCGGGATAAAGTACGCTCCTCTACCTTGATTTTCGACAACCTATGTCAAATTCGTAGATTGATAGATTTCCTTTCTTGTATGACTCTATTATATATTCTCTAATATTCTCAAGAATTGATTACTATCTTAGTCTATTTTCCAACTTATCTAAATCCACTCTTCTTCCCCTACAACGCTGCAATCCTGATTCTCTTTCGTCTTGGTCATTTCGATCATACATCACATAACCTTGCTTCTCCCGATTTATCCACCATTTGTTGTCGTGTTTAAATTCGTCTTCTCATTGCTTTCCACCTCATAACTGTTCATATCCCTTCCTTTCTCAACATTATTTTTCTTGATTATTATCGTTATGTTTACTGTTCCTTGCGTGTCAGTAATTCTCTTATTTTACAAGCCCCAAACTACTCTACCTCCTTTGGCTTCTGCTTCTTCCTTGTGGCTGCTCTTCTTTCTGGAATCATCTTCTCATTCATATAGGCCAATCAACCTTCCTGCAGTGAAAACGTCGGGGTCGACTAGGCAATATATGATTGAGGGTAGTTGTAAGTTCAGAATCAAACAGAAAGCAGAAATCACCGGGAGAAAGGTAGTAAACTAGACTTGATAGAGTGAAGAACTGAGTAAGGTTGCTCAGAGAATAGGGATATCAACAAGTTTCCAGGGCCGACTTTGAGTAGCTAATGTTGGAGGATAAGAAGGAAGATGAGGACGAATAAGAGTGGCAAGAAAATGATCGAACAAACTAGAATCAGTAATCGGCAAGGAGGTTTCTGCATTGAAGCAGTTGGGAACAACAATGATGTCGAAAGCACCGACGATATTATGAGTGTGACTTGTTGAAATTAATTTATAGTTAAAATAAGAAAAAGGTTAGTTAGAGTGATATAGTCAGAGTCAGCTGGACGATCAGACGAATGTTAAAGTCACCGAGAACAAAATAAGGAGTATAAAACAATGAACAGTGAGACATAAGATCTGCAAGGTCGTTAAAGAAGCTACGTGAGGGGCAACTGAACTGGACGGTATACAATCACAAGTTCCATATGGAAAGGAGTTGATAATCTGCATATGAGTAATTCGAACGAAGTGTAACGGATGTTAACGTTGATTTTACGTAGATACATTGGTTGACGAGCAATGGCAACAATACCGCCATGGTTAGAAGCAGTAGATGTATGAAAGGCAATTGGACGAGCTGATTCAACTAGAGAACAACAAGAGCGACATTGACGACGAATAGCAAGATCGTCAGAGTAAGTGTACAAGGATTCGGTGATGCAGAGAATATCGATAGATAATAAATCGAAGATATCAATGAGCAGATCAGCTTTATGATGAATGGATCCAGTGTTGAAAATATTAAGACAAAAAGTATGTTTAGGAGCGAGATCGACTAGCAAAGAAGATTGGGAAGATAAACGGGGCGCCATCGGATTTTTGGCCTCGTGCGTACGACGTGAAAATTTCTGTTGATTTGACGGATTAAGAGCGATGATTCGCCGTTTGTTTTACGTTGTTCTCAATGCGAGCTGAAGTGAGCTGGGTAATATCAGAATGGGAGCGGCCAGGAAAAAAATACGACAAGTAGATGAAGTCGTAAGAAGTTTAAAACACTGGGAGAGTACTGAGGAGACATATGAACTATCG
This sequence comes from Pomphorhynchus laevis, assembly GCA_012934845.2. Lineage (NCBI taxonomy): Eukaryota > Metazoa > Acanthocephala > Palaeacanthocephala > Echinorhynchida > Pomphorhynchidae > Pomphorhynchus > Pomphorhynchus laevis. The sequence goes on along the minus strand of WNNJ02001213.1, from coordinate 38,166 downwards.
GAAAACGATTTTTAGGAGTGGAAGACTGAGATGATTGAATTTAGTGGATTTGTTAAAACGGATAAAATATACCGGAACGATATTATTGAATAGTGATTGATTATAATCAGAAAGAATGGTTGCGAGGATAGACCTCAAAACATATACATCATCAAGGCGAGATTGTGAAGAAGCAGATTCGGAAAGTTTTTAGTTAGATATGATAATACAGCGATCGCGTGAAGAAAAACGATTACGTGGAAGTTGTAGACGGACAGAGCTAGTAGGAGTAGAGGCAGAAGAGCAGGTAGAAATGGAATGACAAGGGTGTTCAAATGATAATTAAGATAGGTTGAATGACTATGGTCATTCATTGAATAACTAGAAACCTGTAGCAGTCTTACATGCTCTGTCTTCTTTATTCTCTGTAGATTGGTAAGAATCGAATATCAACACGTACTATATATAGTAAGCGTATATATATCCAAGGTAGTAAGAAGACAGATATATAAGAAGACAGATTATATATATAATATCCAAGGTTGTAAGAAGCTCTGTCTTCTTTATTCAGGGGGACACTTGTCAGTAGTAATTTCTCTCAATTCCTTTGGTAAATTTTTCAGTGCCTGATGATATCTAAATGCCACCTTGTTGTTTGTACTTGTGAGTGACTTTCTTGTCACTAGTGACTTTCTAGCAGTCAAGAGCGCAAGCCAAAGTACGAAGAGCGACAGCTCGAATCTCGGATGTGTCAAGTTTCAAAAGGTGAAGAGTTGGTAGTGAGCCTTCTGACGAGCCCGGGGCTACCAACATGTGTCAAAAAGCGGGCGAAACGAAAACGGCTGTGGCAATGGTGCCGTTAGTAGTCAGGGTGTATCGAATTTGATATCATGAAGGAATGATTCTGTAGCTGGTTTTCAATGCGAAAGTCACCTCGTGTGACCTAGCAACTATATATATATATATATATATATATATATATATATATATATATATATATATATATATATATATTATATATATATATATATATATATATTAAGTAAGTGTTCGAATCGAGCATATTCTTCAGTCTGCAAACTCTCGTCACTCCTAGACGGTCATGTAATAGCCGGCAGCCATCGTCAGTAAGATGAACTATCACACGCCGTTTCGGCTGCCTCTGTGACATTGTGAAAATACATTTCCGACATCTAGCTTAAATTGTTGGTGGCGTTAGCTCTTAAATCCAACAATTTGCAATGCAGACCATCATAAACAACCAGAGGATCAAACTTTCGGATGCTTGACTGTATATATATATATATATATATAATGAAGTGTAGAAAACAGGCAAAGACACTTATAATTTATTTAAACGTTTCGTCCTTTATAGGGACTTCGTCAGTATATTGTAATTTGCTTGAACAGTTGTAAAGAAAATTTACAACTGTTCAAGCAAATTACAATATACTGACGAAGTTACTGTAAAGGGCGAACCGTTTAAATAAATTATAAGTGTCTTTGCCTGTTTTCTACACTTCATTAAAGTATATATAATAGTAGTTAGTGCACGGATGTGCAGAGTAGACAACGTTCCAGGATTTCTTTCGAAATACAGCATTTATACAAAATGCTGTTGCTTTTTATACTGGACTTTGATTCACGACTTTCAGTCACCATGTCACTTCTAGACTACACTTCTACTATTATACATGCCGTATCTATTATGGACAATCGCCTGGGATGGTCAACAGTGGTACTCCTGCACAATTCCAGAAACGCCTCAAATTTGAGCGCTTTTATTCTTGATTGTGTCATTTCATTGTTTTTTGTATTTCTATTTTTACTTCGACGTAATGCTTCCCTACGAGCTTCGACTGTTTTGGAAATCGATATATAATAATTATTGATAAGTAGTCATTTATATATACGTAATATGCGATTACTCTGTAACGATATGTTATAACAGCACACTTTACTTTACATCACAATTAGGTAGATCAAGAACTTCTTTCTAGTCATTGACTGCGTGTGACGATGATATAAACCATCGGCTATTTGTAATATTTAATAAAGTTTTAAGAGTATGAATAGTTTGCGAAATGCCGACTTTTTCGGTAATCGATTATCATGTTTACCAACAGTATTTGAAATTATATCTCAAATATTGTCTGCACGTTGTGATCCGCAAGCCATTCTAATACTTATTACTTTATCCAGACAATCCAGAAGTTTTCGAATTTTTACCGTGTATAAGCCTCCTTGGTTGTCCAAATAAGGACAATATCATAGTCTCGAAATAGTTTTTGTATTGCCACTTTTGCAACTAAATGTTGCAAACGGGATATTATAGAGATCTCGATGTTAATAATTTTGTCCGACTAAGTGAAAAGCACACAGAAGTGCATTATTCGAGATGAGTTTGAACAACTTAAAATAAATTTCAAATGGTTCTACTATCAAGTGGTGGTTTAATTAAATAAATGGACCGATAGATGTGATGCTAATCACTGCGTCAAGTGTGTCATCAATTAATAAACAGCGATATTTAAGTCTCCGAGTATCATTTGCTTTACTAAAACTCGTTTGTACATTTTTTAGTATAGACAAAATTTAAAGGTTTTTGTGTTTTTTATATTATTTATGAGGTATGAGATACATTTTTACAACATGATGTGCACCACAAAAATCAAAAATTGAAATGTGTATTTAATATACTATTATATCAGTTTAATATTAGATAGAGATAATTTCTATATATAATATTGACCGTTATATATAACAACAATTTCTTGACAAGCGATCCTGAACATCGCGATCCTGGACAATAGAACAGAGTTCTCTTTCAGATAGTTCATGGTGGTCGTCGGCTAGTTTCGAGATTTGATCTCTCCACCGGTATCGATGTCTATCTCGAAGTCTATTTCCAGAGAGTCTAACCTGGAAAACCCTCCGAGGAATATGTACCCTAGACATTCTCAGAACGTGTCCTAGCCACCTGAACTGACTTTCTTCGATGTGAAGAAGCAGCGACTTTACTCCGAGTCCATCCCGGATGACCGAATTCCTAACCTTATCTCTAAGGCTAAGACCTGTCAAACCCCGAAAAAACCTAATTTCGGTCGTTTGTATCCGTGATATTATACTTTCGGTCATAAGCTAAAGCTCATGACCATAGGTTAAGATGTATGTTTTTGGTTCCTCAACTATTATTCTATTATTATGTATCTGTTCAATGTAGTTCTTAGTAATTAGAAAAGTAGTTATGTATCTGTTCAATGTAGTTCATAGTTAATCAACAGAAAATAAACATAATCTTGTCCGGTTCACAGATAAAACGTTCAAAATACAGGAAATATTCGCGTTTTATATTTCTATCTCTTAGATATTGTTTTGTAAGTAAGCATTTTTATTGTTTAAGCGTATTATTGTGTGTTTAAGCTGTTAAATATTTTTGTTCTGTTATATATTTTATATTATATTAAATTTTATATTATATTAAATTTTATATTATATTAAATTTTATATTTTATAAGATACTATGAAATATAAAATTTATTAAATATTTTAACGAATATTATCTATGGATGATAAAATGCTGATAAATTGTGAATCACATAGGAGATAGATATGTATATTAAATCTTAGTATGAGCACCCGGTTGGGATCGTTGAATGACCGTTCATATTTGTAAAAACAATTGTAAAATAATCAACGATATCTAGACTTAATGTTGTTGTCGATTGAAACTTGATTTGATCTACGAACTGCAGCATCCACGTCACTTCTAGACGACCACTTTAGCATCGAAGTGATTGAGTACTCGTCACTAGAATAGGTTACGAATTCCATCCGGAATCTTGGCCGTTATTTCATTCTCACATCCGGGCTCAATTTCTGTATATTTATAGTTATTGAAGATACCGAACTCAGTGTGATTTTATTTACATCTCTACGATCAATACTAAGTCATGCTAATACAAATTTTCAATTCAGTAAGTAATGGTTTTATTAATAACTCTTTTTTATCGTTTGATAATAAATACTTAGTTGTATGATAGTAAACGCGTACGATGATAAATAATTGGTTCTGTACAATTTTTTATAAAATCAAAATCGAATTATACATGGTATTAATAATATGGAATCTCATAATATAGTATATGTAGGCATACATAACATAAGAAAATTGCAATTGACATTTTTCATCAAAAAGATATCATGCGCATTTAATTGTCACATAGCCACAATTCAATCCACAATCTCCATAATCTAAAAGTCACGCTTTTTTACTTTTTATGTCAATCAAATATTTCATCACGTGGGTGTCAAGAGGAAAAAATAAAACAATACGATACGCACAACTTCATTTTTATTTGGAAATCATCAAATTAGCACACTTTGATGCCGTAATTTTTAAGTAAAGAGCTGTTCGCTTCCATCACTTTATTGATAACAAAGAAAAAGACGCAATACTTTTGCATCAATTATTTCTCTAGAGGTAGTTGTTACACTTTGTCAGACTTTTACATCACAGTGTTTCAATTTTTGCTTTCATCTACCTAACAATTCGGATCGAGAAAACTGGAATTCGAAAATACCATCAAACGCAGTTTTATTTGATTGACCAACAAATTTGTAAGTTCAATAATTATGTACATTTCCAAATTTCACAAATAACCACTCTATGCATTAAAAATGACCAAATGTTCAGCCTGTATTTAATATTTTTGAAATATTCATTTGCTATAACAATAATTACATCGATTTTATGTACACTACATTTATTCCACTGACCCATGATATTGAGTAACACATATCTCGAGTTTATCGAATCTATGCTTATTCAGAAAAATATTTAGATACAAAAGTAGAATCGACAGGAAGTAGTTTGGAGAAAGATATGATTTTATTAAAAAAACATATCTTTAACTGTTCTCTTATATTTTTCATAAAATAATTTTCATAGACTGAAATTTTTTAAATAATTTTTTTAGACTGAAAAATCTCGAATACTAAATATATTTTATACGATATAAATTATTTTATTTAATTTATATTATTAATTTTAATTTACAAAATAGATTTAAGCTAGATCATTGTATTGTTTTGCTACCTGCAGTAAAAGTTGAAGTGGTATATAGTTGAAGCGAATTCAGTTAATGTCTATGATATCTATAAAAAAGAGCGTACAAATACCTATATTTAGGGCCCTTATTGTTCTATTTTTGTAAAATACATACTGAAATATTTTTTATACAACTATTTTAGTGTCAATTGAATTTTATTAAATTTAATTTTCGATTACTTTCCTATTGTCTGAGAAATATCGTTAGAATTATTATAAATTGTTTTATCAAACATGCTTATTTTAAAGCAATATTTATTTGAAATATTATTAAAACGAGGATTTGTTAATTAATAAAGTAATTAATGTATTAATTTAAATTAATTATTAATTTAATAAATTAATTTATTTATTAATTTTGATTATTTTACGTAAAATAATCTACATAAGTTTCCGCTTAATAGTAATCTTATCAGTAAAAACGTGTTATACCGAGGATATAACATAATCTTCAAGACAAGAAATCAGATATTTGGAATTTAAAAAGCTGAACAAACCAAAAGCTTGTCTTAATGACACTTCTACTAGTGTTTGATTTCATGGGCTACTTCTAATAATGTAATAAGGAACGATAATGATACACGGGAATAATCGTAATGATTTGCATAATTTTATAGGAATACGATCGAATTGTCTGGTATTTGTTTTTGTTAAAAATGGCAAAATAATCACAAAAACGGTGATAATTTGAAATTCATAAAATTTGAAACCAACAATAGTATACTGATTTCTACAAAATATTTTACGGAAGTTTCAATGAATATTTTAAAATTGTAATATTCCAGTTGAAAATTTTAATTATATATAATAAAAAAAGTTTGAGAAATAATATACATACAATTGTACTGACGAAGGGCATCTAGCCCGAAACGTTTACTGAATAAATTTTTGCCTGTTTTACCGGTATATTCTTTTTCGATATTTATTCAATATGATCCTAAGTGGATCCCGCTCGGTGGTTCATACAATGTCATCCGATATATTATATATATATTGAATATATATTGAATTTTATATATACATTTGAATTATATATATTGAATTATATATACATTTGAATTATATATATAATAAAGATAGAGTCACTATACACATGCATCTACCAAACCAAATGGGTTGCATGTATTTGCAAATGGCTAAAACACTCCCAATATAACGAACGAATAAAATGTATATCGCCCTCCTGGAGCTAGCTCTACGGTCAAATACATTTGAATTCCAAAATCAATTATTCGTGCAAAAGATCGGTACGGCGATGGATAGCTCGGTTGGTCCAGTATTCGCAAGCTTGTTAGTCGCTGTCAGAAGAAACACGCATATGAAACACAACCCTTAAACCAATGGTTTGGTGGCGCTACATCGATGATGTTTTTGCCATATGGACACAGTACTGAGAGTTTACAAATATTCATCGATAACCTAAACAACATGAGCGAACTTCGATTTTCAAAGTGTCCAAAATATTACAACTTTCCTTGATACGGAGGTTTGTAAAACAACAAAGGGCTGGCAAAGCACACTCCATAAAAAGTTCACCGGTATCCTTGGATTTTACATGCGCGAAGTTGTGTTCCTAAGCATGTAAAGCGCATAATAATCAGGAATGAATTTGTTAGAATTCGGAAAATCTTGGCATCGGATGATTAGTTCTAAAAGCATGCTAACCTGCTGATATATGAGTTCTTCATGTGAGGTTACAGAAGAAAGATATCCCGAAAACAATTAGTAATCGTTCAGAAAAAACCGGGACACACTTCTCACTAATAAAGGAAATGATCGTGTAGGAAGCTTGTTCTATGCAGCCATTCGACACCACCTGGCGCTCGAAAATCTCCAACGAGACATAAAGTCAGCAATAAAGTGTGCCGATGCCGACTGTCAATCGTTCCTCCGAATTCCAAAAATAGCATTCCATAGCCTATACACACTCAACGTCATGCTGAGGAATACACATAGAGAGGTCTACAAAGGAACTTGTCTGCCATTTAAATACATACAATTTAAGTGCTGTGGTGAAATGAGCAGTAGCACTAAGATTGTAAGCACCGTCACAGAAGCTACGTATAAAATAAAAAACCGATACATATGCAAAAGCAAAGGCGTCATATACTTATGTTTGTGCGAAACATGCCCCAGCATGTACATTGGACAAACTAGAAGCAGATGAACATCCACACACTCAAACGTCGATCAGGCATCGCCAACAAACGAGCCAAAAATGACGGAGCGACGAAACTTTGCATTCAAAACGAAGGACACACAATGCAAACAACAATAATGCAGGCAGACATACAAGATAGCTGAAAGGAAAGAGACAGAACTATATTGAATTTGACAACTATAATCGGACAAACATCTAAACTCGGAGAAAATCTATCATTCACCATAAAGCCCGAATACTCCCTGATCTTCATCTAAATTCTCCAAATTCTTCCAGAGTTTACACGCAGCTCATAAAATAGCTTAAATATGTGCATGAAACAGAATTTATTACTGATTTTGCTATACTCAAGAAGGTAGAAATCCCGAAAGCTTTATTAAATAAATACGAGTCTTCGCCTTTATTCGTTTAAATAAATACAATATTATATATCCATCAGTATCGTTATCGATGGACGATCCGAATCTGCACGTGTTTAAATATGAAATGTAAGGATGCTATACTGATCTATGCATTTATCCTGAACATGTGTCTTCAAACTAGTGTACGAATATCGTCAGGAACCAGTTGACACACGATCTAACCATTAAAATCATCCTGTGCCAACTATAGCACTTAGTGGATCCTCAGAGCACAGTCACTGAGCACTAACGTTTTAACATGCTGTAACACTTGTATGGTCTATGTAGAATGCAGCTAGTCGTTGAACAATAGCACGAAACTTTCCTGCGAATTTGTTGAATCATTACTGGTCTAGCGCTTTTCGAAATAGATTTCCAGAGCAGGTTATTAATCTGTGAAATATAAGGATGTTATACTGCTCTATGCATTTATCCTAAACATGTGTTTTCAAACTAGTGAACGAATATCATCAGGGACCAGTTGCAAAACGATCTGACTAGAAGTGATAAGACAGTCTGCTCTACTTGTAATCCAACCCCGGTTTTATGGCAACATCTACAATTATGAAACTGAAGCTTATTAGCTCCCGGAGCACAGTTTAACACATCCAGATATAAAATTATAAAAATGTATCCTCCAAAGGATCCTGTGAGAAAGCAAGCAATGACAACAAGTAAAATTCCTGCCGAATAAAATTAGGATGGTCCGGAAAGTACATGGTTAGTTTAAAGTGGCTATGACCATGCTACCACGTTTGCAAATTCTCGGAGATGCCTTCTTAATATATCACAAGTCAGCCGAAACGACTGATGGCAATTCACCCTACTGATGAAAATTTTTTCGGTTTTATTAATTTAATTCAATTAGATTGAAAGTATATTCTTTTACATTCGTAAGATATATTTAAATATATGTGGATTCTCAGAATGAACCTGACGCGGCGGTTTCAATATTTCCTATTAAACGAACCGACAATAGAATAGCAATGTTTAAGACATTTAAGGCATACTCGAAAGCGTATGTCTTAAATGTCTGTTAAACAGACATTTAAGAATATTCTAGAAACTATTGTTTAGGCAATAGTTATTTAATTGAATATTCTAATTCTGTTTAGAATATTCTAGAAACTGCAGTTTAATTTTCTACACTATTTGAATAGTTAAAGACAGGTCATCTATGCTAGGAGAATAGCTGTAGTAAATTAAGCTATGGCGGGCACACGTTCTAGCCACCGAATCTGCTGTATATGTAATAGATTCTAGTCGCTCGACGTCTGGAGTTCACTGATGAGATCCAATAAGATTGGAACAGGGTTGGAAGATGACTGACAGCTCTAGAATCTCTTTCAACAGCAGGTTTTGTGCATTTATATTCTCCTATCTGGTAATACCGTTTCGAATTAGCTAACCTACACTATTGATGGTGTAAGTTAGCTTACATGTTGCTGGTGTTTACCGTAGATTACCTGGCTAATAGTTATTGATCAATTATATATATGAATTATATAATAAGCTAATAATCATTCTTAATTTACAAACTTAGTTTTTCTCTAAAAATCCTTCGCTCGTGTCATTCAATTTTAGGAATTTGTTCGTCTACATTTAAACCTATATAATTGAACTGCTTCAATTAAATGTTTAATAACTGTTTCGAAAAGATGCCGTAATAAATTAGCGGTTTTTATAACATATTGTATCTTCCACGGTGGTCATTACAATTTGGAAGTGACTATCAAGCACGAAATTGAATGTTAGATCATTTGTGGGTATATCTGATGTAAAAATATGATTTTCCATTCTCAGAATAATTCCATACTTAGTAAATACGTTGGAAACTTTTAAGTTACATGAAAAATAACAAACTCTCGTTAGCATAGATACTTTACAATTCACTCGCAATATTTGAATTTCAGAAAATGGTACAACATTTTAGTATTTTTCCGACATATCGACGTTTTAAAGTTATTCTTTACCATTCATTATAAAATTATAAAATATTTTAATTTGATAATTTTTAATTCTCAAATCAAAACTTTGTATCGAAACAAAATGTAAAGTAATTTTTATTCGTGTGTTTCTTCGTAATTTAAAGTAAAATTTATTTAAATATGAGAAAATTGAGTTTCGACTGCTATGGAGAAATTATTTTTAAACAGAAAAAAATTATTTTTATTTATTAAAATTACGATTTTTTTAAATACTTTTGGTAGTTTAATGTTTTGTATTGATTTGCAGAGTCATTATTGTAATAGTCATATTATATAGTCATATTTTTTATTGGTAAATTAATATAATTTAAAATTTACTTCAATTGATATAAAAGTATATTAATTATTGTTTTTTGGCGAACCATCCCCGGAATTAAATCTTTTTAATTTTATTTTAATATTTTGGCTGTTCGTGCAGCCTTTTTTAATTGATATTATAATGAACAATTATAACTTTTTCTAAATAAATAAATAAAAATTATTGATAAATAAATTTTATTTTAATAAATAACTATTTTTTAAATAAATATATAAAAGTATATTAATATACATACTATTAATATATTAGTATATCTAATATTAGTAAAAGCTTTATTGTAATATAAATAATGTTAATATTATAAATATCAATTTTTATAAAATCATGAAATCATGAAAGCTAATTGATTTTATGCATTACACCAAAATCTGTTTTACGTCCTTATTGAGTTGTGATATATTTAACAAATGAGTTATTATACTTACACTTTAATTAACATAAAAGTACATTATTATAAACAGAAACATTCAAATTTGTTGGTTATTTAAAAATAATCTCAAACTCTATAAGGTACAGGATGAATTATTTTATTTTTTAAAGATAAAATAATCACCACAGATAGGAAATTAATGACATTGAAAGTCAATTTTCTATAAAAGGTTAAATACGAATTTAAGTAGATGACTTTTTAGATTTTTTCAGCTATATCGTCTTTCCCACAAGAAGAAAAAATATTATTCGAAAAATTCTCGATAAATGTCAAATAAAACTTAACAATAAAATCATTTTACTGTTTAATTACACTCAAATCAAACTGTATTTAAACAATTTTTGACGATTTATCACTATTTAATTTGGTTTTTCTTTAGATATTGGCTTTCTTCAAAATCATTTAAATAATTTAATTGATACATATTTCAAACTAGGTTAATATAAAAATAAAATCAAACAGAAAATAGTGAAATAAATAAATCAACACAATAATATTAAAAATAAATTTAAACTCTCAAGTGGCAAATTTTTATGGATGGATAATAAATAATATACTTTGTATTAGAATAAGGTACACTAAATAATCCCATTTAATCAGAGAAAATACGTCATTATCAAGTATTTGGCCTAGCTTGTACGTTGGGTCGAGGAATAGGGGCTGAAACCTGACAAAATAGCAATTTATCCTGATCATCGTGAATCCATATTTTGAGACGTCGTATATTATTATTGATAATATATATGATAATGTATATATGATAATATATATGATGATCCATTGATTTATTGATTTACCGTCAAGTAAATATAAATCTTCTTATTCTTCAGCCTTTGTCCCTCTTTGAGGCAGGGTCGGCTATGTGAGATATAGCCCTCCATTTCGCTCTATTTTCGGCTTGGTCTGGGTGAAGTCCAGCTGCCTTGAGATCTGTGTGAAGGCCATCTAACCATCGGTGCTTGGGTCGACCTCTCGGGCGTTTGCCTATGATCTCATACTTTAAGGCGGTCTTTGCAAGGGAATTATTTTCACTCCGCAACACGTGGCCATTCCACCGGAGTCTGGCCCCTTGCATTTTATTTACGATAGGGGCGACGCCGTATCTTCGGAAAATGTCCATATTATTGTTACGTGGTCATACCGGGTAATTCCGCTTATCCACCGCAGCATTTTCGTCTCCATGACTGCAAAGCGTCGTTCCGCTGCCTCGGTAATAGGCAAGCACTCTGTTCCGTACATAGCCACAGGGCGAATGATTGAGCGGTAGATCTTTGATTTCAGGTGATCCTTGATGCGACGGTCACATAAAACACCTGTCGTCGCTCGCCATTTTGTCCACGCTGAGCTTATTCGTGCATTGAGTTCATAAGTCACGTCGCCGCTTGCCGAGAGTATGGTTCCGAGGTACTTGAACCGGTCCGTTCGTCTCAGGTCAAAGCCATTAATATTGATGGTGCCACTTTCATGTGGGTCTGTTGTGAGGTATTCGGTCTTGTCTAGATTAAGTCGTAGTCCGTATTGTGCGAGTCGGTTATTCCATACAGTAGTTGATTCCTCCAAGTCCTTTTTGTTGTCCGCCGCCAGCCAGACATCGTCAGCGTAAAGAATGGTATATGGAATCGACTTTTGGATATCACGCGTTATAGCGTTCATAACTGTGTTGAATAATGCCGGTGAGAGAGCACTTCCTTGATGGACCCCCACTGATATTTGAAATGGCTGTGACATTCCAGCTGCGCTTAGAACCCGACTTTCGGTATTCTCGTAGAGCAGCATCACCCATCGGATTAGATGTTCCGGGACTTGATGATGACGCAGTGCATACCATATTAGTTCATGTGGTACACGATCAAAAGCCTTTTCCAAATCCAAGAATACAACGTGGAGCGGCTGATTTTTCTCCAAGTGTTTTTCTAGGAGCAGTCGTGCTGCGTGGATAGCGTCAGTGGTGCCACAGTTTTTTACGAATCCTGTTTGGTTTACGGTGATATCAACAATGTCACGGATACGCTTATCTAGAATTCGTTCAAATATTTTCATCGTTTGCGAGAGCAATCGAATTGGACGGTGACTTGAGCAGTCCGCTGCGTTCCCCTTCTTTTTCCATATTGGTATCGTGGTGCTGCTCTGCCAGTCGCTCGGTATCCTATACTCATCAATAATCTTGTTGAAGAAACTGGTTAGCCAGGGGATTGGGTCCCAGCTTTTGGCTTTCCAGAGCTCAGTCGCAATGTCGTCTGGACCTGTGGCTTTGCTAGACATCATACGCTTTAATGCATCTTTCACCTCGTCCTCACTTATTTGAGGTAATGGACCGAATGTTTCTGCAACTTTTGGGATCGGTAGATGCGGAAACTCTTCATTTGAGATTTCCTCAAAATGATCACGCCATCTATCTCGAACTTTCTGTCGATCAATTATTAGTTTGCCGTCCCTTCCATTAATGCAGTAAAACTTTTCGATGTCCTGCGTGTTTTGATGCCTTCGCTTCACAAGCCGAAATAGGTCTCGTTCACCATCGCGTGTATCGAGTATGTTGTGCACCTCATCGTAGTGTACAGCTCTGGCAATCGCAACGTCCTTTTTTGAGTTTCTCTTGGCTAGGTGGTATGCATGCAAGTTTGCCTGTGTCTTGTCGCCGATATATATATATATATATATATATATATATATATATATATATATATATATATATATATAGAACATTCGTTTCTTATCCTTGACTTTCGATTTCACATCTTCAAAATTAATAGAATAAATGATAAATTGATAAAATTAATAGAATCCTTAAATAATTTTAATAAATCAATATTATTTAAAGGTAGGGACATCTATATTTAGACAAATAAAAGGTGTTTCAATGGAAGGCAATAGTAGCCCAATTATAGCTGACTTATTTTTAAGCTTTTTAGAATATTAATTTGTTCATAACTATTTTACAAATAGATCTAAATTATATAAAAATATTAAATATATGTTCCGATATATTGATGATATTTGTATATTTAATTCTAACAATTTTTATTCTTAAGCGAACAAATTTATTCAAGTAGCCTTATTCTTAACAAAACTAATATTGATGATAAAGGTGTATATCTAGATATAAGTATTAAATTAATATCAATTAAAAGTACTATTAATTTATATCGTAAATATGACATATTTAAACTTACAAGAATCATATTTTTGCATGAGCATTCATGCATACCATATAATATAAAATATAATACATGAAATTGGTCGAAAGTCAGAGCAAGTTAGATCCGGATACCTTTTAGGAATAGGAACTATAACGTTCCTATCCCATAAACGTCAATCCAACAGTGTCAGACTGTAATCAAACAATTGATGTAAGATACACATCAATATATCTTAGATATCTCTGTATATCAAAAGATATACATATATGTTACAATAACTATCCTATCCCAGCAACGCCAATCCAACAGTGTGTCAGACTGTAATCAAACAATTGATGTAAGATATACATCAATATATCTTAGATATCTTTGTATATCAAAAGATACACATATATATGTTATAATAACTATAACGCATATCTAAGAAAAATTTAATTTATCAAGTAAATAAAAATATATGGATAAAATTGAATTATTAAAATCCTTAAATATTTTAATAAATCAAAATTATTTAAAAGTAGGGAAATCTATATTTAGACAAATAACAAGTGTTCCAATGGGAGGTAATAGTAGCCCAATTATAGCTGACTTGTTTTTAAGCTTTATAGAATATGAATTTGTTCATAAGTGTGTAAAAACTAAATCTAAACAATATAAATATATGAAATATATGTTTCGATACATTGATGATATATGTGTATTTAATTCTAACAATTTTTATTCAATAAGCTAACAAATTTATCCAGGTAGCCTCATTCTTAACAAAACCAATATTAATGATAAAGAAAGTATTTATCTAGATATGAACATTAAATTAACATTAATTAAAACTACTATTAATTTATATCGTAAAGATAGCATATTTAAATTTACAAGAAACATTTTTGCATGAGCATTCATGCATACCATATAATATAAAATGTAATACATTAAATATTGATGACCTATAATTTCTATTCCGATACATCGTATATTATTTATATATAGGTAGTCTTAATTTAATAAAACTAATATTAATGATAAAAAGGTATATAAATCCATAGACTTAGCTGATTTGATCTGTTTTATTTCAAATGTTACTCACTGCTTAGTGATATCGTTTAATCAGAATTCATAAATTCGCATCCCCGTTATTACATTAAATTTAGTACCACTGAAACTACGTTTTTTAGTTTCAATACTAGTGGGATATAAGTTTAAGTTTCTATTACAAAAGTAGCAACGTATCAGTGCCTAGTAAATTATTTAATATTAACAATAGTTTCAATTTGGAAGACAGCATTTTTATTAAACACATTCGCTTATTCGTACTTGCTATTTATATATAATAATTTCTTTAAGCTAAAGCGCTAAAATGCTGCAGTAGAATGAAGCACTGACACATTTGCTATCTAGATTTTGTCGCACATTCATTTAGCACTTTGTTGAAAAAGTAACAAAGTCAACAATGTTCACTAATTATTATAACACAGTAGCAACGTTAGGTAAGTTTTGCAAAAATTCTTACGACTTCAACGAAAATGAGAACCGAAGTCGACGTTGAATGTAGTACACCAGTGTATTTAAACAAGGATATAGCAGGTAAAATCCGATTTGATCTTTACACCAATTTTGAAGTTGCGAAATACCTTGCTCTTGTTAGGAAGTGAATATTACATTAGAATGAAATAAAATAAAGTTTCGCCCAGCGAATTAAAATGAAGGCATTTAGGAAATGGTTTGATCATAATATAATCAGACCAGATAACTGAGTCTACATATTTTATATTATTTATAAATTAAAACATAATTCTAAATATAATTTAAATAATTAGAGATTTAAAATAAAAATCAATTTTTATGTTATGACTAATAAAGAGCAAACTATGTATCATAATAAGGATTAGAGGTCATTAGGAGAATTGATATGCAATCGCATTTTTTGCTCTTATTTTTCGAGATAACAAAGTAGCGGGACCAGATCGTGTTAGCGCATACACCTTATCATAATTACATAATAAGTGTTCATTAAATTTGAACTAATGTGCGGTATTTAAGAAATGTAGGAACTCGTACATATGAGTTATATGTTAAATAAAAATACCAAAATTTCACTTATACAGTTCTCGATGTATTATTTTTGTGGTTTCTAATAGCAAAAATTCCCAACTATAAATCCACTCGCAAATCTTTTCGTAGTTATTTTTCGTATTTTCATTTCAGAATAATAATTTGACTGAATAACATGAACAAATTATTCAAAACAAATTGAACAAATTATAATTTATTGAATTACAGCAGTATTGAAAAAATTACAATTTGTTGAATACAATTGAATAAAAGCTAAGAAGATTAAACAATTAAATGCCTTTACATTCAGAAAAATTGTTTCGTCCAAATTGAAATGGGACATTTTGAAATGTCCCATTTCGAAACAATAATCCCTGGGATTGTTAGAGTAAATCTCAGTACGTGTCATTGTTTAAAGCATCACATGCCAAGAAGAAATAAAAATTATAGAATTGAAATCAATGAAAATAAGATGCCGAAATATCAATGGAAATACTGTACGTTAGTGCTTGAGGCCGCTATTATACTAAACCAGAGATATGTGAATCATTTATTTGTATATTCAATCATGTAAATAATTACAAGATCAAATTGTAGGAATTAATAATAGACAAAATTGAATCAAACGATATTTAAATAACGAACAAAAATGTTCGTAAAATTGTGTTCTGAGGATATAAGTAGCTATCGGCATACTGATGTTTCTTTGGATCGTAAATAAAAATTAATTACCAAGTTCCTACAAGTTTATTATATTTAGCAAAATAGGTTTTTTAAGATGATATTAAATATGTAATCTTTACAAGATTAATACTTGTAAAGTTGCCTTTAAGGTATCTGTGCATTGAACATGTGAGATTACAATGGAATTGTTTCGATTTACGATTTAACAATTAATTCGTTTCGTAACTGATGATCTTAATGTTTCCAAGTAAAACATGTACTATCTTTTTCATATACGTTTTTCGCTTTATCCATAACGTTTTTATTTACGTAAAGTTGAATACTCTCCGCAAAATGCAAACTGTGTAGTTTTAAATTTTGTCTCTCAAAATCCCAATACAGGTTTTCTATCGTTTGGCTGTCATAACCGGTTACAGATTAATTTGCGTTTTTATAAATTGTAACATCTGCGACAGTATAGAATATGGAGAAAATAGAATGTAAAATTTCAAGAACGAGAGAGACAATTTACAAGAAACGATTTAAGTTGAATCGTTTGATCAAATATGATTTTTCAATGCACAAGACAGGATTGAAATGGCATTACCATATTTGATGTATTACAAAGGGTAAATTCATCTTATGTAAATGTTCAATTATTTTTTATATTTGAATTTAGAATATAACGGTAATTTTATCAAATTTGTTTAAAGCGCGTTTTAGCTTATATTTTAAAAGTGTATTTTTGCAAAACTATTTATAATTACCATAATCAATTAATTGAAATAAAATAACTAAAATACGAGAAAAATACGAAATAAACACAGCTTTTATCATGATAGAGCTTTGTTATTAAAATCTTTATCGTACCGAAATACGATTTATGATTAAATAATGCTAAATTAAAAAATAATTAAATTAAATATTATTAAAAATGATAAATCGGATTATTTATTGATTTATAAAAGAAAACATTGCAGTAAAAATATTTTTAATTACAAAATATTAATCCTAAATAACAGATTTTTAATTACGACATGTTCTCTAAAAACCAATTTCTAGCACGTATATAAAAGTTACCATTTATTTTAATAGAAAGATTGTTTAACTATTTTCTTAAATCATATTTTAAATGTATATTCTAATATTTAATTTATTATTTAAACAATTTTAAATTCGTATTGACTTATGAACGAACCAACGTAATCACATTGCAATATACTTTATGCTCTGAGCTTGTATAAAAATATAGATAATTTAAAATTGCTTTTAATTAATTTGTAATGGCTGATACACAAATCAACGTAATTATATTGCAATATAATTTCAGCTCTGAAAATTATATATTTCAATTAAATTTTGATAAATATTGATATTTATCCGAAATATCATTCATCTAACATAAATGTTATCATTTATACACGACAACAATACAAGCATAGCTCAATAGTTGCATCACATTATATTGAAAAATTAAATTAGATCATGGATTTGTGTGCGGTAGTAGCAAAACATACATTACGCTCATAATGTTATGCTTGAATTTATCCATAATAAGGATTTTGTTAAAAAACACAACCGATAACTAAACTAATCATAAATAAAAAGGAGACAAGGAACAAAAACAGTTAATCTATGCCGAAACCATTAAATCAGCTAACTGAGTCTACGTATTGTTATATAATTATAAAATAAACAAAACATAATAATGCTAAATCAAAATTTAATAATTAAATAATAAAATTAATAATTGTTTTTAGATTTTCTTTAAGTCCCGCCAAACTTCACGGCATCAGGTCCAAAGGGATCTGAGCCCTCCAAACAATCCAGCACGCCGCTCTCCGACTGAACCACTCGGGGTATTTCACCCTCCCCCCGAAGAATCCAATCGAGGCGAACTATCTAGGGAGTGGTTGATTAGTCAAAATGGAGGAGAGTGCGAATCTCTTAAGTTTTAGCTTTGTTGCAGGAGCGCCATGGAAAACTATCACCTGCGATTTGGCATAGTTCAAAATAAGATTGGACCGGGTTAAATGGTCTTTTAATCTTAAAACGAATCGGCTGATGCCCGAGACTACGTCTTTGCACCTGCATTCAGAGAACAGGGCTGTGGTGTCATCAGGTATACCACTAGACGTTGTTCGCGTTTAAATATTTTAAAGAGTTCAATGGAAGCAGCAAGAAACAAGATAGGAGAAAGAGGTGATCCTTGGGGCACACCTGTAATAGGATAGAACTGACACGCATTAGGGTCGTCTTCATAATAGAATAGCTTGGTGTACAGCAGTATCTCAACCCTGTTAACAATTCTCGCGGGAAACCCAAGTGACCTGAGAGAAGAGATAACAAAGGGAATGGAGATGCGGTCAAATGCAGCAGAAAAATCAAGGAAAACAGCCACAGCAAGTTGATGACTATTCTCCTGACAAAACTGATGCACTTCACCTACAGCTGAATGGACCAAACGACCTTTGACGAACCCATGGAAACTTAGTGGTATTAAGTTTCGCCTACTTTCGCTTTTTCGTAAATGGAGATGAGGGAGTTTTGAATTGAAATGGGTCGCAGATCTTTAGTAGGACATGAAATCGATTTGCTTTTGGGTAACAACACACGTCTGCTAATATTTATGCTAGCAATATCGGACGGGGAGGCTAATAGCATTGTGATGGCGACCTCCTTTCTCTGACTGTCTGTCAAAAGCTGACAAACCCAAGTGAGAGTGGCGCGTGGGATTTAGGGGCGCCCGGAAGTGGTCTTAGAAGTTTAGGATATCTGTGACAGATAAATCCCTACTCCTGAAGTCACACCAAGGCGAGATTGTTGAGGTGATTGAGTGGCTCCATAACTATGTAGAGATAGTGACTTCTCGAAACTTTGTCAATACCTATTTTTTCCAATCTAGCCTAATGCTCTATCCCTCCAACAGACAAACTTCTTGAATATCTTCCAGAAGGAAGACTGGGCTGGATTAAGGGAAGCAATGCTTGCCTTATCCTTACCAAGTCACGAGAAGTGGACAAATGTTGTCGCGACTGCTCCGTACAGTGAGGTTTCAACAACCACCTCTCGTGGAGCAGTAATAAGTCGAGGAGTGAAGTTGTTGATGTGCAATGAAAGGTGGGGGACGGTGGTTTATGAATATGATAACCGTTATTTGCTCTACGGAGTGCTGAATTAATCCAACGACCAGTCCTGTTGTTGAAGTTACCAAGTACCATGTCATTACCGCTATCTATAATCCTATCCAGGAGGTCACGATTCTTGTGACTATCATCTATACGGATATAGACATTAGCGGTTCAGCTTCAACTGTATTCGTGCTTAGCGAATTCCACAACTTCACAGTTCGGTGTTTAATTGTCATCGTATGAACAATCCGCTTCAAACTAAAGAATGCCCACGTAAACAGCGGCCTGCGCGAATATGTTAAATGCCGGACAAAGTATGATTTGGCATATGCAAAATCTTCCAAATCAAACACATATCGCATAAGTTCAACTGTACTCGTGCTTAGTGAATTCCACAACTTTATAGTTCGAAATTTAACGGAATGTCGAACTTCGATTTTTATCTTAAATTACATTCTTTAATGATAAAAATTGATAAAAATTATAAAAATTGAATTACCAGATTGTTCCTATATGAACCAGCATTTATAAATAATTTATTTGAGTTGCGCTGCCTTATTATTTCTAATAAGTCCAGATTTTGGTTTTGTTATTTCTGTAGTAAATCAAAACATTAAATATAATACATCATATATAATACTCAGATACTTATATTTAAATGTTTTGTTATCCATCTAATTTTATAAAATGGTTTTAAATTTACCGTAGAAATATGGTTGATTAACGGGGTATAAGTTATTATGCTTAGGCAATGTATAACGAGCAAAGTTTATAACTGCAACACAATGATGCAAACAAGAAATAAATAATAAAAAAAACAAGGCATATCAATGTTAAATATGTAAATTAGTCAAAACATATCCCAATAAAAAAATAAAGAACATAATTAAAATCAAGTTAAAATTGTAAATCAACGCCGTCAACTAACCGCCTGCGCCAACAATGCTAAACTCGTTTTCAATGTTCATCTTCATAGTGCTTAATCTTAAGCCCGACCACCAGTGTTACTACTTTCACCTGCTAACTCGCTTAAAACATCGCGGCTTTCTCTTCGATGACGCTCGGCAACTATCTTCCTCTTTAACTTGTTAAGCAGTTCAACAAAATAATTTCCTAAACCATCAGCGCATTGCCAGAATATTAAGTCTAAGGAATTAAATGCCCTGCAGTTGTCGAAGATCTTGGTCGTAAACCCCTTCACTGTCTGCGCTTGTACAATATCTCCATTCAGTCGGTTCCATTGACTTATGATCTTTTGCCCGAATTGCACCGTTCCTGAGCGAGTTATCCTCTAGCGACTTAAGCACAGTGAATGATCACGTAATCTATTACCGGAACGAAAAATAAATAACTTTTTAGTACCTGCTTCGGATATGTAAAGCTTTCCAAGTAACATATAATTCACGGATAACTCGTTCTTGCTCACATGATTCATGTTAAGTGCCTGCAAGTTGCTCTATCAGCTTAACTGCATAACAAAAAGCGCGACGAGCACAATTGCAAACTACACCCTTAAATGTTATATTTTAGTATGTAAATAATTAATTTATAAATATAATTTATAAATTAATTCAAATATATCACACGTACACTGCATTAATAATATTGATCTTTGATAATAGAGATAATGATTTATGTAGATATGACCCAAAGATAAATCAGATCAGCTGAGTCTGCGTAAAATATAAAATTTTAATGTGAAATATAAATGCTATAAAGTACTTTTGTTCTAAAAAAGGTATGTACGATCCATCAATCACCGATTTTCCAGCATAGCTTTTATCTGTGAACTCAATAATACATTTCAAAGGTGTATGCTCTTGTAAAAGTTTACTTTAACCTTTTCGATCCAACTCATTACGGCTGTTGATCACTAATCAGCATAATAGTGGATCCAGATATCTAAATCTCTCTTGTGGGGATATTTGTATTTATTTTACTGGATATATCAAGTAAAGGTTTAGAAAAAAGGAAAATACAGGCACTTAAATCAATCTTTTTTAATTTAGTTCAGATCATTTCAGAATTTTTTTAACTCAATAATTAAAAAATAAATAGTATTTTTAAAATAAATGCTAAAATTTCGTAATGTTCGTGAACTGAAGAGAACTTAGCTAGGATATACAAAATTAAAAAATATGACCACATAATTTTTAAATAACCACATAGTTTACAATAAATATCATATTAATACATATTTACAATAAATATCATAAAACTATTGACTGTTGATATATTGCCGGTATTTTATAGGATGGACACAATTATTAGTTAAGCTGACCTCTCATATAGCCGCTTAACTGTCGTAGTTTATTTTTCTAATGATTTTAATGGTTGTATAACACATCATAGTGCATCAAAAATATCAAAATTTGATTTTTGATTTTAAATTTATTATAATGAAAAACTGATATTTTAAGCAAATATATTTGCTTAAAAATATATAATATTTGCTTATTCTAAAACGCAGGTTTACATATATCTTAGCACAAAGTAGCAAATTTCGGTATATTTGTGAATGATAGCAATTAATATTTTTATCATTGAATATACGATTTTCATTTATAGAAAATCGTAAATATTATATTTTTATGACATTTTTAGAAAATCTAAATATTATATTTTTAAATAGTTTAAAAGTCGCATTTGTTAAGTGCTTTATGCATCATCTAACAATAACTTAAAATAGAGCTAATCAAAATTTCCAATATTACTCATACTTTCAAACTGTTTACAATTCAGAACCAACTAAATTAGATATTAACAAAAATGAATTTGATTTTCCATTTCAAGCCAGTTTCCGATATTTGACAATTTTCTAAAAATGTCATAACATGACTATTTAATGACTATATAATTGATAATTTTCGTCATTAATTATTTTTAGAGGTCTGAAGTGTATCGATATTAAGTTTTTTACTCTTTTGGATGCGCAAATATAATAAATTCTTAATTGTATCAAGACATTTATAAACTAATCGTATTTTTGTATTCAGCGCTAGATACATAATTGGCATGTTGTAGATAACGTTTTTACTCTCAACAACCACAATTTTACTGGAATTTAAAATGTTTTGCACTATTCATATTTTTGAAAGTCATTGCTTGCTGCATTGTTAATTATAATTAAATCAATAATTTTAGATTATTATTAATCATTAAACAAAAGCTAAAAAATATTTTTAATTTATGTAAAAATATTTGAAAATGTTTAAAAATAGTTATAATTACAGCATTAGTACTGATTAATGTAGCTGGGATAATAAGTCCATTGCAAAGATAACAAGTCAGTGTGCTTATGACAGCATATAGGTGTATACACACAAGTTTGTAGTATTACGAATTCATACAATTAAGCTGTTTACACTAGTACTGTAATCCAATAAGGCATCAAGAAAAACCATTATCCTAGCAGAGTTTCAACACTTCGTAGAATAATCAACCATATAAGCGTTTATGATGACATTGACCCTGTATAGAAGGAGTAAATACATAGGTACAATTAACTTTCTCTGATGTAAACTGCTATTTGTTCATCTATATTATATTTAATCGAATATAATTGCATACAACGATAGTACTCTTTAAAATCGGTACATTACGGAGAAAATGAAGTCCACTGATCGAATGTATCATGCTAACAATCTTTATAATTTTTGCTATGAGAACATAAATACATTCCCGGTAGAAATTCTTATTCGTTACTGATTTCTCCTTCTTCCAAAGTAATGGAAAACCAAGTAAAATAATCCATCGGATCCTAATGATTCTTTGATAATCGTACTTAACGTAATTCTACGAAAGCATTACACTCGAAAGTATTTATATATTATTTAATTAATGGGCTGACAGTTCATCTTCTTTAATGATTGACAATCGATCTTTATGTTGAACAATCGATCCTGTTTTAAGAACGATTTCAAAGAATATGAATCCTGGCTGAGTATGAAAAATCCCTTATGCTGATTATTTAAAACTAATTTATCTAACGTAATCTATATATTGCTGAGATAATATACGTTAGATATGTTGGTAATTTCGACATGATTGAGCCGGTTATATACCACTTTTATAAGCGATATATAAACAAAATTTTATGTAATAAAATTTTAGTAAATTAAATGAAATTTAAATTTAGTAAATGAAAATTCTTGCAACAAAAAATAACTCTTGCAACTTTTTAAAATGACAACAAAATAAATTCGTTTTTAATAGAAAGCTGTTTAAAGCTTGTATTTAAAGTTTTATCAGTTATTGAACTTTAAATTTGTCACAAAATGCAATAATTATAATTGAAAAATGAATGTTTTCCTATTATTAATTGCAAATTAATAGTCTTCAAAAATAGTATTGCCCTTATTTTACTGACCTATGTTTTATTTCGATCGATGCGTTAAATGGCCTGTTTTGCAGACGAACAGTATAATTCTATAGAATTAGACTATAATTCTACCTTCTTCTAACAGAAGGTAGCGATCTGGTGACTGTTTTATAATTTAAAATTCTTTACGGCGATTAAGAAAACGACGATTAAATTTAGATTTAATCAAAAATTAATACAAAAGAAACAAAAATGTAGATTTGTGTTTCGTGTACGTTTTTTTTTCTAGTAGAAACTTAACAGACAATAATTTTCATTGTTTTGCTGAAAGGTAATTAAAAGCAGCATCATTTTTGGTTCGTCGCTGTATTAATATAGTAAAAAATTATTTTTATATTTCAATTTTGAGAGAAATAATTATAAATGAGAAATAATAAGTATATTTACAACTTTATCTTTTAAGGTATGGAAATAGTAATATTGATTTTAATATAGATATCTTAAGATAAATACAGATATATCTGTTATTATATTCCTATAATACGAAGTAAAGTATCTTATAATACAAAGTAAGGGATCAAATGTCCATTAAGAAACACATATCATCTATACAATATTTTGAATTATTTTATTTGACATGGTATTACGATATAGTGCTATTAATATCAAGATATTTATGAAGAATGCATAGATAAATAATTTCGTTACTGCATCAGTCTGATTAAAATGCGCTATCGCGTTTTGCTGTCGAATTCTGGTCCTTAAAAATAGAGTATCTAAAATGCGATTTTGTAGATATTATATTTACGCTTTATTTTTATAAATTTTATATGTATTTAAAATCATTTTTCCTTTTAAATAATTAATTTTCCTTTCAAATAATTTTCATTTAAAATATTTTTAAGGTCTAATTAATTTTTAATTTTATGTGCGTTTATTCGCAGGAAATGTTTGAATGATGTTTACAATTGTATAAAAAAGCTAAATAAATATTTACCTGCTAGTTTTAATTATTGTTGAATTTATTCAAATCGTAGCATGTACAATACGGCAGTACTACAAATACAGTAACCGACGTAGTTGATTGCACTCAAATATTGTCATAGTTATTATCATGAATAATAAATAATATAATTATATTATAATAGCCTTAGGTTTTTATCGTCTATCTTACTACTAGTTAGTTTGGCATTATAAACTCAAAAAAGTTCATGTTTGAGTGCTGAAACCGATCTTGAGTTGACAATTTCTTCACTTAATCGGTTCCACTTACCTACGATTCGGTGTCCAAATTGTACAGTTTTAGAGCGTATAACTCGGCGATGGGCTAAAGTAAAATAGTGTCCACGCAAAGCCCGACTTTTCCAGACAGTCATCAATTCTCTTAAGACGTGATTTCCCGAGTGTAAAGCTTCCCATGTTGAACACATATCTCGCCGAAACCGAAGGTCGCTTATAGAAACCATACCAAGTTTTTTTTAGCCTATCATTATAAGGTAAGGCTTTAAGTGAATTTACGAGCTTTGTTGCCTGGCGCAGCACATTTTCAATTATACTTTTCTCGTATACTGTTCTTGGGAACGAACATTGTGATGCATAGGTAAGATGACTGATCACAAATGCGTTGGCGAGTGCTCTAAATGAAACTGGACTCAACACACTAAAAGTTCTACGGATCATCCCAACCATTCGATTTGCTTTTGAGCAAGCCAACTCGGTATTCCAACTAGTCGAAAAATCATTCGCAACTACTATTCCAAGGTCGCTAAGACGAGTTACTGTTTTAATGTTCTTATCCTCAAGATGATAAGTTGGATACACACTATGACTGTGTGATTGTAAACGCATACAATCACACTTCGATATATTCAGTGACAGACCATTCATATAAGCCCAGTCGGAAATGCTGTCGATATCCGATTGGACTAGCACCGTGTCCGAATCTGACCGGATAGCCTGCCAAATTTTTAGGTCGTCTGCATATAAGAGAGAGTGTGAATTCAAAATGGAAGGAAGGTCATTAATGAAAATACAGAATAACAATGGGCCGAGGACCGAACCCTGCGGAACTCCAACATTGACCGGATAAGGATCAGAAAGAGAACCATTTCCAACAACCTGATAGAATCTGTACGATAAAAATTCTTTTATCCTGCGAATAATAAGTGGATCAATGTTTAGAGCAGGCATTTTCTGAATCAAGATGTCATGTGGAACCATATCAAACGCTTTTGAAAAATCAAAAAATACTATATCAACATCAAAGCCCTTATCAACTAACGAACCCCAGCTATTCTGGGCAATCAAGAGATTAGTGATTGTTGAGCGATCCCTTCGAAATCCATGTTGATTGTTACACAATAATTTGTTGGATTCTAGATAATCGCTTAGAATGCGGTATATTATCCTTTCCAAAACTCGACAGAATACACACGTTAGACTTACCGGGCGATAATTTTCAACTGAAGATGGATCACCTTTCTTCAAAACGGGCCTTATCAACGAAAGTTTCCAATTCAATGGGGCACAACCGAAGTACAAGGAGGCGACACAAATCCAATATAGTGGTATGCCGATAACATCAGCGATATTCTTGAGAAATACCGGTGGTAAACGATCAGGACAAATAGAACCTGACGATTTAAGCCGCTTGAGCTCTAGCACTACATCATTAACAGAAAACATCTGAAGAATGTTTATATTCGATGGACAGTACTAGGCATAGGTGACGGAGGGGGATTTACGAACTCCTATGCAAAAATGTTGAGCGAAAGCATTCGCTATGTCATCATATTTAATCAATGTGCAACCATCAGTATCAACAAGTGAACCAATGTGTTTATTTTTGTTGTTGAAATTAGCATCATTGAATACGGATTTAGGATTATGAATTGACATTTGAGATTATTGACATTCTGTTATAGTCAATAATCTTACAATCTTCATAATTGTTCGTCCCAATTGGACGAACAATTATATTTCATTATATATTTCATTTATAATATGATATCTATTCTTCAGTATTTATATACATTATATGTATACTAAGTCAAAATCGAATAGCTCAGTAGTTATCGGTAGTAGTTGATATTTACTAAAACTATATTAAGCTTAATCCGTTCCCTTCTTAATTTTTGATACTGTTTTTTATAAGATAGTAACTATAACTATAAGATAGTATCTTTAACTATCTTATAAGTATCTTATACTATCTCATAACACGCAACCAGTTATTGTAGATTGTATTAGTGCTTCTCACGAAAAGCACAATCGTACCCTTGTACATAGTACTGGTCGTTCAAAGGACCCCGTTCAAATGTTGCTTGTGATAGAAACAAATGCATTTTAATTGCTAACATTAAGGAGTCCGATGCCTTAAATAATCAGGTCAGACTAGATGATGACTTAATCCATGTCCGATCTATTCTAACGACTGTCTTAAATGGATCATCATATTGTGAAGCTGTGAAGGATGTGCGTCTCAGAGCTGTCTTCCGGCTAGGTCGTGCCCCTTTGTCCGACAACGATCGACCACGCCTCCTCAAATTGTTTTTACCTCATGTGAAATTGTGCAGATCATACATCGTAACTCATTTCACCTGAAAGGTTCTGGCATCCGTATTCTTGGAGACCTGGACCCCGCTGATCGTACACGTCTATCAATGGCAAAATCGGAACTAGCTCAAAGACTGGCACATGCTGAAAAACAACTTAACAATTTAGAATTTTCAGGTAGTGCGGCGGCGCTTCCACATTCGTTGACAAGGCCTATTGAACAAATCAGATATTGCTTCCCAGCGTGCTTCGACGCCGATCACATCCCCACAGAGTGCATATACCAAAATTTCATAGGAAGCTTTATTGCCTTGTTCAAGTCGGGAACTCAATAGAGTTCGTCATCTACATGTTCAATAAACAAAGCTTCCCACCAAATTCTATGCTCTAATGTGCGTAGTGTGTTTAATAAAATTGATGAGATTGGATTACTGATTCACGACCAACAACCGATAATCGCAGCTTTTACGGAATCGTGGCTAAACCTTTCTATCTCCGATAATGAAATTTTGTTAAACGGATATGTTGTGTGCCGCAGCGATAGAATAGCTAAACAGGATGGTGGTATATCACTATATATACGTGACACAATAAAGTTCCGTTTCCTAGAAACTTTTAACGACCTCCTAAGTTCAAACGAATTTATAGTAGCGATCAGATTATACAGCCCATTCTTCTTGATACTTGTAGTCGTTTACCGTAGCCCTATTTTATGTACTGATAGCATCGTGCAACGTTTATACCAGCTATCGGAACCTGTTAAGCCGATATTGGTTGTTGGCGACTTTTACGTGCATACAATAGATTTGAATGTATACAATTGTAATTCGCCTTCTGACTTTGGTTCGATTGTGTTACTTAAAACAATCAATCATCGATACCTTACTCAACATGTCGATAGATTTAATAGAATATCTTCTACGTCTCGTTCTCTTCTTGATCTGGTTTCGTCTGCTCCAGGACATTGTCACTAGCGTTAATCACTTGGATCCAGTTGGTTGTTCTGATCATGTAACCTTATTAATAGATTTTGGACTTAGTATCCATATCAATAATTCCTGTGTTAACAGATATAACCCTTTTAAAGCCGACTACAACAAAATAAAGGAGTTCCTTTCCACCGTTTTGTGACCTAATGCTTATATTGTGGGTATTGATCCCGCCTGGCTCTTTTTCAAAGACATTTTGTGTTCAGTACTTACCCGTTAAGCCCCAATTGTACGTCAAACTGACGTCGGCTCATCTCCTCGTTGATTTAATCGAGAGCTCAAACAAGCACTGGCTCAGCGACGCAAGGCATTTTGTAATTATAAAGCAGGTAACTCTAGTTTTGAACAATACCGACAGATAGAAACAAGGTAACACCCTTGAAGAGACGTACGAGAGTAATCTTTGAATAGAATTTATCCGAAAGATGTCGTCGTGACCCTAGCTCACTCTTCAAATATATTTCGTCAAGAAAACGTATCGCTAACACGTTCTTCTCTATTCTCGACATCCAAGGTGATTTGGTATTGGACTCAAATGAAAATTGCGAATGTATTCGGCACACATTTCACATCGATGAATTCGTCATTGAATGCTCCACCGCAAGTAACTGAGAGTTCGTATGGTTTGGTAGCTAATACTACTTATGACCTCGATAACTTCATAAGATCTGACTTAGTGTACAGCGAGTTGTCCCGTTTGAAATGGACATGAAATGCTGGTCCGCATCTATTGCCGTCAGCATATCTTCGCAACCTAGCTGACACCATATACCTACCTTTATATAATATCTGCTGTGCCACACTCATGCTAGGAAAGATCCCCTCAAACTGGAAGCGCTCTCTTCTATGCCCCATATTTAAACAGAGGTCTCATTCCGACATCGGTAACTACAGACCGATTAGCCTCACATGTGTCTGCTGTCGCGTACTAGAACGCTTACTTATGCGAAAAGTCACCACTTACCTATAAACGAACCATATCCTCGCCCCTAAACAACATGATTTTTGGAAAAATCATTTAACGCTAACGAATTTGTTGTTATCACATTATAGCGGGATCAGATATTATGATTCTGGCATTTTGGTCGACGCCTACTTCTTTGACTTTTCTAGGGCATTTGATACAGTCATTCATGTTAATTTAATTCAAAAACTGCGCAATATCTACCTTGATGAGTGTTTAGTTCGCTGGATTATCGAATTTCTGTCTGACCGTCATTGCTTCGTAAGGATAAACGACGAATAATCCGATCGCTTCGCTACAAATCCTGGAGCACCTCAGGGAACTATACTCGGTCAGGTTCTTTTCAGCATATACATTAAAGACGTCATTCCTAAACTTAGATCTGAGTGTGTTCTCTATGCTGATGATTTTATAAATCTGGCGCCCCATATTTTTGACTCAGATGTATACATCTTGCAGTATTATTTTAACACCGTATATGATTGGTCGATTTTGAACGGGTTAAAATTCAATTTGAAAAAGTGTGCCTACATTCGCATACCAAGACGTCCGGCTAAGTCAGCTCATATTTATCATATAAACAGCAGTGTTATTCTTTATTCTTAGGACGAACTCATACAAGGATTTAGGTGTTTATGTATGCTCTAACTTATCGACACGTTTACATACTGACACTACATGTTCCAAAGTGAGAAGAGTCATCGGCCTGATTTCGCCCAGCTCTTGTTCATATTGACATCTCATGCTTCAAAACAATCTCACAAGCACTTACTTTGAGCATCCTCCTATATGCTTCACTGGCCTGTTACCCAATCATTTTACGAGAACGCAATAATCTAGAGTCTGTCTTCCGATCAGCAACTAAAATGGTAAAGGCTATTAGACACATTACATATTAGGATCGGCTCTCTAGCTTGGGAATGGCATCACTTTGATATCTGCGCGACAAGGTGGACCTGTGCATAGCCTGGCAGATTTTACACTACAATCGCCATCCACTCAGATCGCTAATGCATACGCGTGATATAACCTCACTTCGTGGTCATCAGTTCATGCTAAAAACAACGATTACGCTACAAACGAACGTCTCTATACTTCCAACGAATCGTTAATACTTAGAACCACCTTGCTGACCCAATAGTTGCATCCTCGAATCTGGCTTCTTTTAAGCGAAATCTGGAGGAAGATTCCTTGAAGACGAAGACTGAGTCAGAGGACATATGAACAATAGCAAGTACCCTCTACATTTACTTTTTCTGATTGGGACGCAACTTGTAATGAGCCTTGCTGCTCACTTTGTTGTCCATTGATAATAATCTTTGTCGAATAAAATTTGATTTATATATTTAATGCAGGTTCTTTATATTTTTTACAATATAATTTACTTTATAATTTAAATATGTTCATATTTAGAATGTATTCATCTCCCGGATATTCCATATTTCTAACAATCTAAATTCATCGTAACCAATTATTCTTATAATTTGTTATTATAACATTTTAGAACATTTCGATATCTACAAGATAGGATTATTTTTATAATTATGTATCTATTTTGGGTTTTTGATTACTTCTGTGTTTTTTCTTTCTATCATACTTTACTTAAATATTTTAGATTATGGAATGCAATCTGCAAACAAATAGTTTTTATTAAATTATTACAAATTTGTTTTGTATGTGACATATAACGAAACCCATAAAAGAAATATTAAAATGCTAGATATATCAATTTAATAATATCTTAGATAATTCCGTGGATGCTTACCTCGGGATTACTATGCTAAACTATTCTTTTAAGTACTTCGCAAACGTTCTAACATGTCGATTGAGAGCTTTTCCAGAACAAATTATTCCTTTAGAACAGTGTGGCTTTCGTCGTAATCTTTCAAGCCTCGATGCTATCAAGCTTCTTTGAAAGGAGTAAAGCATAACTTTACAGATCGATTGTCAAAAGTTTGCGATTTTATTATTACAAACAAGCATTGGCTATAAAGCCGTTTCGCTCGATCACAAGAAAGCATCATTACATACACCAAAATTAACGTAAAAATATCAATAAAAGGGATAATCTTATTTATTCCCGCCGTTAATCGTCCAATTTATGAGAGCAGTCTTGAATGTCTTAACGTCTGTGGCCATCACGATTTCCGACGGTAGTCGATTTTAAGCATTTGCACAACGATAAGATAAACGATTTAACCGTGAACTGTGACCATGGGACGATATCCTCAACAACAGGGGATGACCTCTGTGGCATCGTCTATCGTTGATAACCACCGAATGAGTAGGATATCCATCCGAATCGTTAGCGATATGCCACATTACTAACATATCTAGGATGTACAGTCTTTGGTGCGCAGTCATAATACCCAGACTTCACAGTCTGTCGCCATAACTCATATGAGAACAATTCCAACACAGTTCGCTGCCACGACGAAGAATATTTTCTAAGTCATTCAACTCTTTTTTGGACTTTGGAAAACTGGCTTGTATCGCGAACTCAATATGTGGTCTTACAAGTGCATTAAATTCTTAGTGTTTCTGTTTCCAGCTGTCTTGTCTCAATTTCCAATCATCTTTCTTCCCTTCGCCTTTCTCTGAATCCTGATAAATCTAAAATTATGTGGATCCTACCTCGAAGCTTCGGCGTAGAACCTCCTTCCGTATCACTAAATTCTACAATTCTTCCTATCGTTGATAATCTTGTTTTCCTAGGCTTTCATTTCGACAACCGACTTTCACTTAAACCTTTCGTTAGTGATAAAGTACGCTCATCTACCTTGATACTCCGCAACCTCCGTCAAGTTCGTAGATTGATCGATTTTCCTTCTTGTATGACTCTCATATCTTCTCTTCTTTTCTCAAGACTTGATTACTGTCTTAGTCTATTTTCTAACTCACCTAAATCCACTATTCTTCCTTTACAACGCATCATCAACGCTGCCGTTCGAGTTCTCCTCCGTCTTCGTCGTTTTGATCATACATCCTACTATCTTGTTTCTCTTGATTGGCCTACCATTTATTGTCGTGTTCAAATTCGTCTTCTTATCATTGCTTTTCGCCTTATAACTTCTCATACCCCTTCATTTCTCAACCTTCCTTTTCTCGACAATTCTCGTACTGTGTATTGTGCTCTGCGTTCCCGTAATTCCCTTCTTTTATATGTCCCAATCTACTCTACTTCTTTTGGCTTCCGCTCCTTCGTTGTGGCTGCTCCTCTCTTGTGGAATTAACTGCCTATTCATATCCGCCAATCAACATCTATGCCGTACTTCAAACGCCAAATTCAATTTTATTTCAACAATTAACTAATTACCTGTGACCTTTGATGTTCTTTTTTTGTTTGTTTGTGGTCATGTAAACGTTCATTTTGCACGCATTTGCCACGTTAAATAAATTATTGTATTATTAAATAGAATTCTAAAACATGTGGGTGACAAACTTGAAGCAGTTTTTTATCAAGTACAACATTCTTCTGGCAGACGCGCATCTACGTTCAGTGTCCATTCTAGACTTTAATGAAGAATGATTTATGATACCAAGGTCTCGTACATGAGATACACGATTAATTATTTGAGATCCTATAGTATATCGGGCAGGTACAGAACTATACCCGAAACGAAGGTGAACACACTTAGAGACGTTCAATAGTATTCCTGTATGCCTACTCCAAATTTCTATCCTATCAACATCACTTTGCAGAAACTCTACATACTTTGGAGAATTAATTGTGCTCCACACTTTTAAATCATTTGCGAAAACAAAATATTGGCATTGCAGTTTACTCAGCAGAGAGATGATGAAAATGTTAAAAAGTAATAGGCTGAGCACGGTCTCCTGAAGTCACACTACGCGGAAAGAAAAACAATCCCCAACCCGTACTATATAGCTCCTAAATGACAGAATATCAGCAATCCACGCTACAAGCATCCAGGGAATGCTATGACCGAATAAGGCTTGTATCAACTGAAAATGAGACACGCGATCGAATGCTCTACTAAAATCAAGAAACAGGGCATCAATAGAGCCACCTCGAGATAATTCTGCGACCCATGCCT
This sequence comes from Pomphorhynchus laevis, assembly GCA_012934845.2. NCBI lineage: Eukaryota > Metazoa > Acanthocephala > Palaeacanthocephala > Echinorhynchida > Pomphorhynchidae > Pomphorhynchus > Pomphorhynchus laevis. The sequence goes on along the minus strand of WNNJ02001213.1, from coordinate 4,908 downwards.
CACGAGAACACAAGAGATTCGTCAGACAAGATTTGCCTTTTCTAAAACCATGATGTTGAGAGCAAATCTGTCCGGGTTCAACCAAGTCACTCATTATCCTATCGTGAACTATACGCTCCATAATTTTACTTATATGGCTAGTTAAACTTATAGGCCTGTAGTTACTAGCTGAGTTCCGCACATTTTTACTATAAACAGTTACTACCATAGCACTTTCCAGTCGAGCGGTAATTTGCCAGAGTTTAAAGATAGCTGAAACAGTATTGCCAAGGGCCGAGAAAGGTGGGCACTCAAGATACGTAAAAGAAAGGGATGAATGTCGTCAGGATTAGCAGATGAACACCCCGACAGCCGAATCAATTTGGCAAATACTTCATCGACTTAAACAAAGCATTCGGTTCAGTCCACCGAAACGTGCTGTTGCATAAACTTTCATTTTTAGTAGACATATCAAGAAGAGGGCTAAATTTAATATCATCAATATCAAGTCCTATTTTAATCAGAATTCATGATGACCTTAATTTGTCGAACAAATTTGTGGCAAGTCGTGGCGTAATATAAAGATCCGTTTAAGTTCTACGCTATTCTGGTTTTTATCATTGACCTTTAAATGAAATTGAGAGAATACTCTTTATAGATCCAATAAATGATAAATACTGAGCTCTTTGTTATACTCTCTCGTACACACAGGATACTCAATTGGCGATCGATTCTTTGATTCGTTATTGTCATGCCAACTGTTTAAAAATTAACGCCGAGAAAACTAAAATCATTACATTTCCTAAAGGAGGTCCGTTATGGCGTTATATCAGTCTAAAAGGATTTATTTTTACGTGGCAAATGCGTGCCGGTGCACGCTTACATGACCACAACAACAAAAGAACAAAAATCTATGCCACGTGTCGAGAAGGTAGGAACGGATGTTGTATTTGAATGTGATAAAGGAGGGAGCGCGGCTGACGCAGAGTGGGAGCTGATTCCAGGCGAGGGTGCGGCGACGAGGAAGGATCAGAGATCGCAGTTGTTGGAGTAATTGGGAACGTGGAGTAAGATGGAATGACTGGAACGCAGCGATAGAGTTGTAGAGGCGAGTATCATCTAATAAAGGGAGGTAGTTAAATGATAGGGAGCTGATATCAATGAGACTAAAAGTGACGAGAAGGCGGAGTTTGATGCGATTGCGATGGTGGGCCAGGCGAGTTGGGCAATATGTGTGGATGTATGGTCGAAGCAACGATGCTCCAATAGAGTCTGATGCTCCAATATAATTCTATTGAATTTGTACTTAATCATAACTTCTTTGGGGATACTCCTGTTATCAAAATGATCTTTCTTGACACAATTGGGACAAATTCTCTAATATTGCAATTGCAACGTCTAGGATTCCTAATCTCGGAACTCTCACTTTTGACGGTACTTTAAAGCGCTTTCAAGTAATATTGCTTCTTATGATCTAATATAATTTAACAGCTTTTTCTGGCATGATTTTTCTTTTGTACATTTTACCCTTTTAGACAGTTGTAAATAAATGTAAATAGATTAATTGTGGTGTCTGTCGAATTTTCATCCTCTGCAATAACTATGCTTTCGCGTCTTAAACATGCTCACTTCTCATAATGGAATCGAGAAATCTTAGTTACAGAATCTTACGATTCGTTTTTAGAGTTAATTAAATCCAAGTCCGTGCCTAGTTCGGAGATTTATTTAACTCCGTCATATGCTCTACAAATAGGTGCAATTTACATCACGACAAGCGCCTACTGGTTTGGAGATTATCATTACACGGTTACTATGTAAAAATATCCTGCATTGTAATACCTGATCACCAGGCCAGCGATTCTTGTCAGTGCAGACTATGTCGGCAACTATTTGCAGCATTACCAACCATATGTTATAGTGTAACCTCAACTTTCATTCTGTCACTGACCGAAATTGAAACAAAATCAATACTGATATCCTGCCTATTGAATCTAGCACCTTATAATTGCGCACTATTTTTTGGTGCATGCTATATGCTAATTTTTTTTCTATTTAGCCCATACTGAAAAATCAAGTGGCTAATAAATACCTCTATATTAATTAATAATTAAATAAGTATTATTAATAGCGTTATTAATAACTAATATTGCAGTATTATTAATATATTAATAAATATATTATTAATTATTCGTTTAATTTTAATTATAATGCATTAATTTATTTATTATTTTTTAAATAATTTATTTATTTCGCTTTATTCTTAGCTGATGCGTGCATGTACACAAATGAATTAGATAACCACTTGGCCGCGGCCGACTTGGATTTAAGAAATCGTCGAGCCATTTCAGTTGGCTGCAAATTACCTACCGTGCAAGTGTCTCATTCTGTAAAATATGAGCTTGATCAATTGGACACGCTGTTGGCTGATCTTATGTATGAAGTTAATCGACGTCCGTTTAATGAAAAATGCGAACGCGAGTCATACCTTCCAAGAACCTTAGTCGATCAGCGATCTAAATCACAGGTAGAAAAATTATTTCTAATGATTTTATGAAACGTATACAGTTTGTTAGACGGAGGCTGGATATATTAGCGAATCAAGAGTGCGTGGGAAGCGACATCCTATTAAGCTGTACAGAGTAGATCAAGGTACGCATTCTGTCTTTTAAGTGATCTCAAATATATACTCTAATTCGTGTAAAAATTGAATATGCAAAAATTGTAATCTTATAAATCTTTAATCTTAGAAATCTTAAAATACTTTAATCATTTGATATTAATCTCAAGTAAACCTTATTTTGGATTAATTAGTAATTCTAAATTCGCTAGCTTTCACTAACGTCATCAGAAAATGATGCTAGAAGATAACGATCATAAAAATAATAAATTTGTTTCGTCGATCCTTATCCAAAGTAATAAAATACAATAATCAACCGTTTTTAAATCGAATTGAAATTATTTTGAATTATAGATTCAGATAATTATTTATATTAATATATCAACTGGAAATAACTCAAAGTTATTTCCAGTTGTGATCCTCGATGGACTTACAAGTTATTCTAAACACCCGATTTATTTTTACGTGGCATGCGTGCTGGCGCACGCTTACATGACCACAAAGGAAAAAAGTCTAAATTATGTGTCGATAAGGCGGGAACGGAGGATGTATTTGAATGTGCTTAAGGAGAGAGCGCGGCGGACGTCGAGTGAGAGCTGATTCCAGGCGAGTGGGCGGCGAAGAGGAAAGATCAGAGACCGTAATTGTTAGAGTAATCAGGAACGCGGAGTAAGAGCGAATGACGGGAACGCAGCGATAGAGAGAGGTGGGGCGAGTGTCGTCTAAGAAAGGGAGGTTGATGAACGATGAGGAGCCGACAGCGACGAGACGGAAAGTTACGAGAGGAAGGTTGAGTTGTATGTGAGTGTGAATGGTGGGCCAAGAGAGTTGGGCAATATATGTGGATGTTTGGTCGAAGCGACGGATACTTAGGAACACTCGAACGGCGGAGTTGATGATGCGTTGTAGGGTTAGAATGATGGATTTTGGAGAATTGGCGAAAAGGCTGAGGCAGTAATCGATATTAGGGAAAATAAACGATGAAAGAAGAGACATACAAGAACAGAAGTCGATAGGGGGTGGATACGGCCTATGTGACGGAGAATTAAGTAAGACGAGCGGACTTTATTTCGGACGAAGGGTTTAAGGGGAAGGTGATTATCGAAATGGAATCCTAAGAAAGTGAAATTGTTGACTCTGGAGATAATTTACGAGGCAAAAGATACAGGGGGAGAATATATGATTGGTTGACGAGAGAGGATTCACATTATGTTGGATTCGTCGGGATTTAGAACGAGACGAAGATAGTAGAGACGTTTCTAGATAAAAGAAAGACATTTGAAGGCAGAAATAGCGATATCGTGTATGCGATGGGCCGATGCGTAATCATATATGAGGATGTCATCGGCGTATTGCATGACGTTAAAGGAGTAAGGTTTGAAAAACGGAGAGAGATCGCCAAGCAGAAGAGAGAAAAGCACGGGATCTAAGACTGAACCTAGTGGGATCCCGCAGAAAATAGAGATGGGATGAGATGATGATGACTTTGAACAGGCGCGAAAAGAACGGTCGGATAGATATGAGACAAACCATCTACGGAGGAGGAAGAAAATCCGTAATCATAACGAAGGCGAGAAAGGAGGATGGACTTGTCGACGATGTCGAAGGAGGAGGAAAGGTCGAGGGAGAGGAGAACTCTTTATAGAGCCTTGTCTCGAGAAATGGGTAAGTCGTTGTAAACTTTCATGCATGCGATTTCTATTGAGTGATTAGAGCGGAAAGCGTATTGGAAAGGAGTGTACAGATTTAATAAAGAGAGATAATCGTTAATTTGTATTATGATAAGGCGTTCTAAACATCAATTATTATTTATATAAATAATATATATTAAATATTTTTTCTCTAATGGTTGTTTGTTTTTTATATTTTTTATAGAATTCATAATAATTGTTTCAACGTCGAGGAATATCGGATTCCTCAGCATGTCGTGATTGACTTAAGTTATCCGAAATTAAAATTGCTTTATTGTTGCGAATTAATACACATATTGTGTCTTGATTGAGTAAAGAGGATACCTCTACGACCTGATTGTTGACCCAAATGCCGGACTTAATTTTTTCTCCAACATTGTGGGCGACCAGACTAAGGAATAATGATTAAATAATAATAATAATATTATTATTATTATTAAATAATAATAATTAAAAAAATGATTCTTTAAATTTTCGTATCATCATAAAATATAAAAAATATATTGAATTTTATAAAATAAATTTATATTGTATATACATTTATAATATATAAAATCTCATAAATTATTTGCATAATATCAAATATATATATTTATATTTATTCTATTTAAAAAATGTATT